>JAPKLY010000450.1:277390-317954 GCA_026898435.1 Prunella vulgaris | reverse complement strand
TTTGGGTTAAGTTAGGGCTCCCTAGCTTATATTCCTAACAATTGGTGGAGGTGCGGGGAAAATCCCCCAAACCCTAGTGACTCTTACTGGGACATTTGATGAGTTGGATTAATTATTGAACCTGCTGAAGTGGTAGAATTCTGACTTTGATGGGCTGCTGCTGCAGGTTTAGAGAAATTATAGCTTCGTGCAAATGCAGAAGGTGTGGGTTTGGGTGTCACTACCCCATTCAATCTGGAATTCCCTCTTTGTGTGTGTGTGTGACCTTCCAAGGTACGTTGAGTGGGATTAAGGACCTGGGAATCATGAAATTGATCTGTGGGGCAGCTAGTTCTCGTTCCATTTCCCATGCGAGGTGTATAGTAGTAGCAAAATCTTCAGCATCCTTTGAACGAATCCGCAATCCGATTGAATGGGGTAGTGACACCCAAACCCACACCTTCTGCATTTGCACGAAGCTATAATTTCTCTAAACCTGCAGCAGCAGCCCATCAAAGTCAGAATTCTACCACTTCAGCAGGTTCAATAATTAATCTACCTCATCAAATGTCCCAGTCAGAGTACCGGGACCTTAGAGCAAGAGGTTTGTGATTTAGATGTCGGGAACCATACTCTCCACAACACATATGTTCTAAGAGTTCGCTTCGTGCTATGATTGTTTTGGATGATGATGAAGAATTAGATCCCGGTGGATGATTTCAGTACTGCATTCCTGCTACCAGCATTGAGGACAAGGCTGTTTTTTAGGGGTTGGGAATTGTTACACACCTTATTATTGTTAAGTATTTTAATTTAAGTTATGAAATAGTTTGGCCCATAGGCCTTGGCTTAAGTTAGGGTTAGGGTTAGGGTTAAGTATCTATTTATTTGGCAGCTTGTTTGGTAGTTGGGGAAAGATTAATAAGATTGGATTTATGAGATTTCAGCCTTACAGCGTGGGCGGGATTTTCCCGAAGGGCATTTATTTATTTTCTTTATTAGTTCATTATCCTCTTACCCCAACAGTTATGAACATAGTTAAACAGGATTTCATGAAGTTCTTGGAAATAGGAATGGGAAAATAATGAGGGGTCTTAACCCTTCAATTATTGTTCTCATATCAAAGAAAGAGGAGACGATTGACTTACAAGATTTTAGGCCAATTTTCTTATTGGGAGAGTGTACAAAATTATCTCAAAGATTTTATCCAATGGGTTGAGTAGAGTTTTGGTTTCTATAATCTCTTAACCACATAGTGCTTTCATCGTGGGCCGACAAATATTGGAAGCATTATAGTGCTGAACAAAGTCATTGAGGATGCAAAGAAGGAAAACAAGGATTGCCTAATTTTCAAATTTGACTTCGCAAAGGCATACGACTAGGGGAATTGTGGTTACACAAAATTACTAATTGAACACTTTGGGTTTGATTCAGGATTAATTTCGTGGATCATGGAGAGTATTACCACTGGTCATACTTCAGTATTGGTAAATGAGAGTCCTTCTAGAGAATTTCGGTTAGAACGAGGTTTGAGAAAAGAGGATCCATTATCACACTCCCTATTATTGTTGGCAGCGTAAAACTTAAGCATTATGCTTACAAAGAAAATCAATGGAGGTGTGTATACCTCTATGGAAATTGGAAACGATAGGGTGGTTATCTCGCATCTTTAGTATGCAGACGACACAATCTTTATTCAGAAAGCTTCAGTGAAAAATATAATTTTTATTAAATATTTTTTTGATAAACTTTGAGAGGGTATCGGGCTTGATGGTAAATCATGAGAAGTGTTGTATATATGGGGTGAACATTGAAGACTCAGTGTTGGATATGTATGCAGATATTTTGGGTTGTCAAAGAGGAACCCTTCCTTTTACTTATATGGGAGTGATGATAGGCAGTACACATAGAAAAACTTTATAATGAAAATATGCAGTGTAAAAGGTGAAAAACTGGCTAAAAATGGGAAGATCTTAATATATCCATTGGTGGAAGACTTATTTTGGTAAATGTGGTTCTCTTTTCTCTTCCTGTTTTCCTTTTAAAATTGTTGAGGAGTGAAATATCTAAAAATTGTCCTCAGTGAAATATCTAAACTACAAAGAATCTTTTATGGGGATGGGAAGAGCAGAAAAAAGATCCCATGGATTTGTTGTGACAAGAAATATACGATTTTGGGCCTCTAAACCGGGGTCTACCGGATCCTGGATTTATCCCCAAATAGGCCGTATTTGTTTATAAATTAAATCAATATCCGAATCCTGCGGCTGTTATATGCTAATCTATCAACAAAACATGAGGATCACCGTTGAATCGCAAGATTGACAAGATAATTAGGAGATTATTGTTCTTTATTTCTGAACACTTGCTATTTGAGATACATGTTATCGAAGAGAATGAAAATCCTTTCTTTATTGTTAATAGTAAATATATATAGTATACAACAAAGCATGAGGCGATTCTTTCTATAGCTATCATGCGCCACGTGTCTGTGGACTCCCCTCTCTAAGAAGAAGTTACATATATATATATATATATAGTTATATTACAAGCATGAGGTGGCACCTGCTTGTGCCACTTCTCATGCAGTATCAACACATGTCTACAACTTTACTTAACCATGAAGTGGCTTCAACTAGGTAATGTGCTCGCATATGTAGGCAGTCCATACACTGGAGTGACCTACTCTGATAGGCAGTGAGCATCCTCTTGGATAAACAATCTGTAGACGAGCAACTTAGTATAGCAAGTTGGTGGAAGTATTGTAGGCGAGCAACCTTGCATCCTCAACATCAGCGGGCAGCTTTCACTAATAATAATCTTAGGCGAACAACTTGCGTTGATGTCAAATTAATTGGCATGCAAAAGCTTTCTTGATGATAGACAAGTAAAGGTGGCAAGAAATCAAGTGCTTGCCTCTTGCCATTTCAACGATGTGCAGCTTCTTGTATGGAGTGTTGCAACCAGCTCTTAAGCAGGAATTATACTCATGGCGTGTTGCGACCAACGTGAACAACTCCCTTAAATGAGTAGGTTATGGCTTAGCAAGAATAATATCGTGTTGGTGTTGGATTTGTTTATGGCAAGCAAACAAGAGAGGTGAGCAATTAAGTTGCTCGCCTATAGTGGTGAGCCTCTTGGCGAGCAATCCATTGAGTCTAGCGAACATTTTCTTGATGATCATCTACCAGCGGAAAGTAACTTTAGGAGCAAAGAAACTCTTGGGCGAGCAACTTAAGTTGCTCGCCACTCATATTACTTGCAAGATAACATCTTTTCTTTCATTTTAATCCAGTAACTTCCATTCACAAAGTATTTTCTTTCTTTATTATCTTTGACCCTCTATCTTTTCTCTTTATGTTTAGCCCCCTTAGGAAGTAGGTTTGTCCACTCCATAAGTTAATGTCCTTCTTCTTAAATGTGCAGCTTAGTTGCTTATATCAACAATATTATCTTAATGAAATAGTGTAGGGCATTGTTATACTTATTTGCAATAGGCCCAGATATGAAAGACAAATATGTATTTTCGTTCTTTTATAGTTGACCCTCAATAAATAGAGGTTCTCCTCCTCATTTGCAAGGGACTTGGAATCCAATTCATAGAATAATAAAAACACATGATAGGGGGCTCTTTTGGAGCACTCCAAGCTATATTCAAGGGAGGAACTCTCATGCTCTTCCCGCAGTGCTGATGTTCTTTAGTTTATTACTTACACTAATTGTTTTTATCCATTTATCGGGATACCTCTATAGCCACATAAATTCACAAATAGAGCTCGATAAATAGGTAACAACAAATAGCGCTAGAAGCAGGGTCCAGAATCATCACTAAATTTTCACAGTTCTTTGTTCATCTTGAAGATGGGTGAACAAGAAGTTGAAAAGCTAAGTTATTTCTATTATCAAAATTTTCCGTATTTTATGTTCTAAATCAATCCAAGAAAGCCATACATACATATTTTGCAATTCTGGAATGGAATAGCCATACATACATATTATGCAATTCTGAAAAAAGAAATATGGCATTTCTTCAATAAAATACATCCCAACCGCCTTTATTATCCATACCATTCTACCAGAAAAACCTATTCATAAATCTAAAACAAGAAACCCAGTTCATATACTTTGTTTGCCTAATATGTGTATACAATCACGCAAGTGTACATGGACGTTGTTATGTAGGCAAGTTGACCAAGTAATAATATCAAACTCAGGGAAACGAGGCTTGTAAAGCAAGTATTGAATGTTCAACAAAGGTGATTTAACTAGAAAAATACGAAATGGTCTTGGGTTCTATCTACTTTCAACAAGAATCAAAATTTCTAGTTATCACCTTTGATAAGATGAGCAAGTGTTGGAGGTGTGTGCATTGGAGTATTTCAATTATGGGTTCATCTAATCACTTATCAGTCCTAGCTTGCATAAGTTTCACTTGAGGTATTAATCAAGCCAAATGGCTCTATCAAATGCTTAGATCTCTGTACAACATTTAATACTCCAATTGTGAGGTTCTTAGCTCCTAAGAATTCTCATTGACATAAAAGCATTAACACAAACACTTGGTGTGCACAAATATCAATCATGAACTTCAATGAATTAAATCAATTCTCATATGTTGCTAACTCGAATGGGCTCAAAACATCCAAATGCTAACACCAAAAGTTCAATCATTCAACAAAATGGAGAATTAATACACCAAGCTAACTCATACATGTATGGGATTAATAAGCAATTAAACTAAATCATAATCTCCATACACCAATGCAACAAGGGTATTAGCCCATAGCTAATTGACAATCACAAACTACAATTAAGCTAATACCAATCATGATTAACACTAATACAAAAGAAATACAAGGAAACTTACCAATTGTAAATGAAATAGAAATATAATCCACAAACCTTCTATTTCTATTTTCTTATTCGGAACTCCAAACGATAAATCCTATCGTAGAAATGTAGATAACAACGAGAGGAATCTAATTAATCGAACTGATCATCAATCCAATGGTTGGATCAAAAGTAATTGACAAATGAAGATTGAAAATTAACTACAAACCCTTGAGGTATATATCTAATGAAAATTGAAGAAAGAAATGAAGTCTAGATACTTGAAAATCTTATCCTTGACGTATATATAGTGCTCCCAATGATAAGACTCATTTGCCCTTCATTAAACGCGTGAAAAGATGAAGTTGCCCTCAACTTAGCCAAAATTCGGAGTTGAGCTTGATCATCTTCACACTGGCGTTCGATCATGGTTGATCGAGCACTCCTCAACAGTGGCTCGAGCGTGGCTTGGACCACAATCTAGGGAGAAATTGCTCGATCGTCTTCACACCGACGCTCGGACGTGTGTTGGTCAACTCTCGGTCAAAGCTCGTCCATTTTTAACTTTTTTGTTTCGATCCTATGGCTCATCAAAGCTTCTTAGGGTCTTCACCTTGATCATCTAAGCTTCCTCCAATGCTCGGATCATATCGTTTCGGCTTCCTAATTGTGATTTCCTCAATTTTCCCAATTTAACCTATAAAATCAACTTTCTTGCACAAAAGGGTGAATAACACAATATATAGCTTATTAGGGTCAATAATTCATACAAATCAATCAATATCAAGCAAGAATATACCAAATATGATGCAATTATTACCCTAATCACAACCCCAAACTAGATCATTGCACAACCTCGGGCAATGAAGTGATAAGATAAGGGAAATAATTGTATCAATGAGCAACTAATACACAATCAAATGCCACACATACATCACCTAATATCATGCAAATCTAACCATGCAATATCATCTAATAAACTATCTACACAAACTAAATGAACACATGATCAAGTCAATGAGTCAAGATCCTCACAAGGAAGTGTATAACTCATCTCTCTAGTGTATGAGGTTCACTTTATCATCACACAAAGTACATTCACTACCATAGGCTTGACAAGAGTCTCCAATTCTCCACCACTTAATGGACAAATAGTTCACACATCAATGAGGACTTTCATATGTTGTAGTGTTGCCTTTTTGGTAGGGTAGGGATATTTGGACAAAAGTGACTACATATGATTAGTAAAGCATATAATGCACATATAAGATCATTCACATTCTTCATGCAATTTTCATATTCATCACTCTTTCTTAAGCATGTTGCTTCCCTTTATTTCAACTTGTGATCATACTCACAACACAAGAATCAACCTTCATGGTTTCTTTGCACTTACACTTTTCCATTCCATTCTTCTTGAATATTTTTCCACATTTAGCAACCATTCTTTCATCATCTCACCACCTTCATTCCTTCTTTTCACTCTATTAATCATATGGACAAGAGAGTTCAAAAAGGAAGGAAGTATGACTTCAAATATGGTTAGCCAAAGGAAAAGGTCTATAGGCACAAAATGGTAAACAATGGAAATGATGTCAATGGTAGGCATTTTGGGCAAAGTGACTCATAAGATCAAAAGATGGCCTCATATCATGCTTTACAAACCAATCATCATGTGTGACCTCAAACAAGACTCAAGCCAAGTTCTAGAGTGAACATGCATAATGTGGATCTCACATCAAAGAAATATCATCTGTTTTAAGTGAAAACGGGAACATAAGCTCAAACCTCACGGGTAAAGGTGATCATGACTCAAATCCTATCAAACATGCACATCTCATTCATGCATCAAGTCTCAAAGAATCAACTACACAATAGACAAAACATGAATTAAGCAATATATACATCACATCTAACTATGGACTAATTACTACACTATAACAATCAAAAGCCTATCTCAATGCAATCACTACCCTAAGTGGCAATACTAACAATCAAACATCACAAAGCATAAAGGCAAAATCGAATCATCAATCAACCAAGGCAAACCAATCTAAAGCATCAATCCATCAAAGCAATACCACAAGCCTCTCAAACAAGTTCAAAATAACAAATTCCAAAATAAATCACAAACTAAACTAGCAATCTCAAATCAAGCAATAAAAACTAGGAATGGAAGCAAGAAGGGATAGAGAGTGTTACCCTTCCACATGAAGTTAGTACCTAAGTATTCACTTCACGGTGGAGGGTAGTTAGGCATGGTGAAGTGCTTCTCTCCGATGAGCCAATTCATCATGGCTCTTTACGCCTCTAGCAACTCTCTTATGTCCATACGGATGGCAGTCGGTCCTTAATGACGTGACACATCAATGGTGTACACATCCATACATAGAGAGGTAAAGTCGGTCCTTAATGACGTGACATCTGTCCTAAGAGATCTCATCTCTTGACCCCAAGCATTCATACTCATTCCCCCTACTTCTAACGATCCTCCTTGTTCATATTCTTTTTCTTCTTCCATTCGTTCTTCATCTACCTCTTGTTGAGTGTTCGACTCTCCCCTAGCTCTTTTGCTCTCCTTCTTCTTAGGCGTTCGGTGGAATATCCTTGCAATATTAAAGTGTTCCGGACTATCCATCCTCCAATTTTCCTCCTCCTTAAAAGTTATAAGATTGTAATCAAAAAGAGGAAATGGTATATCATTTGATGGCCTACCAACGAAGCAATGTGTTCTCTTCTTCTTCATGAGCATCCTTGTCCTAATCAAGTAGAACAAGTCAAGATAAGAATAATCCTCACCCGCTTCACTTGGCCCCCAACCCACACTTCGTGCTATGTGAGCTGTCATTCCACCATACATGCAATTCATTTTTGTATGTTGATAGGAGAGATTCTTACACAAATAAGCTCCAAAGTCGGCGGCCATTGATCTTGTCATCAAGTAGAGAAGGTAAAGCTCTTCACTCCTCACTCCTCCGACCTCATGCCTAGCGAACACAGTGTTAGCTAACACCTTTTGTGCATATGCAAATATGGGGTTGATAATTTGAGAGGCCGTGGAGTGTTGAGCTAGGTAAGCTTGATCTTGGTCCCTTTATATTTTCTTCCAAAATTCTTGTTCCCTTACAAACCTCTCTTTGGCATAATGGTTGAACTTCGGGGTTTCCTCGTCACAACTGAAAAGTCAGTTTATCTCTTGTGTTGTCATACTATGCGCTTGGCTGTCAATTCGGAAATGAATCCGACTAGGCATCCCACCCACTTCTTTGAGCTTGAACGTGCTTAGGAACTCAATGTTGAGCTTGGAGTAAGAATTATGGTTCACTTGAAGTAAACCTCTCCACCCTATGTTGGAAAATAATTCCTCCACGTCATCCCCAAAGAAAAGAAACTTCACTGTTTCTTTATGGAAATACCTTGCACCATGGTAATCAATCTTAACTTCCTTCTCGAAATTGTTGAAGTATTCAACATTATCCTCAAAGGAGAATCCAAAAGTTGAAGGTTTGTAACCACATCTCTCAAAGCATTCTTCCTCTAACACCACATCATTCTCTTCTCGACCTTGCCTAGACCTCGAACTAGAAGCTTTTCCTTTCCCTTTTCTCGACATCTCCTACAAAGCACATTCGAATACATGAACAAGAGGAAGCAATACTCAATTCAAATATAACATCTAGTTATGCATATAGCAAGTTAAGAATGAATCATGAGGCAATTATACGAGAACCAAGGAATTCACTATTCATCTTCACTATTCATCTTAATGCTCAATTGCAATTAATCCTCATGACCAAAATTCATTGGTGAATTCATGAAATTCATCCTACCCATGACCTTTATAAGACATATCAATCAATATCAAGCATGAATACATGAACAAATATCCATTTCACACAAAAATATCCCAAAATTCGTCACTATTCAAGCCCTAAAAAATTCAAACTTCAATTCATCCAAAAATTCAAAAAATTGGCATGTAATTGGGCTCCCAGTGGATTACCCATCAACAATACAACTTAATTCCATAATTAATTGAAAAATATATGCATAGAATAAAAAATCCCCAAATTATACTCAAGAACTCTAATCATGGAATTTCTAATTCTCAACAATTCAACCATGTAATTCATGCAAAAATACAAGAATAAGTAAGAAGGGAGTATAGGAAACATACCTATGGAAGAAATTAAAGAGTAGAAATGTAGAACTTGGAATGCAAGAATTTTCCTCTTCCCTCTCTTGTGTTTTTGAGAGAGTGTGTGCAAGAAAATGGGGTGAATTGTATGTGTTTGTGTGTGGAATCACCTATTTATATGTGGGGTGTAAAAGTGGGTCAAAGGATCAAGGAATGGTCAACTTACCTTGAAGATTAGCCCGCGCTCGATCGCATGCCTACGGGCGCTCGAACGCTATTGAGCCAGTGGTCGATCGTTGTGCTCGAGCGGTCCTTGATCCATGGTGCAGGGAAAAATTGCTCTATCGCTAGCTCTGGGGAGCTCGAGCAACGCTTAAACCAAGCTCGATCGAAACCAACTTTGCACAATTTCGAACCATGACCAAATTACACCATTTCATGCAATTCTAATCCACACCAAACATCCTAAAAATAAAAAAATTTCCATCTCATCATATCAAACATCATTGCAAATCAAAAATATGAAGAACGAACACACACCCCAAACTTTTTCGGATCGAGGATCCTAAAAGTTTGACAAAAAGTGATGAATATAGATTTGCAATGCACCCATCACAAAAATATAGCATAATCAAGCTCAACTCTAACCAAAACATGTCCTACCAATCTCAATATGCAACTCCCCCAAACTATCTACTAAGCTCAAATCAAAAATAGGAGAAGATACATTTTACCTCAAGATGATGACAATGATGGCACTAGCACTTCTTGCTTCCACTTCCTACAAAACAAAATCAAACAAGCAAACAACAAAACAAGCAACCTAATCAAGAAAAACAAAGAAAATCAATCAATAAAAAGAATAAAAGGATGCAAAATGATGGGTTGCCTCCCATCTAGCGCTTGGATTTTACATCCCCTAGCCGGACACACTAAAGCTCACTCTTCAAGGTCAACAAGTCTCACACGACTTGTGACCCCCTTGGGTGTAGACACATGGTAGGCACTACCCCATTTATCACTTTCCTCTTCTCTTTCCAATCCACTAGAGCAATCCTTTTTCTCTTCTCAAAAGACTCATCCCCACTACTATTATACTTGACATTACGAGATGATGAATTCACAACCCCTTTCTCACCT
Organism: Prunella vulgaris; assembly: GCA_026898435.1. Lineage (NCBI taxonomy): Eukaryota > Viridiplantae > Streptophyta > Magnoliopsida > Lamiales > Lamiaceae > Prunella > Prunella vulgaris. The sequence goes on along the minus strand of JAPKLY010000450.1, from coordinate 307,867 downwards.
ATTGTGAATTTTATGACATTACATATCTCCCTACTTGGGGAACTCGTTGAGGAATCATGAATAGAGAAAGTGGTTTTCTCATCATTCATCCTCAAGATAACCTCTCATCTTTTGATATTGATCATCACAACCGACGTAGCTAGGAAAGGCCTCCTCAGCTTCAAGTACAACAAAGTTCATGGGATACAAAAACTTATCGATTTGAACTACCACATCCTCCAAAATCCCTTTAGGTCGGATTTTTACTTGTCCACCAAATGAAGATTGATAGTCGTGAGCTTCATCTCTTTAAGTCCCAACCGATGAGCAATCGTAAGTGGCATAACATTCACACTAGCTCCTAAATCACACAAGGCCTTGATCTTCTCACTCCCCTCTATTTGGCAAGCTAATGTATGTTGGGGAATTTCACGAATCTATTCGGGGTTATACACTAAACACAAATTTAAGCCTTCAACTAATATCATGATTTAAACATAATTAAATCAAATAGTTGAACACCCAACAACATGTTTTTGTATGCAAAATATTATGATAGTATAAAAGCATATAAATCCCTACACATGCGGAACTAAGGGATTTAAGTGAATTATACCTCTTGATGACAAATTTATTTGAGACCAATAGGCGTCCTTTTGAGATGCTTTAGGGAAGAGTAGTATCAACAATAGCAGCCCAAAAAGTTCTTCTTGCACAACCCAAAAGGCCTTCCTTGAGACTCTTGATTTGAATCACACAATCATCTGGAGGAACTTGAGCAATCCAAAAGGCCTTCCTTGAGACCCTCAACTAGATTAACCTAACAAGCCTTCCCAAGTATTCCCTTGTCCTTATTCGTACACCAGGTTGGAGGCCACACGAATAATTTCAATACAGGAAAAAAGAATATTTTGTTGCCCCAAGAAACCAAAATTTCAAAAATTATGGCTTCAAGAATTAATGTTCTTGATGTCTTGTTTCATCTCATATTTATAATGAGAATTCAAGATCATGAATATCAAATATTTCAAATCTTAATTATCTTGAATATCAAATATTCTAATCTTGATTTTCTTGAATATCAAATATTCAAAATCTTGATTATCTTGAATATCAAATATACTAATCTTGATTTTCTTGAATATCAAATATTCTATTCTTGATATTTCTATTATATTATTTTTGAAAATTAATACTACATATTTAATTCAATGAGATCTTGATTTTATTAGATATTCTTGTATTCAAAATACATATCTATTTTCCATAAAATTCTCTCATGAATTTAATACATATTTTTCAAAATTATAATTATTTGAGAACAAATATTTCTTTTATTTTAATCACCTTGTTCATTGTTGGACATTTAATTGGGCTACTTGAGGGGCCTTTAGGAGAATTAAGATTGGACCTCCCAATGGACCTTGAATTCTAACATTAATCTCAATACACTATAGGTGATTAGGGTCATAATTGCATGTTTTAACACTCATTTCTATAGGATTTTGATGATAGTATGTTCATATTTGACCCTATTATGTGATACTTTGTGTATTTAACCCTTTTTAGCTAGAAAGTTGTGATTGTAGGTGAAAACAAGCAAAAGAAGGAAGAAACGAGCAAGATTGAGAAAAGTCCAAATTTTGAAGAGCTTGAAGAGAGGGTCGCAACGAAAGAAGAATCGAGTCAATCGGAGTTCTAGAGCTCAAGATATGATAAAAATAAGGAAGTCACGCATCGACCGAGACTAAGGCCTCGGGCGACACGGACTCCTTCCTCGGAAGACAGGCCTCGCGCCACCAACATCTTTGGAACAATAGGTATTTGTCGAGTGGAGTGTCGACCAAGCTTGGTCGACAGTTGCTCAGCTCTTGGACGACAAAAGGGCCTTTTGTCGAGCAAGTTGTCGCCCGAGTGGTCGACAGTTGCACAATTCTTGGGCGACAGCAGCTCAGTTTTCTCTGATTTTTAGGGCTATTTTCGTATTTTCGCACGTTTTAATGAAGGGCATCTTAGTCAATGATCCAAGGGCACTATATATACTTCCATCTCAGATTTTCTAAAGGACTTTTATCATTTTCTTAGATTCATATTCTCTCACTAGATTATGAGAAGTTAGAGGTAGTTTCCAAGTGGTGTTCTTAGATTTCCATTTACGATTTTGACGATTACTTGTGATCTACCGTTTGGATCGACGATCAGTTTTCTCCTGCATTCTTAGCATAGCTCAAGCTATATTTCTACCGATTGATTTTTTATTTCTATTGTCAGATCATTTTCTAGCTTCTAGAGGTAATCTTGTATCTTTTCAATTCCAATTGTAATAGGTAAATTCTTGAATACTTTGTATAATTCCTGCATAATGATGATTGCTATTGCTTCAATTTCTTTATGTTTACCAAATTAGCCATGGGCTAATCCCTTTGTGTGTTGGTGTATGACTCTTATGGATTAGTATGGTGATTATGTTGATCTTTTGATTGCTATGAATTGTTGTATGATCAATTCTCTACATTGATGGATTGTATGAATACCTTGCATGTGTAGTTGATCATAAGGGCCATTAGGAGATAGTCTCAATGATAATTGGCCTATTTTCCTAAATCTTCTTGTACTAGGCCAAATGCATGCCAAGTGTTTGATTAAATTCCTAAGATAGTGAGAGCTATACTTAGTGAATAGGAAGGACAATTAGAGGCTTTAATGTGTTATTAGGGAGACCTCTTGCATGTTAGAGTGGCTTACCAATTGATTGTACACAATTCCATGGCATGAGAAAGTGATACCTCACCATATGAAACATAGGATAGTACACTAGCACATAACTCTCACACTTGCTCACTTTGCAACCTAAGGTGATAGGTAGTTTACAAGTTTGACGCACTAGTAGACATAGATACCAAATCCCCTTTATTTGCTTTGTGTTTTTAAATCAAGAACAATAGTCTTACCTTACAAATCCCCGTCTCCTTTGGGTTCGATATAAAATAAACTTGGTTAAGCTTGCCATTGCAATAACGATCGTGTACACTTGCACGTAGACACCATTTGGCTAAACAAGTTTTTGGCGCCGTTGCCGGGGAGATGGCTTGTTTGTTTGGTTGCTTGATAGTTGTTCTTGTTTTCGATTTTATCTTTACTATTTTTGGTGTGAGAAGTTTTGATACTTGTTAATTCTTGCAGGATTTTGTGAACTTGAGATGGATCGATATCATCACTCCACTTACAATCCATCAAACATGCAGCCTTCTACATCATACACCTACCACCCTTACACCTATTCCAATGAAGGATCATACCAACACAATAATACATTCCAAAACTCTATGCCTACCACATCTTCTCACCAAGAAAATTCCACGTACCTCCATGAAACACTACATCTTATACTCAAGGAACTTGACAACATAAGAAGAGAAGGACGAAGGAGCTTAGAGGATACAAACTTAAAGTTTGATGCAATTTCACTACAGGAAATTCAAGAAATCGCGACGAAAAAATTTGTCACTGAAACATCATTTTTCGTCACAATTGATATTTTGTGACAATTTTTTTCGTGGCATAGATCGTCATTTAATGTGCGTGGTATTATGAAAAATGTGACGTTACATTAATTCGTCATGAAAAGGGCATCAATTGGTGACGAAATAGGTCATCATCACTGTATGTTTTCATCTATTGTGACGCATAAATTGTCACTTTAGTCATAAAAAATTTGTCACTTAATATGATGTTTCGTCACCAAAATTCTATTTTACGTGACGATATAAATAATTGTCACAAAACAAGTTACTTTAGTGATGTTAATTTTGTCACAATTAGCTTGGTTATTTCGTCACATTTTCTATATTTGTCAAGAAAGAGTTGTTATTCGGTGACGAAATGTTGAGCGTCGTTATATGTGTACATATAAAATGATGATGAAATTTGTCACTAATTAGTATGCTTTAGTGACAAAAATTTTATTGTCGCAAAATGCTGTGAAAATTGTGACAAATTGTTTTTGTCACTATATGATATATTGTTTAGTGACAAAAATAATAATCATCACTAAAAGTTCATATTTGGTGACAATATATTGTTCTTCATATTTGACATTTTTCGTCATGAAAGAATTGCAAAGAAATGACGAAAATAATGATCGTAGTTGTATATATAGATATAATGACAACTAAATTTTGTCACAAACACTACTACATATTTTCTCATAGTTAACAGATAGTAGTATTTTGTTATCTTTTACATATAATGACAATATTTATAAAATATTTTGTTATCTTTTACATATGAAATCTCAATTTTTTACCTAATTTTTATTTTTTAATTTAAAACAAATATTAAATATACAAAAAAAAAAAAGATATCAAAATTTAATTTAATCATCCATTCACAAGTCATTCATTATATTACCAAACATCCAAACATTCAAATACATTAATTTTTCCAAAATATGATAAACATGATTCTTCTACAACGAACTATTTAAAAGTCAAAATACATCAATTAATAATGAAGTCATAAAACAAGGTCTTCACAATTTATGGAGTTCATTCTTCACTGCACAAACATAATCAGATCGTTTCCTTTCCCCAATGCAGCCATTACACCTGTTTACACAAAAAAATACACCATCAAATTGACACCTAATATCACAGCTAAGTCCAGAATAATCCAATGAAAAGTTCAACAGATACCAACATCAAGAAGCTCTAAATCACAACACAATAACCATTCAATTGGTCAGGCTAAGTCCTGGCCTTAGTGGACTAAGAGGGACATAATTTAATAAAAGAAATTGTAAAACTAATATCCTTTGATATACTTTAAGCCATTATTTCAAGTAAAAACAGCTTAAGAAAAGATTATGGGATAATGAGTGAAAACAGCCAAAAGCACAAATAAAAACCATGTATAAAAGCAAAAATAATCAAAGATAATCATGATCATTGAGCTCAAAGCCTCAACCTCAAAACTGTATTCATGGATAATATACCTTAAAGATTGCATACTAGTATATTTTCATAACAGTGATAGTAACATTCACATTGAGGGTGTCAACAAGAATATGGCCAGAAATTGTTAAATAATAAAGTACCTAAACAATTACACCCCAACTACACTTAACAGTCAACTCAATAATTGAATCATACTTAGGGAAACATTGTCTAGGGTTGGATTTTAGGTACTAATCATTTTTTATATTTACATACACGACCATAAATATCCACAAGATCATTTTTTAGCAATTTAAATTGCATGTTAGTCCAGCATAACTACTAATGTCTGCAAAGCATCTAGCAGTTAAATGACTTGCCTGGAGAAAGCATACAGAAAAATGAGCATGTATTTCTGAAGAAAGATCTGGTTAAGAGATAGAGTAGATACCTCATCATTAGCTCCAGCAGCCATAATAATGAAGGATGACTCCTTCAACTGGAGGAACAAAAAAGGGAAGTTTTCAACTAATAAAAAAGGTTCAGAGGGGGAAACCATTTGGAGGTATTACAAGTAGCTTCAAAACAAATATAAAAAAGACAATGATAAAGGACCGATAGTGGTGAAGGTATCAGACATGCCGATAACACGTTAAATGTGATCAGAAACTCACCTTAATGCATGTCAAGTTATTCTAGAAAGAAAAAAACATATATGTACCTATGATTATCCAGTACATCTACTCTATCTACCACTCCCTTTTGTTGGTCATCCTTGACTTTTGCAAGAGGTGAAAAGAACTGAAGAAAAAAAATCAAAGCAAAAGATAAGACACCACGTTATATATAAGACAGAATATATACTTTGGCTACTTATGTTACTTGGTGCATTGAAATAAAAACCACTGAAATCCCTAACATAAAGTTTATTATTAAAGTATGACCAAAAAGAGCAAAAGATGTTATGCCTGTAAATATTGTTGCGACAGTCGACAAATACTTCTTCATAATTGTGTCTGGAAAACATCAAAAAACCAAAAGAAAGAAAAGAAAAGGGTCAGCAGTTATTTAACACCTAACTGATAAGCTATCATAGGAATAAGTTGATAAAAGGAGTTAAGATAGTAAAGTCAGGCTGTAAATGAATCTCCAAATTCAGATCCTACGATCATTCTCACCAGCATATTTGAAGAAAAATGAGGATAGAATTCCATGTGCAGCATTATTGCATATAAAAGCATGGTAGCTTTTGAATGTCCTTCCAATATATTAAAACTGCTAGGACATGAAACATATATTGTAAAGAGTAATGAGATGGAAATCAATACAAATGAAGCCTGGAAAACCAAGGTATCCCATTCCAAGATATTTCAGAATAGTTCTTTTCGATTGGATAGCACTATTCTGAAGGCGGGAGAAGCAAGACTACTGTTACTTTTAAAAATGACAGTTCCAAGAATTCCAAGAAGGTTGAATATAGCTCCATATCCATATAAAAAAGGTTCTGCAAGTGAAATAAAAGAATCATATGCAGAGAAGTTACTGCAGGAACCCTTCCGTGATAAATTGTATACAGAGAAGAGTGTAGTGATTTGACAGGATACATGAGAAAACATTTAAAAGGTACAACAATAAAAAAATCTTATTAATGATATATATTACCAGTAGATGACTCAAATACTTACAAATATCAGTGTGTATGCGACAATCGTAATTGGAAGACCCAAAGCAGTGGTACCCTCTGGGAAGGATTTAAGTTGATTTATACTGATTCCAATCAGCAACAACGCTAGAGCCTTCCACTGTGATATAACAATATATTACTACCAAATATTCATTAGTTTTTTCACATATATCACATTAATTGGCAAAAAACTTCTCATTCATAATATACTATAATCTATTCGATCTTAGCTGGTCAACCACTGGAACACACTTGAATAATTGAAAATTAGCATTTCATGAGAATCTTGAGAAGTACTGAAGTACAGCAATGACCAAAACCTGTAATATAGAAAACATGAAAAGCAGAATAACAGAGCTAGAAATATAAAATACATACAAAATAAAGTGGACTCTAGATTGTGTTATTCCAATTAGAAGATGGTTTCTATCAGCAACAAAGATGTTACCCATGTTGCTTCACAAACTAAGAAAACAAGGTGAGGTGAAAACGAGTAGAGCTCAGTAGCAATGATTAAAACTATTTAAGAATATCTCTATGAGATTAAAATCAGAGTACGTAGGGCAGATCGATCCGTGCATTTGCCATGTTCCCATAGAACTTAGCAAACTGAGGGTCAATCCGAAGACCTTCTTCATTCTTTGCAATGCACAAGTCAAAGTTATGCAACTACAAAAGTCATACAACCGGATTCAAAATTTGATTTAGGGTCCAGGAGGGACAGAAAAAGCAAGAACTGAAATAAAGGAAGAAATAGAAGTAACAAAGGGCAACCTGATAAAAAATTGCCCCCAACAGAAGAAGGTTATCTGTGCGTCGTGGGTTTCTCTCATACACAGTTTTGCTATTTTCTAGTGTCTGCTTAAAATTACCAGCTTTGTAATTTTGATGAGCAAGGCTCAAGAGCATGCCTTCATCAACTGTGCCAAAAATAAGGAATTACAGTAAGAAAATAATTACTTCCAGTTGTAAAAAAAAAGCCTTGCATTTAAAGCTGTAAGTAAAGCATATATTGTGGGTATACAAAAACAGAAACCAAAAGATACAGGATCATTGTCATTCACCATTCCACATTACACGGCTCCCACAAACAAAGACCAATCAATTCAAATTTTCAGAATCTGAAAATGTGAATCCCAGAGAAACAAAACACACAAAACAATCAAGAACTTCCAAACCCCGATTCAAGATTCCAATGCAACAGCGCAATTGACCACAAAACGAGTGATTATCCCTCACAAACTACATCAAACACACAAGAGACGAAATGCAAGTAAAGTTTACCAGAAGAAAATAAGTGAAGATTAAATTAAATATACTACTTTGTGCAGAGGGTGGAGGCAGAGGCAGACGGGCTTGCGCTGCGGCTGAGGGCGGACGGCGATGGGCTCGTGGTGGAGGCGAATGACGACGGTCTCGCCCTAGCGGTGGAGGCAGCCGGCGATGGAGCCCACGCTGTGGAGGAGAACAGCGACGGGCTCGCGCTTGTGGTGGAGGCGGACAGCGACGGGCTTGCCCTCGAGTTGGAAGCGGATGGCGACAGACAGTTCTCGGCGGTGGAGAAAATTTTCTGTGTTCCCAAATTTTCTCATACTAGGGCAAAATTTCAATAGTGTTTCTCTATTTTCGAAAATTTTCTAAGTATTGGGGGATATACTTATGTTTCTCCTTAGGGGTGGGAATAGGCCAGGCTACCCGACAGGGGCCTACGGCCCGGCCTACTAAAAGCCTTGTTAGGCTCGGCCTATTTAATAAATAGGTCAGGTTCAGGCCTTTTCAAAAGCCTATTTAGTTAAATAAGCCAGGCCCGAGGTTTTTTAAAGGCCTTTTAAGCCCAACAGGCCGGCCTATTTAATATTATATATATAATATATAAATATATATTTAAGATATTAATTTATAAGATATAATTTTTCATTTTTATTATTAATTATATATAGATGCTCTAATGGAACATGGTCAATGGCCACAGAAGGTGGTAAGTTGAAGAAAATATGAACAAATTTTTTTTTTTTTTGTGATTTTATTTTCTTTATAAGTAGTTGAAGAAAATTGGAAGGAACATTTATCATTTATGTATTGATTTTTTGAACTACTTTATGGTTTTGTTATTGTTTTTTTAGTGAGTTGATGTAAGCTTTAACGATGTTATTTGTGATTTGATAAAATATTTAATACTATTATTGGTGTTATTGAGACATTTGTTAATTTTATAAATATAGTTTTGAAAATTTCATAATGAATAAAAGGTTATGAAATTTTTTTATTAGATAGGCCTTTAAAACTGTATATCTTTGAACTAATTTTGTTTTTTTATATCTAATCTAGTAATTTAAAACTAAAATAGATAATATCTTGCAAAACTTTTATTTTAAGTAGTAATTTAAAACTAAAAATTAAGGAAATAACCTAATAGTATTACTCTTTCGTAAGGATGTTACTAGAAATAACCTAATAGTATGTAATACTAGACTGAGTAGTTCCTAATACCATCCTCACAAAAAAGTGATACTATTAGGATCCCAACATCAATACTTGTAAATAGAATCACTAAATTGTTAATCAAATTGATAATCACACACCAAATCACTAAATATATCAAAACATGGAGTTTTGGTAAACATGAGGATGTGTGATTACTACAAGTGGATATGACTACTATAAGTATCACAAGTACAATTTCAACTAACAGGTAACACAACGAGTAATATTTTCGTACAACAAGTGTATGTCTTTGAACTAATTTTGTTTTTTATATCTAATCTAGTAATTTAAAACTAAAATAGATAACATCTTGCAAAACTTTTATTTTTAGTAGTAATTTAAAACTAAAAATTAAAGATATAACCTAATAGTATTACTCTTTTGTGAGGATGGTACTAGAAAATAACCTAATAGTACGTAATACTAGACTGAGTAGTTCCTAATACCATCCTCACAAAAGAGTGATACTATTAGGATCTCAACATTTATACTTGTGAATAGAATCACTAAATCATTAATCAAATTGATAATCACACACCAAATCACTAAATTTATCATAACATGGAGTTTTGGTAAACATGAGGATGTGTGAGTACTACAAGTGGATATGACTACTATAAGTATCTCAAATACAATTTCAACTAACAGGTAACACAACGAGTAATCTTTTCGTACAACAAGTGTATATCTTTGAACTAATTTTGTTTTTTATATCTAATCTAGTAATTTAAAAATAAAATAGATAATATCTTGCAAAAAAATTTTTATTTGTAGTAATTTAAAACTAAAAATTAAGGAAATAATCTAATAGTATTACTCTTTTGTGAGGATGGTACTAGGAAATAACCTAATAGTATGTAATATTAGACTGAGTAGTTACTAATACCATCCTCACAAAAGAGTGATACTATTAGGATCCCAACATAAATACTTGTAAATAGAATCACTAAATCATTAATCAAATTGATAATCACACACCAAATCACTAAATTTATCATAACATGGAGTTTTGGTAAATATGAGGATGTGTGAGTACTACAAGTGAATATGACTACTATAAGTATCACAAGTACAATTTCAACTAACAGGTAAAACAACGAGTAATCTTTTCGTACAACAAGTGTATATCTTTGAACTAATTTTGTTTTTTATGTTTAATCTAGTAATTTAAAACTAAAATAGATAATAGCTTGCAAAACTTTTATTTTTAGTAGTAATTTAAAACTAAAAATTAAGGAAATAACCTAATAGTATTACTCTTTTGTGAGGATGGTAATAGGAAATAACCTAATAGTATGTAATACTAGACTGAGTAGTTCCTAATACCATCCTCACAAAAGAGTGATACTATTAGGATCCCAACATCAATACTTGTAAATAGAATCACTAAATCATTAATCAAATTGATAATCACACACCAAATCACTAAATTTGTAGAGTATCAAATTGATTAGATGTTTAGTTTTGTTCCAAAAATTTTCTAAGTATAAAAAATATAATATATATATGTATTAATGTTATTTTAAAATTAGATAACTAAAAATTACTAGATAACATATATATACAAGTTATCTAAAATATATTATTTTATTTAAAATTATATATAGATAACTTTACATAGTTAACTAAGAGTAAAATAAGTTATCTAGGTACAAAGTGATCTCTAACTAGATAACAGACATTACATAGATAACTGAAACGTGAACCATATATAACTGATTTAGACAATTCCGTTATCTATGAGAAAAAATGTAGTAGTGTGCAAACTTGATTCAAATAGTTTATTAAAATACCTAAGACAAATGTAGTGTTTGGTGGTTATCCTTTTTAGGTAAAAGGGTCCCATGTTTGAACTTTGATGGATTAAAATTTATATTTTTCGATTTTTTAATATAATTTACTCCCTCAGTCCCAGAGGAACTTGCAAGTTTTCCTTTTCGGGACGTTCCAAAGGAACTTGCAGACCCAAAAAAGGAAACTCTTTTATAAACTTCACCCTCACAATATATACATATTTACACAAAATGTCATTACTTTTTCACTTTTTGGGCTCACATTACACTCAATTCAACTAACTTTTTCACTTTTTACATAAAATTTTACCAAATTAACCCTCAAAACACTACTTTTTATTTTACTTTATTCTACTTTTTCTTAATTTGTGTGCCCCTCCTCCCTTGCAAATTGCTCTGGGACAGAGGGAATATATTTTATACGGAAAAATTAATTAATGGCAAAAAGATAATAAATAATAAACATCAAATTAAAATAAAAAAATTCTAGCTTATTTGGCCAAAAGATAATAAATAATAAACATCAAATTAAAATAAAAATTATCTAGATTATTTAGCAAAAAGATAATAAATTATAAATATCAAATTAAAATAAAAATTATCTAGCTATTTGGTCGTTATTTGTCTATTTGTCAAGTTTAATCGAAAGGTTTTGTGATCGAACCTTAATAAACAAAATTTTTAATAAATTTTATATTCACAATTTTATTCAGTAAAATCTATATTTTATATGGAATAATTTATTAATCGTCACCATATATAAATATTGGTGACAACATACTATGTCACTATTTACTATGAACAATTAATGACGAAACATAAAACCGTCATGCAAATTGAATACTACCTCCGTCCACAAAATTTATGCTCACATTTTTGCACGTGGTTTAATGCAATATGTCGGAGGGTATTACAGGATATTGTGAGGTCCGTTTTGAATAAAGAGAATATTTATGAAAAGTATATCATATGTACTTTCCATACATACTTTCTTTACTCAAAATGGACCTCACAATATCCCATAATACCTTCCGACATATTACATTAAACCACGTGCAAAAATGTGAGCATAAATTTCGTGGACGGAGGGAGTATTATATGACCAATATTGATCGTCACTAATTAAAATGAAGATCGTTACCGAATAATATTGTGAGGAAATAAGTGCGTCATTAAAAAAGATTAATAATCGTCACTATATATCAATATTGGTGACGAAAGAATATGTCACTAATTATTATGAACAATTAGCAACGAAATATAAAATTGTCATTAAAACTTTATATTATATGACCAATATTGATCGTCACCAATTAAAATTGAGATCGTCACTGAATAATATTGTGACGAAATAAGTGCGTCATTAAAAAAGATTATTAATCGTCACTATATATCAATATTGGTGACGAAAGAATATGTCACTAATTACTATGAACAATTAGCGACGAAACATAAAATTGTCATTAATATTATATATTATATGACGACTATGATCGTCACTAATTACAATGACAATCGTCACCAAATAATAGTGTGACGAATTATGTGTGTCACCAATTCTTTTGAATAATTAATGACAAAACGTATAGTTGTCACAAAAATACTATTTTTCATGACGTTGAATATCGTCACTAAATATTATGAATATCGTCACCAAAGTTTTTTGTGACGAATTTCTTATTTTTGTCATGAAAAATTCGAATTAGTGACGAAAAAAAACACAAGTGGCGACAAAAAGAAAATTCGTTACGAATTCTCACTTTTTGGTGACGAAAATTAAATTTGTCACTAGTAGATAACATATTGTGATGAATTTTCTGTCGTCACATAATATTTCATCACGGAATGTGTGATTTCCTGTAGTGTTTGTCGAGACCAAGGAGCAAGGCTAAGGGGTTTAGAAGTACAAGTCGAGGAAGTATCAAGAAGATATGGACAAAGAGCCCGAGAATGTAAATCTTTCTTGATCGAAGCTCGATTGAGAGAAGAATGTAGTGCGATTGAGTTAAGAAGTGGAAGAAGATATGAGGGACCAAGTGTTCCTAGTTGTGATAAGGATAGAGAAAAGGGGATAGAAGAGGAGAGAATTGATGATATAGATATGAGAGTTGGTTTGGAATATCATATTCCATTAAGCAAGGAAGATGGGAAGGAAGAGAAAAGTAAGGTGGAAGAAGGGTTAGTGGAAGAAGGAGAGCAAGGAAAAATTGAAAAAGAGGAAAGCTATGTCCCTAAGTGGAAAAGAGTTCGAGAAGAGAGAGAAAAGAAGAATAAAGTGGAAGTTGATGAATGGGGGGTGCCAAAGACGGTAGTACCCATTCCATACCCTCAAAGGTTTGCCAAGAAGAAACTCGATGACAAATTCAATAAATTCCTAGAAGTTTTCAAGAAGCTTTATATAAACATTCCTTTTTATGAGGCCTTGGAACAAATGCCAAGTTATGCAAAGTTTATGAAAGATCTCTTGGCCAAAGGGAGAAGAGTGGAAGGGACGGAAACGGTGAAATTGACTAAGGAGAGTAGTGATGCTTTAACAAGGAAGCTCCCTCAAAAAGAAAAGGATCCAGGATGTTTCACAATTGAGTGTGACATGGGCAATGGAGTAGTTAGAAAGACTCTATGTGATTTAGGAGCAAGCATCAATTTAATTCCACTCTCGATCTTCAAAAGCTTAGATCAAGGCCACTTGAAGGGAACATCCACAACACTCCAATTGGCGGATGGGTCAACTACCATTCCTAACGGCTTCATAGAGGATGTACTTGTGAGGATTAAAGATTTTATTTTTCCGGTGGACTTTTATATCCTTGATATGGAAGAAGACAAAGACATTCCTCTCATCCTAGGAAGACCTTTCTTGGCTACTGCCCGAGCGGTCATTATGTCTTTAATGGAGAGTTAACTTTGAAGCTTGGAGGAGAGGAACTTCACTTTTCGATCCAAGATGCTATGAAGCATCCAAGGGAGAATTCCTCATGCCACTCAATTGATTTGTAGATCTTTGTATACAAGAAGCTTATGAAAATGCGGAAATTCCTTTCTTTACTTCTAATTATGAGATTCCTAACTACAATAAAGCTAAAGAAAGTGATTGTTTTGTTGTTAATGATGTAGTTGATGAAGATGAAGGATCCATGACCACTCAAGAGAGAGGGTTGCTCTTGGAAGACAAAGAAGAGGAGATAGCAAACAAGGTCAAGGAAGAGGAAGCAAGGATAGCATTAAAGTCATTGCCCAATCACCTCAAATATGCTTATCTTGATGAAAATGAAAGAAATCCGGTAATCGTATCCTCTTCCCTTAAAAGTGATGAACTTGAAAAATTGTTTGCTATACTTAGGAAACATAAATCGGCTTTAGGTTGGACTGTGGATGATTTAAAGGGAGTCAATCCTTCTTTATGCATGCATAGAATACGCTTAGAAGAAAATGCTAAACCATTAGTTCAACAACAAAGAAGAGTGAATCCAATTATACAAGAAGTCATTAAGAAAGAAGTGTTAAAATTACTTGGAACAAATATGATCTTCCCCATAAGTGACAGCCCTTGGGTGTCACCCTTGCATGTAGTATCTAAGAAAGGTGGAATGACTATAATAAAAACTGAAAATGATGAAGTGATTGCTACAAGGGTTCCCACAGGTTGGCGTGTTTGTGTTGATTATCGGGAATTGAACAAGGCTACTTGTAAGGATCACTGTCCATTGCCATTTATGGACCAAATGTTGGATAGATTATGTGGTTATCGATACTATTGCTTCCTAGATGGTTACTCTGGGTACAATCAAATCATGATTGCACCGGAAGACCAAGAGAAGACTACATTCACATGTACTTATGGAACGTATGCTTGGAGACACATGCCTTTTGGGCTATGCAATGCTCCAACTACATTCCAAAGGTTAATGATGTCGATATTCCATGGGTTAATTGAGCAAATTATGGAAGTGTTTATGGATAATTTCAGCGTTTTTGGTAATACCTATGATATATGTTTGTCTAATCTTGAGAAGGTACTAATTAGATGTGAAGAGGTGAATTTTGTGCTCAATTGGGAGAAATGTCACTTTATGGTAAGTGAAGGTGTTGTTCTTGGGCATCATATCTCCTCCAATGGGCTACAAGTTGATCGTGCTAAGGTAGTAGCTATTGAGAAGCTACCTCCGCCTATTAATGAGAAGGGAGTAAGATCTTTCTTGGGACATGCTGGATTTTATAGGAGATTTATCAAAAAATTTTCTAAATTGTCTAAACCTTTGTCTCGGTTGCTTGAGAAAGATGTTCCTTCTAAGTTTGATGATGTTTGCTTGAAATCTTTCATGTTGCTTAAGGAAGCTTTGGTGAGTGTACCAATCTTGATCACCCCCAATTGGAAAGAGCCTTTTGTTCTTATGTGTGATTCGAGCGATTATGCTCGGGGGTGGTGCTAGGTCAATTAAGGGAGAAAAAATTTCATGCAATCTATTATGCTTCAAAGACCTTCTCATCGACTCAATTGAATTACACCACTACCGAGAGAGAGCTTTTGGCCATTGTATACGCCGTGGAGAAGTTTCGTCCATATCTAGTGGGGACTAAAACCATTGTCTACATGGATCATTCGGCTATTAAGTTTTTGATGACGAAGAAGGATTCAAACCCTCGATTGATTAGGTGGGTATTGCTCTTACAAGAGTTCGATTTGGAGATTAGAGACAAGAAGGGTAGCGAAAATGTGATAGCCGATCACTTGTCAAGATTAGTGAGAGGAGATGAGGCCTTAGAAGAAAAGAAGAGATACTCAAAAGTTTTCCCGATGAGCATATCTTTAGGATTGAAGGAGAGAAACTTTGTAAGATGGAAGATGAGGCTCCATGGTATGCCGACTTTGCTAACTTCTTAGCAAGTGGAGCAACTCTTTATGGATTGAATTCAAATGCAAGAAAGCAGTTTTATAAAGAAGTACGTTGTTATATTTGGGATGATCCATATTTGTATCGTCGATGTTAGGATATTTGTGTTAGATGTTTTGATGATATAATAAACCAATCAGCTTGTAATAGGACCAGCTGAACATGTTAGTCAGCTGATAAGTAGTTAGGATTAGATAGGCTCGAGTGAGGGGGAATCTACCTTGCTGCCTAGAAGATCCGAAGCTATCATAGAAGGGAAAACCAGCCGAGACCTTGAGGACTTAGCCGGTTTTAGAGGACAGAAGATTTAAGTAGCTGACACTGGAGTATCAAGAGCAGATCAGCCGATATCAGAAGAGCAGATCAGCTGATATCAGAAGATTAGCTGATCAGCTGAGAGCACGTCGCAGACAAGACAAGGACCTTGGATATAAGACGTATTCAGACGAAGTCAAGAAGACCAGCTGAGGTGCACACCAGCAGACTTGCACATCAGCTGAGGTCCAAGTACCAGCAGACTGGTACTCCAGCTGAGGAGACAGATTAGCTGAGGTCTTGTGCTCAGCCCAGATTCTTCAGAATCATTTTAAGGGTTGACTTGCGACATAGAAGGAAGATTCCCAGAATAGAAGATCAATCAATCAAGGGGACAAACTTGATTGATTGTAGATCGCGAAGATTGATGGGAATCAAGAAAGAGTTATTTGACCCTATAAATTAGAGTAATAGTTATAATTTCAAGATCAGATTTTACACGCATATTAAGCTAGCCGAAACTCTGTCAGATATTATCACTTGCACTCAAAAACACCATTTATACTTATTCTTTGTAAAAGCTTTGTAGAAGCTGTGAGAAGTCAATTGCAATTGTAGCATTGACAATTTGTAAGAGAGTAGTACTCTCGAACTGTGTAAGTGAGTGAGTAAGTGTGTTAGTGGAGAGCCCCTCAAGTCCAAGTTGGATTGAGGAGAGTGGATGTAGGACAGTTGGTCCGAACCACTATGAATTCCCTGTGTCTCGTCTTATTTATTTTTGCTCTTAAATTGTGCACATCACCTAAAACTGATTTTCATTAAAAACGTTTCGGCACTATTCACAGGGCACTACTTTCAAATTCAGACTACCTCAAGTAGTCTGCTGGTTTTCTGAATAATCCAAATAATTTGAAAAAGGTTTTTGAATCCTTACAAGTCTATTCAACCCCCCCCCCCTTCTAGACTTGTTCAAAGGTATTCTTCCCTAAAATCTGCCTTTGGGACCAACAGTCGATGTGCCGATTCTATGATTAGGAGATGTATTCCGGAAGAGGAGATTGAAAGTGTGCTTACACATTGCCATTCTTTGCCTTGTGGAGGACATTTTGGGTCCATTAAAACGGCTCAAAAAGTATTTCAATGTGGTTTTTATTGCCCTTCAGTTTTTAAGGATTGTCACATGTTTGTCTCTAGATGTGATAGATGCCAAAGAGTTGGGGGGTTGTCAAGACGTGATGAGATGCCCTTGAATATTTTTCAAGAGGTAGAGGTTTTTGATGTATGGGGTATTGATTTTATGGGACCTTTCCCATCATCTCATGGTTATCTATACATTCTTTTTGCTGTGGATTATGTTTCGAAGTGGGTGGAAGCAATCCCCACGAAGTTCAATGATGCAAGAGTGGTTATGGAATTCTTGAGGAAGAATATTTTTGCTAGATTTGGTGTGCCAAGATCGTTGATTAGTGATGGGGGTACTCACTTTGTGAATAGAGCGTTGGGGAATTTACTTGTAAAGTACGATGTGAAGCATAAGATCTCCACGGCCTATCACCCCCAAACTAATGGATTGGCGAAGGTGTCGAATTGACAAATTAAGCTTATATTGGAAAAGACCGTGAGTTCTAATAGGAAAGATTGGGCACTTAAGTTGGATGATGCACTATGGGCATATCGTACTGCTTTTAAGACTCCATTGAACCTTTCTCCTTACCAACTTGTTTATGATAAGCCTTGTCATTTGCCCGTTGAGCTTGAACACAAAGCTTATTGGGCAATTAAGAAGTTGAATTTGGATGAGAAAGCATGTGGGGAGAAAAGGAATCTTCAATTGCTAGAGTTGGATGAATTTAGAGATGAGGCGTATGAGAATGCCAAGATTTTCAAGGAAAAGACTAAGAGATGGCATGATGCCAATATAAAGGAGAAGTCATTTAAAGTGCTCGATCAAGTACTTTTGTTTAACTCAAGATTAAAGTTGTTTCCCAGAAAATTAAAGTCAAAATGGAGTGGACCCTTTACAAGATCAAATTGCTTTGCAAGTGGATGGTACGAATTGATGAATGATAAAGGGGAACTCTTCTATGCCAAGAGAAGTGACAAACTATTTGAGACTTTGTGATGAAGAACCACCAAGTTTTGAGCTTACAAGTCGTCCTGCTAGGGGACGTTAAATCCAAGCGCTAGATGGGAGGCAACCCATCCTTTTAGTTGTTTAGGATTTTATGTTTTTGATCTAATGGAGTGTGTTTTTGATCTTGTAGGTATGTATGATCCGAGGGGGTACCCTCATAATATCATGGCTCCAAGGGTGAGGTATCGTATTCTTTCTCTTCGAGAAGTGCTTGGTTTATCTTAGTTTGGGGGTATTGCTTTATGCTTGTGATGGATGATGATTATGGATTTTATTATTTTGTTGGTTGTATGTTTTGAGCTTTATTGTGCATTGCATGATTCTTGCCTCCACTCCTTTGCCAAACTTTTTAGACCTATGGTCCCAAAAAGTTTGGGGGGGTGTGATCGTTTCGTCATTCTCATGGAAATGCTATTTTTAGATTTGTTTTTGGAAGTATTTTATGCTTTGATGCCTATTGTATTGATGAGCCCTTGTTTTGCTTGTTAATTTTAGCCATTGTTGCTTGTTTTGAGTAGTTAATGCATAAGATATGTTTATCGTTGTGTGAATGATTTGAAAGTCTTGATTAGTGTAGTGGAATTATTGCTTCATTCTTGTTGATCTTTGATACTATTGATTTCATAATTCTTGAAATTTCATTGATATGAGCATTTTTGATATCATATGAGTCATGATCACCATATACCCTTGAGATTTGAGCCAAATTATGCCCGTTTCAATCTTGAACGGATGATTTTCTTTGATGTGAGTTCCACACATGTGCATTATACTCTAGAACATGGCTTGAGTCTTATTTGAGGCTACATTAGACATTGATTTCACATGATATGATATGAGGCCATCTTTTGGTTTTATATTGAGCTACGTTGCCCTATGAGCCTACCTTGATATTAATATCCATTGCTTACCATTTTGAGCCTATTGACCTTTCCTTTGGCTAACCACACTTTAAGCCATTTTCCTACCTTTTGGGAACTCTCTTGTCCTTATGATTAGTAGAGTGAAAAGAAGGAAGGAAGATTGGTGATATGATGAAGAAATTGGTGGCCAAGGTGGGAAGATATTCAAACATGCAAGGATTGATGCAAAAATGTTCGAAGGCACGCTAAAAGAGCTTTAAAGAAAAAGGTTGACTTTTCATGAAAAATTGGTTAAGTTTGACCAAAGTGTTGTGAGTATGTTCACAATTTTGCAAAGGGAAGATTGATGTTTAGAAGTGTGATTTTGAAAAGAGCCGAAAGATGAGATTGCTATTTGTATGAAGATATGATCTACATGATGATTGCTTCTATGCTTTACTAATATACTTAGTCACTTTCCATATGATCCTTCCCTACCAAAGAGCCAACACTACAACCTTTAAAAAGTCCTCAATGATGTGTGATTGAATTGTCATTTCAAGTGGTGGAGAATTTGAGACTTGAGCCAAGCTTATGGTAGTATTTACATGTTGTGTGAGGTACAAGAAAGCATAAACACTTGAGGGTTGAGTGTAACACTTATCTTGAGAGGATTATGACTCATTGACTTGACAATATGTTTATTGATTTGATTTCGATAGTTATTTGGATGATCTTGTATTTTAGATTGCTAGATATTGAGTGATGAATCTATGGCATTGATTTTGTGCTTGATGTTTCATACACACAATTATTCCCCTATCTTATCGCTTTGTTGCTCGAGGCCGAGCAACAATCTAGTTTGAGGGTGTGATTAGGGTCATAATTGCATATTTTAGCACTCATTTCTATAGGTTTTTGATGATAGTATGTTCATATTTGACCCTATTATGTGATACTTTGTTTATTTAACCCTTTTTTGCTAGAAAGTTGTGATTGTAGGTGAAAACAAGCAAAATAAGGAAGAAATGAGCAAGATCGAGAAAAGTCCAAATTCTGGAGTTGAGCAAAATGGAGAAATTGCTATTATGTTGAAGAGCTTGAAGAGAGGGTCACAACGAAAGAAGAATCGAGTCAATCGGAGTTCTAGAGCTCAAGATATGACAAAAACAAGAAAGTCACGCATCGACCGAGACTAAGGCCTCGGGCGACACGGACTCCTTCCTCGGAAGACAGGCCTCGCGCGACCAACATCTCTGGAACGATAGGCATTTGTCGAGTGGAGTGTCGACCAAGCTTGGTCGACAGTTGCCCAGCTCTTGGACGACAAGAGGGCCTTTTGTCGAGCAAGTTGTCGCCCGAGTGGTCGACAGTTGCACAGTTCTTGGGCGACAGCAGCTCAGTTTTCTCTGATTTTCAGGGCTATTTTCGTATTTTCGTGCATTTTAATGAAGGGCATCTTAGTCAATAATCCAAGGGCACTATATATACTTCCATCTCAGATTTTCTAAAGGACTTTTATCATTTTCTTAGATTCATATTCTCTCACTAGATTAGGAGAAGTTAGAGGTAGTTTCCAAGTGGTGTTCTTAGATTTCCATTTACGATTTCGACGATTACTTGTGATCTACCATTTGGATCGACGATCAGTTTTCTCCTGCATTCTTAGCATAGCTCAAGCTACATTTCTACCGATTGATTTTTTATTTCTATTATCGGATCATTTTCTAGCTTCTAGAGGTAATCTTGTATCTTTTCAATTCCAATTGTAATAGGTAAATTCTTGAATACTTTGTATAATTCCTGCATAATGATGATTGCTATTGCTTCAATTTCTTTTATGTTTACCAAATTAGCCATGGGCTAATCCCTTTGTGTGTTGGTGTATGACTCCTATGGATTAGTATGGTGATTATGTTGATCTTTTGATTGCTATGAATTATTGTATGATCAATTCTCTACATTGATGGATTGTATGAATACCTTGCATGTGTAGTTGATCATAAGGGCCATTAGGAGATAGTCTCAATGAGAATTGACCTATTTTTCTAAATCTTCTTGTACTAGGCCAAATGCATGCCAAGTGTTTGATTAAATTCCTAAGATAGTGAGAGCTATACTTAGTGAATAGGAAGGACAATTAGAGGCTTTAATGTGTTATTAGGGAGACCTCTTGCATGTTAGAGTGGCTTACTAATTGATTGTACACAATTCCATGGCATGAGAAAATGATACCTCACCATTTGAAACATAGGATAGTACACTAGCACATAACTCTCACACTCGCTCACTTTGCAACCCAAGGTGATAGGTAGTTTACAAGTTTGACGCACTAGTAGACATAGATACCAAATCCCCTTTATTTGCTTTGTGTTTTTAAATCAAGAACAATAGTCTTACCTTACAAATCCTCGTCTCCTTTGGGTTCGATATAAAATAAACTTGGTTAAGCTTGCCATTGCAATAACGATCGTGTACACTTGGACGTTGACATCTTTTGGCTAAACAATAGGATTAATGTTGCACTATCCATCTTAATCCATATTACAATCATTTGGCTCTCGGTCATTATTTCCCGTGTTTAAGATTCTCTTGTCCGTTAATTAATCAAGCCACTGAACGCTTTAATTAATTTAACATCTTAACCTTTGAGTAAGGACAGATTTTCTTTATCATCAAACCGGAAATAAATTCCACTTGCAAGATTTAGTATGATGAACGTTTAGAGCCCACCAAGGGGACTAATAATGCAAGACTCTCCAAGCACACGTTCATCTGTATTAAATCTTAGCAACTGTCATGTTCTCAATGGTGTCGCCCAAGATGCAAAGTATTGAGTCTCATTGACTCTCTACCCACAATAAATTAAAGCGCCACGCACCGATTACCCACAATCCTATTTAAGGGACAGAGGTTTAGAAATAAACAACCACTGAGGTCTAATTCTTCATCCCATAAATCAGTACGGAAGAATTACCTCTCTGTAGGTCCTCTTCAATGCATCAACATGCACTAGCGTAATCCCTTGGTCAAGATAAGCCAATATGGGATCTACACATCAACCGTTTACCGATGGGGTGTTCAAATCTCATCTAGGTTGTGAAGTTAGTACTTGTTACAGGACACTGATAATGTGATCTTGCTGTGAGTTATCTGGGGATCACCACATTTATCTATAGTTTTAACTATTACTATTGTACTTGAACGGATTGCAATAAATAAATAACATTCATATTATCTAAAGCACAGTAATAAACGATTTATTTCAGATAAAGCTCAAATATTTATTTAGTTATACAACGTAAAAGCATACTTTCTAGTATAACCCTAACAATGTAAAGCTCCCCGAATCTTTGAGTTTCTTAGGAAGATGCGTCTAATAAGATCGCTACACTCTTGTGTAAGCTTCACGGTCTCTGGCTCCTCGATCCTCCTCCTCTTGGCCATGAGATCTTTCAAGAACTTTGTGTAATTCGGCATTTGCTCTACGCTTCATGAAAAGGTATGTTTAAATAGAGCTTTTGAAAACTTCCAAATACTTTCTAAATCTCGCACCCATCTTGTTCTTCAAAGCATTTGCTTTCTCCACCTTGCACTTCTCTTCCACATTCCCTTCTTCCACCATTCCCTCCACATCCCTTCCTTTTTCTTCCCCCATAGCTAACTCACTTTTCTTCACCACTTTCCCTACCCCCTTATCAAGCAATGCTTCCTCAACCAACTCTTCATGAAACTCTTCAATAGTACACTTCTTTTCCACCTCACAACTAGCTCCAACACTAGAGATAATCGCATTGCAATGCTCACAAGGATTAGTTTCGTTAGTCGAAGAAAACTTACCTTTATTCACATATGGGCTCAACGAACTTGCTAATTGCCCCATTTGGAACTATAGGCTCTTGATTTGATTTTCTTGCGACTTGTACAAAGCATCGAACTTACGGTTCGTCTCCTCATGCTTTCTTACATTCTCCATTCGCATCTCCTCGAGTTGCTTTAAAATATGGGCCAAAGTTTTATCTACACTAGCTTTTCCCTCATTTTTTGGTAGTTTAGCACCTGGATCCAAGCCCGATGGCAATTGGATCACCCCTTTGGGGTTGGAATAAGAGAAATTCTCATGCCTCTAGACATTGGGATTATAGGGAGGATTACCTTGATTCGGTTGGTAAGGAGCACCTTGTTGTCCTTGAAACCTTTGTTGAAACGGAGGAGCAACATATGGTCGAGGATGGTTTTGGAAAGAGTTCGATTGATAAGAATTGTTGTATTGAGGTCTTCCCATATAACTCACCTCTTCCACTTGGCATTGATTCATAGGTTGAGGTAGAGGAGGTCATTCAATGACATTTACTTGCATGGAAGGAGGTGTTTGAGCTTAATGTGCATAGATCATCATCATAACATTCTTAATGTTTTCCTCCAACATAGAAACTCTATCTCCCGTCCCCACACTCGATTGGCTTCGAAAGGAGTCATTGACCGCTATGTTCTCTATGTTGGGGAATTAAACGCGGATCTATTCGGGATTTACGCTAAATAAAAATTTAAGTTTATAATTAATATCATGATTTAAACATAATAAAATCAAATAATTGTATACCCAACAACAGGCTTTGCATGCAAAACATATGAACAAATATAATCACATAAAGCCCTAAACATGCGGAACTAAGGGATTTAGTGAATTATACCTCCTGGAGAAAAGGCAGTTTCTGAGACAAAAGGCGTCTTTTGTTTCCTTGGTGAAAGGCACTTTCTGAGACAAAAGGCGTCCTACTTAAATGCTTTTCTTGATTAACCCAAAAGCCTTCTCAAGTATTCCCTTGTCCTTATTCGTACACCAGGTGGGAGGCCACACAAATAATCACAACACAAGGAAGAAAATATTTTGTTGCCCAACTCCCTCAAATTTTCAAAAATTTTGGAGTAATAATAATGTTGTTGAAGTCCTGTATCATCTCATATTTATAGTGAGAATACAAGATCTTGAATATCTAATATTTCAAATCTTGATTATCATGAATATCAAATATTCTAATCTTGATAATCTTGAATACTAAATATTCAATTCTTGATATTTCTTTCTTCCCCATTTTCGAAAAATAATATATATATAATTCCATGAGATATTGATTTTATTAGATATTCTTGTATTCAAGATACATATCTATTTTTCATAAAATCTCCCATTTATTTAATGTATATATTATTTTCGAAAATTGTAATTATTTGGGCCCAAAATTATTTCTTTTATTTTAATCACCTTATTCATTGTTGGACATTTAATTGGGCTACTTGAGGGGCCTTTAGGAGAATTAAGGTTGGATCTCCTAATGGGCCTTGAATTCTAATATTGAGCCCAATGTCATTCAAACCATTAACATTAATCTCACTCCACTATAGGATTAATGTTGCACTATCCATCTTAACCCATATTACAAACATATGGCTCCCGGTCATTATTTCCCGTGTTTAAGATTTTATTGTCCGTTAATTAATCAAGCCACTGAACGCTTTAATTAATTTAACATCTTATCCTTGGAATAAGGACAGCTCTTCTTTATCATCATACCGGAAACAAATTCCACTTGCAAGATATAGTATGACGAACGTTTAGAGCCCACCAAGGGGAATAATCAAGCAAGACTTTCCAAGCACATGTTCCTCTGTATTAAATCTTAGCAACTGTCATGTTCTCAATGGCGTCACCCAAGATGCAAAGTATTGAGTCTTATTGACTCTCTACCCATAACAAATTAAAGTGCCACGCACGGATCACACACAGTCCTATTTAAGGGACAGAGGTTTAGAAATAAACGACCACTGAGGTCTAATTATTCATCCCATAAATCAGTACGGAAGAATTACCTCTCTGTTGGTCCTCTTCAATGCATCATTATGCACTAGTGCAATCCCTTGGTTAAGATAAGCCAATCTGGGATCTACACATCAACCGTTTACCAATGGGGTGTTCAAATCCCATCTAGGTTGTGAATTTAGTACTTGTTACAAGAAACTGATAATGTGATCTTGCTGTGAGTTATCCGGGGATCACCACATTTTTCTATAGTGTAACTTGTACTATTATATGAACGGATTGCAATAAATAAATAACATTCATATTTATCTAAAGCACAGTGATAAAAGATTTATTTCAGATAAAGCTCAAAGATTCAATTTTAGTTATACAAAGTAAAAGCATACTTTCTAGTATAACCCTAACAATCTCCCACTTATACTCAAAGTCTGTTTTTAAGTATACTACAACATATCTATGTACTACACATCTCCTAATAATTTCTCCCACTTATACTCAAAGCAGATTGGCAACACATTTGACTCCCATTCCTTCCACATGTCTCTCGAATATTGACAGAGGCAGACCCTTTGTGAAAGGATCAGCTAGGTTGTCTTCCGTTGCGATCTTTGCCACTTCTATGTCTCCTCTCTTAACGATTTCTCGTATAAGATGGTACTTCCTTTCAATGTGTTTGCTGGCTTTGTGGGCTCTTAGTTCCCTTGAATTTGCAACTGCTCCGGCATTGTCACAATAGACCGTGATGATGTCGGGTAAATCCGGAACTACATCCAAGTCCACTAAGAAGTTCTTGAGCAATACCGCCTCTTTCGCTGCTTCACAAGCAGCTACATACTCGGCTTCCATGGTAGAATCAGCGATGCATTTCTGCTTAACGCTTCTCCATGTCACTGCTGCACCTCCCAGACAGAACACACTACCCGAGGTAGACTTTCTGGAATCTAAGTCTGATTGGAAATTCGAGTCCGTGTAACCGACGGGGATTAGACTATCTGACTGATAAATCAACATTCTATCTTGAGTTCGCTTGAGATATTTCAGAATGTTTTTAACAGCCGTCCAATGCTCTTTTCCGGGGTTACTTTGATATCGTGCTACCATGCCTACGGCAAAGCAGATATACGGTTTCGTACATAGCATAGCATACATGAGGCTTCCAACTGCCAAAGCATATGGGATGCCTTTCATGCAATCTATCTCGTCTTGTGTCTTCGGACACATCTCTTTCGATAGATGAATTCCATGTCTAAAAGGTACAAAACCTTTCTTGGAATTCTGCATACTAAACTGTTTCAAAACAGTGTCTATGTATGAAGCTTGCGATAAGCAGATCATTCTTTTCTTACGATCTCGAGCAATCTTGATCCCTAAGATATGACCGGCTTCCCCTAAGTCCTTCATATCAAACTGATTTGACAACCATACCCTCACGTCTGACAACACCGCCACATTGTTTCTAATGTGCAAAATGTCATCTACGTATAGTATCAAGAATACCACGGCAGTTCCGACACACTTCTTGTACACACAACTCTCAAATTCATTTTGATCAAAACCGAAAAATTTTATTACTTGATCAAAACATTGATTCCAAGCTCGCGATGCTTGCTTAAGTCCGTAGATAGACCTTTTAAGCTTGCATACAAGGTGCTCTTGGCCTTTTTCAATAAAGCCTTCGGGTTGGCGCATATTGATTTCTTCTTCAAGACTTCCATTTAGGAAAGCTGTCTTGACATCCATTTGCCAGATCTCAAAATCAAGATGTGAAGCTATCGCCAAGAGAATACTGATAGACTTGAGCATGGCTACCGGCGAAAAAGTTTCCTCATAATCGATCCCTTCTTTCTGAGTATATCCTTTCGCCACAAGTCTAGCTTTGAAGGTCTCAACCTTCCCTTCCGATCCTTTTTTTTTCTTGTAGACCCACTTACATCCAATGGGTTTTACCCCATTGGGTGGCTCAACAAGCTCCCACACCTCGTTTTTATCCATAGAACCCATTTCGGCTTCCATTGCAGTTTGCCAAGAATATGCATCCTTGTCTTGGAGTGCTTCGTCGTATGTCCATGGGTCTAATTCATCTTCTCCGGGGACCAAGTCAGAAGACTCTCCCACGAACATGAATGTCTCGGGTTGTCTCACAACCCTCCCACTACGACGAGGCTCCGGTTGTGTTGGTGTGTCGCGTGGTACATCAACTTGTACCTTTGGTATAGGATTAGGCCCTCTTATTTCATCCAAGGTAATCTCACTTTTGGGCTTTCTATTGTTCACATGGTCTTCTTCCAAGAACTTAGAATGCGTACTAATTACGATTCTTTGGTCCTTGGGACTATAAAATATACCCTCTTTCGTTCCTCTAGGGTATCCTACAAACAGCCTCAATTCCGAACGTGGATCCAATTTTCCAGCTTCCTTGTCCAACACATATGCCGGACACCCCCAAATCCTTATGTGTCTCAAACTAGGCTTACGCCCGGTCCACAATTATGTGGGAGTTTTAGGAACCGATTTGGATGGCACTAAGTTTAGAATGTGAGCCGTTATTTCCAAGGCATAGCCCCAAAATGACTTGGGTAACTCCGAATCACTCATCATGGATCTGATCATTTCTAAAAGAGTTCTATTTCTTCGTTCCGCAACCCCATTTTGTTGAGGGGTACCGGGTGCGGTCAATTAGGATACAATCCCATCACTTGACAAGTAGGTCAAAAATTCATTACTGAGGTATTCGCCCCCAAGATTCGATCGTAGGAACTTGATACTCTTTCCCCTATGTTTCTCGACCTCGACTTTGAACTCTTTGAATTTATCAAAGGTTTCCGATTTGCGCCGCATAAGGTAAACGTACCCATATCTTGAGTAATCATCCATAAAAGTTACGAAATACTCAAAACCTCCTCTAGCTTGAACCTACATTGGCCCACATACGTCAGTGTGAACGATTTCTAACACTTCATTAGCTATATTCCCCTTGGCCCCGAAGGCCCTCTTGGTCATTTTCCCCTCTAAACAAGATTCACATGTTGGAAATGGCTCAACATGGAGAGACTCCAACGAGCCGTCCGCCACCAACCTTTGAATTCTCTTTAGATTAATATGACCAAGTCTTAGATGCAATAGAAGTGTTTCGTTCATGGTTGAAGAAAATTTTCTTTTCTTAGAAACAGTCGATGTGTTATAAGAAGCATTTTATGTGTGATGTGCACTTTTAATAGTATAAAGATTATTCACCAATGTTCCCGAACAGATGAACTCATCGTTTCGAAAAATAACAACCATATTATTAAAAGAAACTGAGTATCCATCAACGTACAATTTAGAAACCGAAATTAAATTCTTCCTAAAACTGGGAACATAAAGAACATCTTTTAATACTAAAACTCTATCTTCAAAAAATAGGTGCACGTCTCCCACTGCGACAGCCGCTACCATCGTAGCATCGCCCAATGTGATGAGGATCTTATTCGCACTAAATTGCCGGGTTTTCTGGAACCCCTGTAAAGTGAAACATACATGACCAGTGTCTCCCGTATCCACTACCCACGAATGGGAAGCATACACTGCTAAACAAGTTTCAACAACAAGTGCATGAGAATTACCTTTCTTCCCGGCCTTCTTTGGCTTGGGACAGGCCGTCCTCCAATGTCCTTTCTCACCGCAGTTGAAACGCTTCCCTTTGGTAGCTTTCTTGACCCCTCCCTCATTAGTCACCTTACCCTTAGCTTGGTTCGGGCCTTTGGTCTTCTTCTTCTTCTTCCCACCTTTCGGTGCGGAAGAAGTCGGACCGCTTGCCACCAAGACTTGAGTTTGGTGTCCCATGAGTGTCTCCGCCGATACCAAAGCTTGCAAGAGTTGTGCCAACGTGAACTCTTGATTATTCATCATATAGTTCAACTGGAACTGCTCAAAGCTTTTCGGTAGAGAATGGAGAACGAAATCAACTTGCGTTTCCGCATCATATTCCGCTCCAAGTACCTCTAACTTGTTGAGGTAGCCCATCATCTTGAGAACATGATCCCTTACGGGCGTTCCCTCCACCATTTTCAGCGACAACATATCTCGCATGGTGATTTGCCTAGCCGTACGATTCTGATGAGCGAACATCTCCTTAAGGTTTAGCATCATATCAGAAGCGGATTCCATGTCTTTATGTTGGTGTTGCAACACATCTGACATTGAAGCCAAGATGGTACACCTAGCCATTTCTTCGGATTTCATCCACTCCCTATGATATTCCCTTTCGGCAACATCCGCATCATCCGTAGGCGTAGGGGCTTTGGGGTGTCAAGAACCCATTTGTGTTGTTGTGCGGTTAGGACAATAAATAAGTGACGTTTCCAATCAACATAGTTTTCACCTTCCAACTTGTTATCTTTAAGTATCGTAAACAGTGGATTAAAAGGAGACGACATGCTGAACTAAAATAAAACATTCATTGCATCAATACATACATCGATTCGCAAAGATTATCACAAAATTTCGATTATGTTTTGTATAAAATCTAAAAAAAAATGCATAGCATAAATCGTCCGACATCTTAAAACAGTTCACATAAGCCACGATGAGTGTGGACGTTTATGCAAACACATTTAAGCAAGTTACAAACAAGAACAATTACAAACTTTTAATTTCAAAAATTAATAGTCGGCTCCCACTTGACCATATAAAATCGGTAGGGACTCCGATAGGGAGTAATAAAATGTCAATTTTATACCTAAGTATTAACCATGATTAAATACAGGATTATCACTTCATTTTGAGCAAGCCACTCGATGGGAGGGTCAATACCGCCACTAATAATAATCCACAATCATCCTTTTGGGAATTTGTTCATGTGAACTTATCTTTTGGCCCATTCGATAGGGAGAGAGGCGTTTGCCAATGCGTAGCCAAAAGACTTCACAAACAAATAAATCATGGAGGTCAAATAATTCAATTTTATTATCTAGAATAAAATACCGAATTATATTTAAAACATACTTAGTAATTTTCAGAGTTGAGATTTTTCATCACGATATTCATGCAATCAAATATTTAATCAAATTAAATAAATAAAGCATGCATCAAAACAAATTAAACAAATTGGCACGTTATATCCAATTGTCATGGTTTAATTTCTCATTTTGACTACGAGATATCGTAATCATCTTACGTCTTCAAGTTTTATCGTCTGTCTCGATTAAGCTCCCACTCGACCGCAACACAATTTCACCAACTTTGTCTTCGGGCCTTAAAATCTCCGTTCTTCGTCTTCGATATCGGCTACAATTTATTTTATGAAAAATAAATAAACCTATCACCTAGACTAGTCTATTACATAAAACATCCTAGTCTACCCGTGGATTTTCTCATGGGAAAAACGATCCGAATGAATCGGATTTTAAAATCGTATCACCATACATGCATGCATAAAAAAATATTATATACCATGGCAATTGGATACCTGCAAAAAAGATCTAGCAATTCTACTATCCAATTTTCAAATTTAACATTAAAACACTTAAATTACAATTTAACGTATAGAGCCCGAAACCAGCTCTGATTCCAGTTGTTGGGGAATTAAACGCGGATCTATTCGGGATTTACGCTAAATACAAATTTAATTTTACAATTAATATCATGATTTAAACATAATAAAATCAAATAATTGTATACC
>JAPKLY010000450.1:229209-262390 GCA_026898435.1 Prunella vulgaris | reverse complement strand
CAGGCTTCGATCTTCAGCTTCAGACCAGGCAATCTTCAGCAAGACTGCCTGACTCCTTCAAGATGGATTATACTTTAGACTTCAGTAAATTGGGTCGACTCCAATATTCTTCAGTCTTCAGCAAGATCCTCCTGTACTGAGTTCCTAACCTAACTATCCTGAACTATTTGATCCTGAACAACTATACTTAGGCAGATTCATCAGAGGTTTTGGGATCTAATCAAAATACTCAGATTGTCCCAACAAACATCTTATCCTTGGAGTAAGGACAGCTCTTCTTTATCATCATACCGGAAACAAATTCCACTTGCAAGATTTAGTATGACGAACGTTTAGAGCCCACCAAGGGGACTAATCATGCAAGACTTTCCAAGCACACGTTCCTCTGTATTAAATCTTAGCAACTGTCATGTTCTCAATGGCGTCACCCAAGATGCAAAGTATTGAGTCTTATTGACTCTCTACCCATAACAAATTAAAGTGCTACGCATGGATCACACATAGTCCTATTTAAGGGAGAGAGGTTTAGAAATAAACGACCACTGAGGTCTAATTCTTCATCCCATAAATCAGTACGGAAGAATTACCTCTCTGTAGGTCCTCTTCAATGCATCATTATGCACTAGTGCAATCCCTTGGTCAATATAAGTCAATCTGGGATCTACACATCAACCATTTACCAATGGGGTGTTCAAATCCCATCTAGGTTGTGAATTTAGTACTTGTTACAAGAAACTGATAATGTGATCTTGCTGTGAGTTATCCGGGGATCACCACATTTATCTACAGTGTAACTTGTACTATTATATGAACGGATTGAAATAAATATATAACATTCATATTTATCTAAAGCACAGTGATAAAAGATTTATTTCAGATAAAGCTCAAAGATTCAGTTTTAGTTATACAAAGTAAAAGCATACTTTCTAGTATAACCCTAAAACTCTATTATATCATTCACTTGTCGAACCGTCCTCATCCACACAGACGACCCGCAAAAGAATTCAGGTAATTCTTGTCCATCTCATTAAGTCCAATGGTGAAAGTTAGCAGGATATCCTCCTCCTTAAATCCGTGTTGAGGGTAAGACAAAAGAAACCCTTGATACCTTTCCCAAGCCTCCGATATGGTTTTCCTTGACTTTTAGCGGAATTTTTTAATAGCATATCGTGCCTTGAGCATCTTAGACGGAGGATAAAATTTCTTCAAAAATTCGAAGCTCAACTCTTCCCACGTCGAAGCTTTAGGGTTCATTGATTGGATCCATGTTTTAGATCTCCCCTTCAAAGTGAAAGTAAAAAACCTCAATCTCTTTTTGTTGTCCGTCATCCCTTAATACTTCACTGTGTTGCATATCTCCATGAAATTGCTTAGGTGAGCATTAGGGTCTTCCTTCTCATCGGTTCCATCAAATTGGGACTCATTCAACATCCTCAAAACATTTGAGCTCATTTCGAACCTCTTAGCATCGATAGGCGGTCTCTCTATCCCATCATAGTACTCTCGAACATGGGGCTCGAAGTAGTCCCTCAAGAGTGGCTCTTTGTTTTGGTTAGGATCATGGTGAGGAGCTATTTGTGGTCTAAAGTGTTGTTGTGGTTGTGGTATAGGATAGTTGGGAAAATATGGATAGTTTTGTGATGGTGGTGGGTAATATGGTTGATGTATAGGATAGGATATGGTTGTGGGTATGGATGGTTAAGTGGTTGATTTGGTGGTTGGTATGGTGGTTGGTAGGGTAGATTTGGGTTGGGTAGAGGACCTCCTCCATGAGCCAAGTGTTCATCCCCTTGACCTTGAGGCCAAGCTTGTCCTTCATCATTTTCATCTTCCCTATTTCAAGCTTCATTCTCTTGATTTTCCATGTTCTCTTGATCTAGTCTTGCTTTTCTTCGATTTCTTCTCAATTTCAACTCAATATCCAAGTCAAGAGGTTCTAGGCTTCTCCCTTGTCTTCTCGTGCGCATATACCTACACAAGACTCACAATTAATCCAATAATCCCAAACAAGTAAACAAACAATAACAAGCTTAGCAAAATAATCATTTCCCCGGCAACAACGCCAAAAACTTGTTTGCCTAATATGTGTATGCAATCACACAAGTGTACGTGGATGTTGTTATGTAGGCAAGTTGACCAAGTAATAATATCAAACTCAGGGAAACGAGGCTTGTAAAGCAAGTATTGAATGTTCAACAAAGGAGATTTAACTAGAAAAATAAGAAATGGTCTTGGGTTCTATCTACTTTCAATAAGAATCAAAATTTCTATCTATCACCTTTGATAAGATGAGCAAGTGTTGGAGGTGTGTGCATTGGAGTATTTCAATTATGGGTTCATCTAATCACTTATCAATCCTAGCATGCATAAGTTTCACTTGAGATATTAATCAAGCCAAAGGGCTCTATCAAATGCTTAGATCTCTCTACAACACGTAATACTCTAATTGTGAGGTTCTTAGCTCCTAAGCAATTCTCATTGACATAAAAGCATTAACACAAACACTTGGTGTGCACAAATATCAATCATGAACTTCAATGAACTCAATTCTCATATGTTGCTAACTCAAATGGGCTCAAAACATCCAAATGCTTACACCAAAAGTTCAATCATTCAACAAAATGGAGAATTAATACATCAAGCTAACTCATACATGCTTGAGATTAATAAGCAATCAAACTAAACCATAATCTCCATACACCAATGCAACAAGGGTATTATGTAACACCCCGCATAGGCAGCAGTTTTTTTAGTCCTTTAATTATTTTGTTTTGGGCGTGAGTTTAGAGAGTGCAAGGTTTAGTCCTTTAAGTTGTTATGCCTTAGTATTTCTTAATTAGTTGCTTAGTATTAGTTGTCCCAATTAGTATTAATTGGACTCTTAAGAATAGTACTAAGTGTCGAATTATTTAGTGTAAGGATAAGAAGTATTATTATTGAGGTTATAGTATTAGTCCTTTAAGAATAGTGTTTCCTTAAGTATTAATTAATTAAGGGCATGTTAGTAATTGAGGAATTAAATTTAGGAATTTGACTTTATGAGGATTTGACCAAGAATAGGATTAAGTAATACTTGGGATAGTATTAGTAGTATTTTCGAAAATATTGTGTCTTATAGTTATAAGAATTTTTGAAAAATAAGGAGTATTAAGACAAGGATTTCTAGTATCTTTATTTATGGAAATAAGTCACATTCTTATGCAAGAGAATAGTGCATGCTTGAAGGTTAAGTATCATAAGAATAAAGAGTTAGGAAGGATCTTTTAAATAAGGAAATAAGTTGTCAAGTATGGAAATAGAGATACAACAAGATATTGGGCCAATTTTCTTGCCTTTTCCTTGCAATTTCGGCCAGCACCTTTTTCAACCCTAAACCCTACTTTTCCAACTCTATAAATATGTATTGATCAAGTCCCTAAGACCCCTAGACAGCCAAGATTTTTCGGCAGCCTCTAGCACCAAATTTCGGCCAACATATGAAGCTATAGGACCAGTTTTTCCAGCAGCTTGTAGAGGTAGAAAGAGAGCAAGTCTCGGCAGTTTTGAGTGAGGAAAGGAGTAGGATTCGAGCACAAGGATTAGTCAAGCCAACGTACAACACTTCTCTATTTTCAAGTCAAGAAAAGATGGGGGTTTAAACGGTGAAAAGTGGTAACTCTAGTTCGATGCAATTATGTGTTTATGTGCTAATATGAATGGATGGTCAGCTCTACCATCAATCTATGAATGGACAATCAGCTATATTGTCAAATGAATGTTAAGGATGATCAGCTATATCATCAATGAATGGATACGAAAGTCGTATCATATGTTAAGAAAGAAGGGTATGTTTACATGTTATTGTGTCCTTTATATTTAGACTTCGAACTAAACTATCCCCACGGAGTGATTATTTTATAATTGCTCACCCCTTCACCGAATCATATTTTTAGATTTTCAAGAGTAAAGGTGACGAGATTGGCGATGCGGAGGAAGGTGGATGTGATGCGAGTTGAAGAAGAAGTTAATGAATGAAGTTTAATTAATAAATTCCAAGTAGGCTTTTATTTAAGTTGCAAGTATTATATTTGAAGTTTTCGGCACCTTTATGTTTGCCACAAGACTAGACGTTTGCATGTTTTAATTCGATGAGTACATGGACACGTAGATGATTGATTTAGGATATGCTATGGTTTGATGAATTATGAGATTTTTATTATGGATTTATATGAGGTATTATTATTTGATTATGTGTTAATTTGCATGATTATTAGGATTTAAGTTGATGAATTTATTTAATAATATGGCAGCTGATGGTTCGAATTTTATACGCATGATTAAGTGTTAATTTATGTGTTTAATTGTTCTTAAGAAAATTAGTCATTGTCCTTAGTTTGCATGATCGATAAGTTAAGTTTCATAACTCCAAAAATTATGAAATTTTTCCAGAATGTTTGCCATGATTTATAATGCATGTTGACCAATTTTCATGAGTTTTTACTTAGTGAAAGTCGAGGTTCCAGTTTTAGTCCTATATGTGTTTCTAGTCCTCAAAATTCTTGTTTTCAAAATACCGAATTTATGCCCAGCCTATTTTCGAAATTTTGGCAGTTTATTAGCCATAAAATGTTAAGTATTTTGTTCATAAAACCAGGAGCAAAATCGTTTTAAAGTTTCAGCTCAAAATTAGTCATTTATCTTTGTTTCACGAGCTTTTCAAGTGTTTTAAGAATGAATTTTCGTGACAAGTCTTTACAATATGTTTAATATGATTTATTTGAGTATTTAGAGGTCTTAGATGATTTAGCAAGATAATAGTATTAACGAATAAGATTTTATTAAAAAAGAAAATGAAAAAGAAAAAGGTTCAAAGAGAGAAACCCACAACCCGGGAGACGGGATCAAGTAAAATACATTGGTCTCGAGTAACAAAAATCGTATAGTAGGTAGAGTACATTCCTCAGTGGTAACTCTCCCAGCTCCAATTCCGCAAAGGAAGGATCATTAATAATCCAACATTGCAACAGCAAAGTAACTCCCAATATCATAATTCTGCAACCCAATTAGTGCCCAAATATAGCAGCAGCCTGCACACTTTCCATTCCAGTTCAGCTCCATTCCCGAAATAAACCAGGGAACAGCACTGCAGGCAGCAAGTGTATTAACAGCCTTCCCATCCCAAAACAGCATCATGTCAGCGAGGAATAGCCTTATCCCATCCAAAATTACCGCAGCAAATGTAACTCCCATAAAGAAATAAGGAAACAGCTATCATTCCAGCACATCAATGTCCAGTGGAAAACCCAATAATCTTGGCCCCATTCAAGCCCCTTTCCATCCCAAAACAGCACCATTTCAGCGAGGAATAACTCTTTTCCCCATCCAAATTTACCGCAGCAAATGTAACTCCCATAAGAAATTAAGAAAACAGCATCCATTCCAGCACAGCAATCATCCAGAGATTTAAATTGCCCCCATTCCAGCCCCCAAGCGTCGAAATAACAAAATCAAACATCACAGGAAATCCCCAATATATGCAAAAAATATATCCCAATTTCAGCAGCAAAAATAACACCCAAATACCCAAAGTGTTGTGCAATAAAATCTGTCCACCAAAAGGAACTCCCTGCTGTGAATATGAAGCCATAACTATCCTGCCAATAAAACAAGGAATAGCAACAGCAACCCCAAATCAGCATAAAAGATAATGTAACACCCCTAATCAGTCGAACTAACTGTGAAGCACACTGGACCATCCCATTCAAACCTGTTGGCAAAGAACAACTCCCAGTGGACATAAAATAGCCCAAGAAATAGGAACCAGCCGAACATCTTAACCCCAAAGAAAAAACACAGCAGCACCAACAAAATACAAAATTAAACAAAGCTGCCACCGAATTAAAAAGTAAAAGTTGACAAGGATATAAGAGAACTCCCCTGCCCTCCACTGAAACATAAGAAAGAAACGCAACAACCTGCCCATAACCACCAATACCGAAAGGGCAGTGCACCAAAAGCCAATAAACCAAAACACGAACAGCCCAGCAATGTTTCTTCAACATTCCAGTTGAGGCCAATCAATGGAACACCCACAGCCCACAAATATGACAGTAAACAGCCCAAGCACAACAGGGGACAACTTCAAACAAAGGGCCCCAAATACCAAATAGAACAACCCAGGCAGTCACAACAAATTATCCAAAATAATAGTACCAGCAATACAACAGCCAAATGCATAAGTAGGTAAAAGACAACTCCCACCATGAATTCAGTAATAGCAAAGAGGAAGACCCCAACCAGCAAAACCAAGCATCAGAATCAAAACAGCCAGACTGCTGACCACCAAAAGTGAGGAATAAAACTCCCCAATATCCGCCCCATACCAACAAAAATGAGTAAATACTAACTCCAAACTACATAGCCAGTCCAACGCATCACAGCAATGGATAAAGTTATCATCAAGTGAAACTCCCCTCACCCCAGCAGTGCAGAAAACTATCTGGAAGATAATCGCGGTAAATCATGGCAAAGGCGTTTGGATGTGCCTCGGCGGCCTAGAGTGAACCTCATCCACTTCATCTGCCCAACTGCGACTTGCCACAAGTGATAATTCAGAAGCTTTGGGACCCTGCCCATCCAGAACAAGTCGACCTTTGGCCTTATTCTTTAATTTTTGTAAAGTCCTTAGATTCTCATCTGATATGTCCGATCCTCTAAGAGCATCACGGAGAAAGTCCGTGCCCCGGGAGGATTGAGATGAAGAGTTATCAGAGAGCGGTAGGGAGCCAGCAAGGGCTGTCGGTTCACGTGGAGTAGCAAAGGGGCGAGTGGTGTCCACTGGGACCAACGCAAACGCATCGTTGACGTGAATATTTCCCTGAGCAGAAGAGTCTTGCTGTGTAAGATCATTTAAATCCTCAGCAATCTTATCAATTGTAGCCAAAGGCACCCCCGAAGAGGAAAAAGGAACCTCTGCCTCCTTTGAACGATGCTGCCGTGGACGACTACGACTGCGATCACGTGGTTGCGTATCAGCAGTTCCCCGTCTCCTGCATCGGGAAGGTCCATGGCCCACCACCGAACA
This sequence comes from Prunella vulgaris, assembly GCA_026898435.1. Taxonomy (NCBI): domain Eukaryota; kingdom Viridiplantae; phylum Streptophyta; class Magnoliopsida; order Lamiales; family Lamiaceae; genus Prunella; species Prunella vulgaris. The sequence continues at coordinate 255,327 of JAPKLY010000450.1, read as the reverse complement.
TTCACGACAAAATTCCGGGAGACGCTCATAAGTCAGAGAAGTGAACGCACATTGTCCTGCCCTCCTAAACATGACCCTATCCTCCAAGGGGTCCTTTAGATCGACCTCAATAAGCATACGAGCATAATGACCATATGTCATGTTCCGAGTATTGTCATCAATGCGAACCAAAGTCCCAACCGCAGAGGCCAGCGACGCCAAAATACTGGGATGCCAATACTCAATAGGAAGGTCAGCGAACCGAACCCATACCTGAGACGTAGATGTTTTGAATTTCTGAGGATTGAAATCTGGGACCCACTGCTGACAGCGAAATAAACCGGTGCTGATTCTGTATGCCTTGCCTAGAATGATCTTGCGTCTGTCCCCTGCGTCCTCAAATAACACGGTATAAAAGCCCTTTCCCATGGGGATAAATTTTGGCCGAAGGGAAAACCCCAAAACCTGAGAAAGCTCCAAAGTCAAGGCTGAACCAGAGAGGAGAGGCTTGCCCTGCATCGTAATCAAACGCCCAATAACCGCCGAATGAAATTTGCCCAGGTTTGCGTGGTAAGCATCTTCGTCGATGTCCACCACCATAAATTCACCTTGCCGTGTAGGTTTCATAGGAGGCTCGCGCTCGGTAGGTAAAGGATCCACGCTCGCTTTCCCGGCGCCCCCCATGAGAACTTGTGCAAAGGAGCGGCGCCCATCAGTCCCTTCGCCTCCCCAAACTGAGGGCCCATGATCCGAATGTAAAGCGGTGCCGGCGAACGGCGATTCCTCCTCCCTTCGTCCCTGAGTCTTTTGTGAAGGGTTGCTAACCGATCCATCGAAGGGATCACGAGCAACCGATGTCGGAAGATCCACTGGCTATGACTGAGACTTTTTAACCGAAGATTGCCCGAAAGCGCTGAACCCAGGGAGGTGGGAAGTCAGAGCGTCAACCAGGTCCGGAGGAAGAGAAATGGAATTGGACAAAGGCAACGGGCCCGGCGGAGGAGGCCCCGGCGAGTAGCCCCGATGAATGCGGATGAAATCACGGATGGAAGGGTGCAGTTGCGCGAGGACATCCAAAGTGTGATGAGAGAGTGCAGAATCAGAAGAAGTATGGCTCGATGCCATCATGAAAAGACGGCGAGCAAGCCAGAAAATACTCCGGTATTACGCCGGAGGATCTAGAGAGAACATTACGCCGGTCACAAGATAATAGTATTAAAGAAAATGGATTTGGTATTAGTTAGTGGATTGTTTTTATACACAACTAGTTTTGATGAGTACACCCAAGTTGTTTTCGTTAGTTTTAAGTACCAGCTGCTGTTCTTGAATTATTTAAGTATTATTGCATGATTTAATTGATGACTTACGTGTTGAATGATGTTAGAATAAGTTTAATTCACAAGTGAATATTATTGAAGTATGTTATATGTTACTTTTGTGATTCCTATGAATATGTTAAGTGAATATTATTGAAATATGTTATGAATGTTTGTCAAGGTATTTTTTATGATTTCTATGGATGTATTGAATGAGAAATTTATCGTGAAAGTTTGATTTTAGTTCAACAAGGATTTTAAAAGAAAAGAATTTTATTGCTAGTAAAATGGGTGCACGTCCTAAAGAATGTTTTTATTAAATTAATTAAAAGTGAGACTTCCGCTGATTTGAAATGCTTAGAATTTTAGGGCGTGACATATTAGCTCATGGCTAATTGGCAATCACAAACTACAATTAAGTTAGCAATCATGATTAACACTAATACAAAGGAAATACAAGGAAACTTACCAATTGTAGATGAAATTGAAATATAATCCACAAACCTTCAATTGATATCTTCTAATCTGGAACTCAAAACGATAAATCCTACCGTAGAAATGTAGCTAACAACGAGAGGAATCTAATTCACCGAACGGATCGTCAATCCAATGGTTGGATCAAAAGTAATTGACAAATAAAGATTGAAAATTAACTACAAACCTGTTGGAAGAATTTGTTGATGATGATGTTTATGTGGCTAATTAATTCCTTAATTCCTCCAAAAAGTAATCTAAGATGGATTTAGGATAATATTGATAGAGAGAAAAAGTAAGTAGGACTTGTTATTCGATAAAATGTTCTTAGAGAGAGAAAATGAGTACAGGAAGTCTATTTATATGTTTGCATGCAGTGAGGTGACACTAATTAAACTTACTTAGCGTAATAAACTTACAAGTGTGCTTAACACTTGTCTCTTTGCCCACTATTATGCCCTAATTACATTACTCCTGACCTACTACATTGTTATTGACCATTTACACAGCTATTGACTCCTACTTCAATTGGAGGCGAGCTTCCTTGCCATGTGTTATTCTTTGGTTCAGTGCTTGTAGTGGGAGGTGGTCTCTCATCTCCAGCTCTGGGCGAGCTACAAGCGAGCTACTGGGCGAGCTTCTTCTCTCTCTGTTGCATTGACTGGTCAAAGGATAGTGACGTGGCTCCTGCCATCTGGGCGAGCTATAGGTGAGCTACTTGGGCACAATTGAATCATTTGATTGTATCTTCCCTAACGAGTTCGCTTTAGTTCGCCTATCAACATTTGCCCCCAGCTCGTCCACATATGGTTCTTCTAATGTGTGGGCGAGCTGTCTTGCCTCTTTGGGCGCTCTAGTGATGGCGAACTACTTTCCAGGTGGTGCCGAGCTTCGTGGCGAGCTACCCTTCTGGCCACGGTTGTGCAGACGTGGTGCGGAATTCGAGGAGTTATTCCACCTTTCCATACCTTAAAACGCACGCCCATAATTGCCATACTTTAAAATTTTTGCAATTAGGTCCTTAACCTTTCTGAAAACCACACTTCGCATTGTCTCTTTCCTATAAATAGATAATATGTTAGTCATTCACACTTTTCCCACTTCGGATTTTCAGAGCAACTTCAAGCAATTTCAGGCGATTAAACTTCGACATTGCCAGATTCTTGTTCAATTCTTCAAGGCAGAAACACCGATATTTATTTTCTTTTAATTTTTCTTGCATTTTCCAGTTTTTTCTTCTTTTTTCTAAGCGTTTGATAGCTTTCCGATCAACCTCCATTAAGGCTGGCCAACTTTCATACATTCCGGTCGCCCCTTCAGTTTTTTGGCCACCAGATTTACGAACTCACATCCCTTTTAAAAAATCTGACCAACCAGATCCCTCAGACCTCGCCTCTAAAAAACCATGTCTTCTCGTTCTTCATCTTCGAGCCGGACCATTTCTAACCGCAATCTGGGCAATAGACCAATGATTGAGGGTGAAGCTATTCCACAATTGACCCCTTTCGTACTCAGCTCCAGTTCCGAGGTGACCTCCATAGCTCTCCATGTGTCTAGCGAGTTATTAGGCGAGCTACGCCATGACGCAGAAGAGAGGGCGATGAACTCTGAGGACCTTTCTGGCGAGCTAGTTCTCGAGTTGGAGGGCGAACTAGGCGAAGAGAGTGGAGAAGAGGTCACTGAGTCTGGTGGACTCTCGGGTGAACTAGTACGCAAGCTCGAAGAGGAATCCGAAGATGAAGAGGTCACAATGGCCTATCTTCAGTCGATCGATTTTCCTGTGCCTCAGGTCCTAGAGCACAGTATCCCTACCGCTGTCGGGATAAATACGTGGAGAGGTAACAGGTGAGCTTCCCTAAACCTGAGCGAGCTATTAGGGAAGCAGAGGGAACCAACGACTTCAAGGCGAATAGAATCCAGAGTGTGATTACGGATGACATGCTCCCAAGCCTTCGTGAAAAGTATCGGATCCCCCTGGACATTCATATGTATGCTCCCGGCCCAAGGGAGCGAGCTGACTTACCTCCAGCCGGACTCACAGCGATCAATATCCACACTCTAGAGGCCGAGCTTACATTACCCTTGCTTCCAATAATCGGGCGATATCTTCTGGACATGAACTTGGTGACCACGCAGATTACTCCTAACGATTGGAGTAGTTTATTGGCCGTCCTCATAATTTTTGGACTTGAGGGATATAAGAACCGCCTGACGTCGACCGAGATCAACTGTCCTCAGCATCACTAAACAAAATGCTAAGGGTAAAGGATATTATTATCTAAAAGCTCAACCGGGTGAGAAACTCTTGGAAAGCCTGCCTAATAAAGTCTGTGACGGGAAGGATCAGTTATTCTTCATCGGCGGAGATTGGCGAGCTTCCACAAATTATACGGGACAAGAGGGGTGAATCCTAACCCCCGAGGAATACGGGGATGTTAGCAGTAGGTGGATCACTTCAGTGTGCGTGGGTTGATTTAGATTTACTAATATGATATTCTCTTTTTTGCAAGTCCAAGGCACTAGAGATGGGGTCACTTGAACTCTCAAATTTTCGAGGCCTTCGATTATGTGTACACCGTATGTTGCCTAAGGAATCGCAAGGATCGTGACGTTGAGCACCTAAGCAAGGAGCACTATCAGCGAGCTACCTTAGTACTTACCTCGCCTCACCATCTTGCAGTGCGAGCTCCAGATCTACCAGGTATACATCTCTTCATAGTTCGCATATAGCTCGCTCACACTATTATTATTAACCTTCGGCTTTTTAATTGCACAGATCAGGACGTGACGATAGCCATCCATCCTTCCTACTATACACTCGTTCAGAAGCTCCGTATTGCACCCGACTATCCTGGGAAGAAAGGTCCCCCATCCACTGTTTTGGCAGCCCAAAAGAATGCCGAAGCTGCTCCTCCTAAGACAGGGAAAGCTGGAGGTTTGGGATAGGGGTCCGCACCGAAGAAAGCACCCACAAAGGCCCCGACCAAAGCTCCAATTACCAAGGACCCCACCAAAAATGGCCATGTACTACACAGACTCCTCCTCCACCACTGTCGCCTTATAGAGTCCGGGTAGTGGACGACACGCTATTGGGATGGGATCCCGCCAGATCTGGGTAAGGAATTCCCTCAAGTCTTCATAGTGGGCCAGCTTTTACTTGAAAATCTTCTAAGTATTCTTTGTTTTGTTTGTAAGTATACCCCCGCTACCCATCCTGAGAGGACTGAGATCTTTGCACAATTCTGCCCGGTCCAAACCGCTTGTCAGTCTACGTGACCTGCCAGCTGGGTTAACTCGCCATGCATTATACAAGCAGGGCCCTCCTAGTTGCCAAAAAGGTCATTGATCAAATTTCAGCGGCCGACAAGACTCGCTATGAAGCTAAGGGGGCCTTCCTAAAGGTGGCCGAGGAAAAGAAGAAGGCTAAAAAAGTGGCGGCTAGTGTTGAAGGCAAGGTCAAGGAGCACTAGCGGGCAAGCAAGATTCCCTTAAAAAGTTTGAGAAACTTCAGGCTGACCTTGCCCACCAGAAGGATGATTTTGAGGTGGCCTTTAGGGCCAAGGATGAGGAGTTCGCCCTCAAATCGCATGAGCTCGGCAGGGAGCAAGAGTTGAACAGGGCTTTGAGTGCTGAATGCTCAAAGCTAAATGGCGAAGTGTGGGGCTACGCCACTAGAGTTGCCGAGCTCCAGGGCCTCCTTGATGTTTCAATTTCACCGGAAGTTTTGGAAGCTGAAAAAGTGGGAGCTTCAGATCTCGGCTATCTCTGGTGCTACGCTGAGATTTTGTACGCCTACCGGTGGGCAGTTGACCAGCCGACTGATGTATGGGAGGTCCTGGTGAAGGAGTACCACGAGTTCGTAGCTGCAGCCTCCATTCCCCAAGGCTCTATTGCGGACATCGGCGACTTGGTGGAGCTTGGCATCGATCTAGATTTTATCCCTGATCACATCAAGATCATTGGTGGGTCATATCCACCTTTGAATGCCGCAGCTACGGAAGAGGAGGAGGTAGGTGGGGGCGAGCTACCCACTGATGGGGATGAGCAGGGAACCCCACTAATCGAGGAGCAGGTGGGCGAACGTGTGGGGGGACATTATGGTCGACAATAGCGGCATGGGCCCAATTACAAAGATACCTACTCTCTCACCCCCTGCTGGCCAAGAGGTCGCTCCAGAGGTTCCACCAGATGTTGCCCTTGAAGTTGCCCCTACCTCCAACACTCCTTCTGCCACAGAGCTCCCCACTGCTACCGATGTTGCTGTCGGCGCCGTTCCTCGGACTTAGGATTATTTTTGCTTTCTTTTTGTTTAAGTATTCTTATCTTGTAGTAGTTCGCTTATAGTAGTCTGCCCTTAGTGGGTCTTTTTGTATCTTTTGTTAGGTAGCCAGTTGGTTGGCTTTTTGTAACTAACACTCCTTATACTTAGAAAAAATTTCTAAGTTTATGAATGAAGTGTATTTTTTTATCTGTTCTATTTAGCTTTTATTACTTTTTCATGTTATTATCTTTTTGTAGCTCGTTTTATATTTGATACGCATTTATTCGTCTTACATTACTTAGAACTGCTAATTGTTCGTCTTATGTCACTTAGGACCGCGAATCGTACTTTTATACTGACCTCTTGGGCGATTGGATTTTTATAAAACGCTTTGCCTTAGACATTTAAAAGCCGTCTTTTGAGAATTTTTCTAACATTGGGCGGTGGGTTTTTAGTAATCCTTTAGTAGGATACTTTAATGAACCTTAGCCTTTTAATGGCCTTTGCCTCGAACTTTGATAATAATGTTTCGGGACTTGTGCCCTCTACATATATATTTGATCTTGAACAGATAATTTCTTGAAATATTACATCTTCATTAAACAACAATTTTTACATAGGTCGTCATCAATATTTCTGGTGCGAACCTCTGGTTAGTCTATTTACAAGCTATTGTTGACCTTTTTCTACTACTGGTAGTATTTCTTCAAATGAGCCGTGCTCCATGTATAAGACGAAGCTTTTCTTTCCATATCTTCAAGATCGTATGTTCCGTTAGTCCAGCTAGCAGTGACCAGAAACGGCCCTTCCCAGTTTGGTCTGAATACTCCTAGTGGCGTCGCTAGTCGCTTCCTCAAGACTAACTCCCCAACCTTGAATTTTTTGTGTCGCGCTTGGGTGTTGTAGTACTTTTCGGCTCTCTGCTTGTAGGTAGCATTTTTCAGTTCTGACGAAGCTCGAGTTTCTTCAAGCAGATCTTTCTCTACTGTTAATGCTTCATCATTGCTTTCTTCATCATAGCTCACAACCCTCCAAGTTTGAATTTAGACTTCCACCGGGACTACTGCTTCTGCTCCGAAAGCCAGGGCAAATGGGGTCTCTCCGGTACTAGCTTTGTAGGATGTTCAATAAGACCACAATACTTCAAGGAGTTCGTCACCCAACTACCTTTCTTCTCTTCCAGACGGATCTTCAAAATGTGCTTTAAGATTTTATTTACAGCTTCCACTTGTCCATTTGATTGTGGATGGTAAGGGGTTGAGTAATGTTTCTTGATATTCCACGAGCTACAGAACTCTCTCAATTTTTGACCGTCAAACTGTCTGCCATTATCTGTCACAATTGACTGCGGGAGTCCGAAAATGTAGATCAGATTTTTCCAAATGAAGCTTATCATCCTCTCCTGTATTACTGTTGTTAATGCCTCAACTTCAACCCATTTTGTGTAATAATCAACCGCTACTACGGCAAACTATACACCGCCTTTGCCAGTTGGGAATGGGCCGATCAAGTTGATACACCATTTTGCAAAAGGTCATAGACTGAAGACTGATTTGAGTTGGCTCGCAGGAGTTTGGATGTTTGGTGCGACTAGCTGGCATTTTCGGCACCTTCGAGTGAAGTTAATAGCATCTTTGCATAGAGTGGGCCAATAATACCCCTACTAGATCGTCTTGTATGCTAAAGCTTGGCCCCCAGCGTGACTCTCATAGATTCTCTGATGAATTTCCTCTAACACCCCTAACCCCTGTTTTTCAGTTAAACATTTGAGTAGGGGTAGAGAGAATCCTCACTTGTATAGTAGGCCGTCCACAAGTGTGTATCTAGCTGCCTACTTCTATAGCCGACTAGCTATCCAAACATCTTCCGGGAGTGATCCGTCCTCCAAGTACTTTTTTATGGGAGCTCATCAGTCATCTACTTCCTCCTCCTGCCCCCCTACTCGAGGTTTGATTTAGTTTATAATCAAACGTCGAGGGATCTCCCAGCTTTGTGACCACAACTTCGGCTATCTCTGTTTCTCCACTACTGGTAGCTAGTCGGGCTAGTGCATCTGCTTGTGTGTTTTCTAACCTCGGTATCTGCTCTATGTATACTTGTTGGAATAGTGAGATTAGATGTGCTACTATCTTTTTGTATAACGCCATTTGCTGGTCCTTAGCTTCGTATTCTCCCCGAACTTGGGATATTATTAGCTGGGAATCTCTGAAAATTTGCAGTTTGGTTGCCCCCACAGCTAATGATAACCTAAGTTCGGCTATCAGTGCTTCATATTCAGCTTCGTTGTTTGTAGCTCTGAAGTCGAATCTGATTGCTAAAGTGAAGACCTGTGTATCTGGGCTTATTAGGACTACAACGGCTCCAGCTGTTGTGCTGGTTGATGATCCTTCTACGTAGAGGTGCCACTGTACTATACGGCCCCTCGTTGGATCCTATGGGAAGGTTAGCTCGACGATAAAGTCAGCGAGTACCTGTTCCTTAATCGTTGTTCGGGGTGCGTAGGTTATTTCATACTGGCTGACCTCTAGTGACCATTTCAATAAGCATCATGCAGTGTCCGGCCGATGCAGTATTTGCCTTAGTGGGAACATCGTCAACTCTTCCACCTGGTGGTCGAAAAAGTAGGGCCTCAAATTTCCAACACTCATTACCAGTGCATAAGCCAACCTCTCCGATGGTGGGTAGCATAGCTCTGCTTCGTGCAATGCTTTGCTTACATAGTACACTGGTAAATGTATTTTTCCTTCTGCTCGTACTAGTACTGAGATAATGGCTACCTCCGACGCTGCCAGGTACATGTACAATTTTTCTCCAGGTACCGGCTTCAACAAGACTTGTGGATTGCTCAGGTACTCTTTAATTCTCTCGAACACTTTTTGACATGCTTCTGTCCATGTTCTTAACTTTTATCGACTCGAAGAAGGGTTGAATCTTATCTCCAGACCTGGATATAAATTTGTTCAAGGCCGCCAGGCATCCTGTAAGTCTTTGCTCTGCAAAGCGTAAAGGTATTCATTTTACAAATCTTACTAAAACGGCTTTTTGCACCGAATATGGTGGCTTCATCTCCATTATGCACTTCACTTGAGCAGGGTTGACTTTGATTCCTCTCTGGCTCACTAGGTGGCCCAGGAACTTTCTGGAATGAACTTCGAAGCTGCTCTTCTTAGGGTTCAGCTTCATGTTGTAGGTCTGCATTATGTCAAATGCTTGCTTTAGGTGGTCCAGGTGGTCCTCCTTCTTCAAGCTTTTGACTACGATGTCATCTATGTATACCTCCATCATGTGTCCAATGTGTTGATCAAATATTTTGTTGACCAACCTCTGGTATGTAGCTTCGGCATTAATGAGTCTGAACGGCATCCTACTCCAGCAATACATATTCTTATTCGTGTAGAACGCTGTATGTTCCTGGTCATCTGGGTGTTTTGCTATCTGGTGATAACATGCAAAAGCATCCATAAACGTCATTATTTTGTGTCCTACAGTGTTATCTACCAGCTGGTCGATATGCGGTAGCGGGAAGTTGTCCTTCGGGCATGCTGCGTTGAGATATGTAAAATCAATGTACAGTCGCCACATTCCGTTTGGTTTCTTCACCAGCACCGGGTTTGCTACCCACTGTGGATAGAGTGCTTCTTCGATAATCTTATTGTCCAGTAGCTTCTTCACCTCCGTGGTCAGGGCTTTGTACTTGTCCGGTCCGTAGTTTCTGCGCTTCTGTTGCACGGGTCTCCTTGTTGGATTGATGTTCAATCGATGGCATACGTGCTCGAGTGGGATTCCCGTCATGTCTTCGTGAGACTAGGAAAACACGTCCAGGTTGGATTATAGGAATTCTTCCATCCTACTCCTGTAACTCAAAACATATGAAAAGTTCCAAGTAACTTCTGCTGGGATCCACCTGGATTGCCCTGAGCTCCTCCACTGGGGTAGCTCGCCTCTTCTTGGCCTTCCATCTCAGGTCTGTGGTGAACCCTTCACAGCTCAGCTCGTCTTCCTCCTTTGTAGGCTCGTAACCCACTCGGGGTTCGAGGTCTCCATCCTTCTCTTCGCTAGGTGCAGCTTTGTGTACCTCCAAAGGTTCTTGCGTAGCTGAACTACTAGGTTTGCCATCTTGCTGATTACCGCCTATCTCCATGGGCACAGCTTGTTGGGAGACATCCTGTTCAACTTATGCAATCTCTGGTTCTTCTAGCGGGTTATCCAACTCCATCAACTCAGTTTCTATTGAGATGACATCGAGGATACTTGGCTCATCTACTGAGTGTTGTACTTCATCTTCGTACACCAGTATCTGCGTAACAGGCTTTTTAATTTGTAGCAAACACTCTCTCACTTTCTTCTGATCACCCTTAATAGTACTGGCACCTTTTGAAGTTGGGAATTTTAAACAATAGTAGTAGGTTGAACAAGCAGCTTTGAATACATTAATAAAGGAATGGCCGAGGAACCCATTATAGGATGACTGCTGGTCTACAATTAGGAAATCTATCAACCTAGTGAGCCTCTTTTCTAGGTCCTCGACCGATACAAGTTCTACAGACAGTCTGATCATACCTACGAGAATGGTTACAGCTTCACAAACCTCACTATCCTATGATTACAACTTTCAATGTATGACTCGTAATTTCCTAGCAGATCTAGGGTGCCCTTGAACAGTATGTTGGTGTAGGTGTCGGTGTCCACGAGTAGGTGATGGACCTTTGTATTCATTATGTTGGCACTTATTGTAAGAATGGGCAATTGATGGCTGAAATAATATAAATAAAATAATACAGAAAATCGAGGCTCGTGAGGAACACAATTTCCTTAAAACAAAATATGACACTCACTATCTAGGTCCTTAGTGAATATTTGGGACACTTGTTTCCCAGGATACAACGATTTATAGCAACAATATAGCACAATATCTTGCTAAAATGAACTGAGTAATTATTCGTAAATCACCGGAGTAAGAATGAAATTTGTAGAATAATTGGGCAAAAGAATGTGGCAAATTACCAGAAAATATCTGTATATTTTTCCACTCAAATATTGTATATTTTGTTATTCTTGTGTTTCTTGCAACACATAAGAATACTATTTATAGTATTCAAAAATGACTGTTGGAATATTGCCATAAAGACCCACAAATGGTCTTGACCGTAACCGAGAAAATGTCTGAATTAATTGCATTAAAACAGGTTTTTTAAGTTTCAAAACGTGTTGTAACTGTAGAGATTTTTGAAGTCTCCGCAGGCCTGAAAACGTCCATCAGAAACTGCTCAGGATGACCCTTTCAAGTCAGGATGGTCTTTCAAGACTCAGGTCAGGGAGGACCATCAATCAGATCAGGAAAGACCTTCAGGAAACTCAGGTCAGGATGACCCGGACTCAGGTCAGGACAAGAGTCAGGTCAGCATGACCAAGACTCAGGTCAGACAGGAGTCAGGTCAGCATGACCCAGACTCAGGTCAGGACAACAGTCATGTCAGCATGACCCAGACTCAGGTCAGACAAGAGTTAGGTCAGCATGACCCGGACTCATGTCAGCATGACCAAGACTCAGGGACTCAGGTCAGACAATTCCTGAGACGGGAAACAAAAAAAATTAGGCAAAACTTAGCTTGTCAGGCCGCCACCAAATCATTGTGATATTCTTGTCCGCACATAAGTTCGAGGTTTTTAGGCCAAATTCGGTCATGATTTGCACCCCTTCTGCACGCACGCGTAGAGTGTGGAGGAGCATAACCCCATTACTTTCTTGCAAGCTAAGGATGGGTTTCTCCTTATATACCCACTTCCTTAACAACAATTGTCCAATGTGGGACAAGACTTTTAGCCTTTCCCTTCATTTCTCATTTCCCTTCCTTCCCATTTCTCTTTTGTTACAACAAACTTAAAAATTTAATTTCTCATTCACCCAATATCGGAATTGGGAGAGTAATATACCGAATCGAAGCTCTCTTCGAGGAGCACAAATTCCAACAATCCCCCACATGAATGGAAATTGATACAGATACCAAAAAAGGTTTTTGGTGATATATAACGACGTTAGAAGCTTGCAAAGGATATGTAGGTGTTACCCTTTGAACCTTCCCTTGTGAAAATACACTTACTTTACTGATTGAATAGTAGACGTCATGTCTTTGAACTATCAACCATTAGTGTAAACGATGGTGTAATTCACTCAAGTTCTTCCTAACAACTCTCAGTTCTCATGAGTATGTTCGTTTAGGCCATGAACATCGCCTGGTTCTGCAAGAGTTTCTAGGAATATGTCTTATAATATTCCCTTCGAAGCAGCCCCACTTCTCTCTCACATAGGTGATTCTTTTAATAGTATCTCAAACTCTTCTCAAATCATTAATAGCCATTTTGCTAATCCTCATACCACTTCACTGTAACATCTTTTAGGCAATGGGTATTTTAGGGTTTAATTAGATTATCCCCCACAAAACAGTGAGTTTGAGTTAGACAATTAGGTTGTCCTTTTGAACCTAATCCTTGGGACCTCCAATCATTTAGGTAAGGTTTTCCTTCATCTCCACTCATTTTTCTAAGGCTTTAAGACCCATTCCTCTAGATGACGACAAAACTAACTCTCTCTTTAACCCTTTGGTTAATGGATCCACTATGTTATCTTTTGACCTTACATAGTCTATTGTAATAACCCCAGTTGAGAGTAGTTGTTTAATGGTATTACGTCTACGATGAATATGTCTAGGCTTACCATTATATAGATTACTTTGTGCCCTACCAATTGCAGATTGACTATCACAATGAATGCAAATTGGTGGCACCGGTTTCGTCCATTTCGGAATATCTTCTAAAAAATTCCTAAGCCATTCGACTTCTTCACCACATTTATCTAGAGCAATAAACTCCGATTCCATGGTGGATCTTGCTATCACCGTTTGTTTAGAAGATCTCCAAGATATGGCTGCTCCTCCTAAAGTGAAAATGTATCCACTCGTAGACTTTGAGTCCTTTATGTTCGATATCCAATTAGCATCACTATAACCTTCAATTACAGCCGGACATCTCGTATAATGCAGTCCATATTCTCGCGTATGCCTCAAGTATCTAAGTACTCTTACAATAGCTTTCCAATGACAGTCACCCGGATTACTAGTGTATCTACTTAACTTGTTTACGGCGTAGGCCAAGTCCGGTCTTGTACAACTGGTTAAGTACTTTAGACTGCCTATTACTCTTGAGTACTCCACTTGACTCATACCTTCACCTCTATTTTTGGCTAGATGTTGGCTAGGATCTATCGGAGTTCTATCAAAACCCGTATCGTTTTGCTAAACTTCTCTAGAATCTTATCCACATAATGAGTTTGACTCAAGACCATTCCATCTGATGTTTTATGAATTTTAATTCCAAGTATAACATCAGCTAGTCCCATATCTTTCATGTCAAATTTGGAATTCAACATATTATTTATGGACTTTACCATTTTATCATTACTTCCAATGATTAATATGTCATCTACATAAAGACACATGATTATGTAACCATCTTCGGTGCTTTTTATACAAACACATTTGTCACATTCATTAATTTGAAATCCATGTTCTAACATGGCATTATCAAACTTCTCATGCCATTGTTTTGGTGCTTGTTTCAAACCATATAATGATTTTACTAATTTGCACACCTTGTTTTCTTGTCCCAGAGCTAGAAACCCCTCGGGTTGTTCTATGTAAATCTCCTCATCTAAATCACCATTTAGAAAGGCGGTTTCTACATCCATTTTATGTATTTCAAGATTTCTCAAAGCGGCAATCGCTATGATTAATCTTATTGACGTAATTCTCGTTACGGAAGACTACGTATCAAAATTGTCAAGACCTTCCTTTTTTCTATAACCTTTTATCACAAGTCTTGCCTTGTATTTATCAATGGTCCCGTCCGCTTTTATTTTCCTTTTGAAAATCCACTTGTACCCTAATGGTTTACTTCCTGGAGGGAGATCCACTAGTTCCCACATGTGATTTTGCAAAATAGAACTTACTTCACTTTGAATTGCTTCTTTCCAAAGAGGACTTTCGGAAGAGTTCACGACTTCTTTAAAGCTTTGAGGTTCACTTTCGAGCATGTAAGTTAGAAAATCCAGACCAAAGGATTTTTCTGCTCGTGCTCTTTTACTACGTCTTGGTTCAACCTCTTCGTCATGTACAATTTCATCAATTGTAGGGTTTTCAAAACTAGTGTTTGCATGGCTAGGGTTTGCATGTTCTTTAGAAGTACTAGCCCCTTCATTTATTTTGCATGGAAATATATGCTCAAAAAATGAGGCATTTCTTGATTCCATGATAGTATTCTTATGTATATCATCAATTTATGATTAATGCACAAGAAACCGATAGGGACTACTATTATGTGCATATCCAATAAATACACAATCAACAGTTTTAGGGCCTATTTTTACTTTTTTTTAGGTGGTGGAATTGCAACCTTAGCAAGACACCCCCACACTTTTAAGTATTTATAAGATGGTACTCGACCATGCCATAATTCATACTCCCTCAGTCCCATAATTGTTTTCACACTTTCCTTTTCCGTCCGTCCCACAATTGTTTTCACACCCTATAAATGGAAACTATTACTTTAACTTTATCCTCACAATTCAACTAATCTCAATATAATTTTACACAATACACCACTTTTCTTAAAAAGTGTGCCATCCCAAAGGTGAAAACACCTCTGGGATGGAGGGAGTATTGACTTTTATCAACTTTCTTACGTGATATTTTATTTAAAAGATAATTTGCCGTCAACACCGCTTCACCCCACATATTTTGAGGAAGCCCGGAATCTAGTAACATTGCATTCATCATTTCTTTCAATGTTCTATTTTTCTGCTCCGCGACACCATTTTATTAAGGTGAATAAGGTGCGGTAGTTTCATGCTTAATTCTGTGTTGTTCAAAAAAATTGGCAAATGGAAACTCATACTCACCTCCTCTATCACTTCTCAACATTTTAATTTTCCGATTGAGTTGATTCTCAACCTCATTTTTATAAAGCACGAACTTGTCAAAAGCTTCATCTTTACTTTTTAGAAGATACACAAAACAAAATTTTGTGATGTCATCTACAAAAGTGATGAAATATTTATTTCCACCACGTGTTTGTACATTTTTTAAATCTCACACATCCGTGTGAATTAATTCAAGTGGTTCACTATTTCTTTCAATAGTTCGGAAAGATGACCGAGTCATTTTCGCTTCTACACAAATCTCACACTTATGATTTGTATCAATTTGGAGTGTAGGAATACTATTCATATTCATTAATTTTCTTAATGAATTAAAATTGACATGTCCTAAACGACCATGCCACGTAATAGATGACTCAATCAAATAAGAAGAAGATGAAGCATTTTTATTCATATTTTTCTTGATCGTCATTACATTGACCTTAAAAAGCCCATCACATTCGTAGCCCTTTCCGACATACACTCCATTCTTTGATAAAATAATTTTATCCGCCCCTATTACAATTTTGAACCCATGTTTGTTCAATAAACACACGGACACCAAATTCTTACGAATTTTTGGTACATACAAAACATCGTTCAAAGTTAACTCCTTATCGGAGGTAAACTTCAGCACTACCTTCCCTTTTCCTTTGACATCGGAAGTCACCGAATTACCCAGGTAGAGCTTCTCTTCGTGAACACTTTCATCAAGGGAATTAAATAATTCCTTAGAAGAACAAATATGACGGGTTGCACCCGTATCGAGCCACCATTCATGTGGGTTTGAACCCACCATGTTTACCTCGGACACAATAGCAGAGAAGTGCTTCTCATCTTGGTTAACCATATTTGCTTGGTCTTTCTTCGGCTTTCTACATTGAGCCGCCTTATTACCGGGTTTCTCGTAATTGTAGCAAGTCCCGGTGAATTTTCTTTTAAATTCATCCTTCTTCGGACCCAAATTTTTGGTCGAAGGATTTTCTTTTCTCTTCCCATTATTTTTGGTGTTGGTCCTCGAGCCTTGGCCTTGTTCTACAACGTTGGCTTTAGGCTCGGAGGCACCATATATTTTGCTTGATTTCTTGTTGTCCTCTTCAATAAGAAGACGAACAACAAGGTCCTCCACGGTCATCTCCTTTCTTTTGTGGGTGAGGTAATTCTTGAAATCTTTCCATCCGGTTGGCAACTTGTCGATGATGGCAGCCACTTGGAACGACTCACTAATTACCATCCCTTCCGCATTGATATCGGAAATAATAACTTGTAGCTCCTGCACTTGGCTAACAACAGGTTTAGTATCCACCATTTTAAAATCAAGAAACTTGCTCACAAGAAATTTCTTTGTCCCGGCATCCTCCGTCCTGTATCTTTCTCAAGAGTTTCCCACAACTCTTTTGCAGTTTTGATCCCAATGTACACGTTGTAAAGCGCATCGGATAGGCTGTTGAGAATATAATTCTTGGATAAAAAAAACAAGTGATTTCATGATTCTAGGGCAAGCACAGATTGCTCGTCAGGTTCAGCGGGAAGAGTAGGAGGATCTTCCCTTAAGAATCTTGCTAAATTTAGCGAGATTAAATAAAAAAGCATCTTTTGTTGCCACCTTTTGAAGTTCATCCATGTGAACTTCTCCGGCTTATCGTGGTGGTGAACTGGAATTGTCACCGAAGGAACTTGGACCGTCGAACCAACAAAGGTGGAAGCGGAGGCTGGAGCAGTGGGAGCCACCGGGGTGACGTCATTCGTCACAACTAACTTTGTATCAAACATCTTGAAGAATATTTTGTTTTAAGACTGTAAGAATGGGCATTTGATGGCTGAAATAATAAAAATAAAATAATACGCAAAATTGAGGCTCGTGAAGAACACGATTTCCTTAAAAAAAATATGCCCCTCACTCTCTAGGTGCTTAGTGAATATCTGGGACACTTGTTTCCCAGGATACAATGATTTATAGCAACGATATAGCACAATATCTTGCTAAAATAAACTGAGTAATTGTTCGTAAATCACCGGAGTAAGAACGAAATTTGTAGAATAATTGGGCAAAAGAATGTGGCAAATTGCCGGAAAATATCTGTATATTTCTCCACTTCATTTCCCATTTCTCTTCCTTCCCATTTCTCTTTTGTTACAACAAACTTAAAAATTCAATTTCTCATTCACTCAATATCGAAATTGGGCGAGTAATATACCGAATCGAAGCTCTCTTCGAGGAGCACAAATTCCAACACTTATCACCAACGAGTCATTGTGGGGAGTGAGAATTCCCTCTAGGTCAGCCTGTGAGAATGTCAGCTTTGCAGTGGGCTTAGTGTTGGGCTTGGAGCTGGAGCCTCTTTCCTGAACCTGGTGGACAGCTCTAGGGGTGTAAATGAGTCGAGTCGAGTCGAGTAGTGCTGAGCTCGAAACTCGACTCGAAAGTAATACTCGAAGCTCGAAACTCGACTCGAACTCGATCGAGCTTGATTTTTTTAGCTCGAGCTCGACTCGATTAAGAACTCGACAAACTCGAGCTCGGCTCGACTCGACTCGATAATTTTATTATTTAAATAAAATAAAATATTAAATATATTTTAGCTCTTTTTTTTTTCTAAAATTAAAGCTCGACTCGACTCGAGCTCGATTACTTTATTTATATATTAAAAATAATAAAAAATATTAAATATTGTGCAAGCTCGATTAGGCTCGCGAGCCTCTCGAGCCGAGTATTTATAAACTCGAACTCGAACTCGACAGCTACTCGAGTAGCTCGAGCTCGAGCTCGACTCGATTTGGTTCGAGTCGATTTCGATCTTTTTACGAGTCGAGCACGAGTAGATTGCGAGCCGGCTTGACTCATTTACACCCCTAGACAGCTCTCACGTCCGCCTTCCTCTGTCTCTTTGATACTGATGGCCGTCCATCAGTAACCCCACTAGCTGGCCTAGACTGCTCTTCCAAGACCAGGATCTCCCTGTTGGGTTCTTGTTATGCAGGATGTGGAGGTGGTCTTCGCATGTTCTGTCGGGGACGACGATCTTCGTCCTCCTCCTTATCATCTTCATCAGTCTCCTCCCTCCTCTCCTGTCTTTATCTTTTGACGGGTGGCTTCTTAACGAACTCGGCCAACTTCCCATCCTCATAAAATTTCTAGAGCTACTTCAATAAGTCTCGACACTCACTAGTGAAGTCTCTGATGCTCTGGTGATACGCACAATATTTGTTGGGGTTAAGCTTGCTGTGATCCTATCTTATCTTCCTCAGCTCATTCAGCATGGCTCTGTCCTTTACTGCCATAAACACATGGTCGACCGAGACTGTCAACACTTGGTTTAATTTCTCTTTGAATTCATCCCCATCTCCGAATGACTTCAAATTTCTTGGAGCTTTATATGTGCCCCCAGTCTTCTTGCCCCCCAACTTTATATGGTTTAATCAAGTGCACATATGCATTTAGAGCTTTGCCTTTCCGAGTTTGTCCACAATTTCTGGAAATTGGTCAGACTTATGTATGAATCTTCAGGCCTTCAAATTTTGTTCTTCAAACTTTCTCAAGAACACCTTCAATCACCCTTAATCTCTCTCAAACTTCTTAATAATCGGAGGTTCGGCCACCGTCCTTCTAGCGCCAATTGTTGGAAGAATTTGTTGATGATGATGTTTATATGGCTAATTAATTCCTTAATTACCCCAAACAATAACCTAAGATGTTGATAGGGAGAGAAAGTAAGTAAGACTTGTTGTTGGATAAAATGTGCTTAGAGAGAGAAATGAGTACAAGAAGCCTATTTATATGTTTGCATGCAGTGAGGTGGCACTTATTAAGCTTACTTAGCCTAATAAACTGACAAGTGTCCTTAACACTTGCTTCTTTGCCCACTATTATGCCCTAATTACATTACTCTTGACCAACTACATCGTTATTGACCACAACTACTGACTCTTACGTCGATTGGAGGCGAGCTTCCTTGCCTTGTGTTATTCTTTGGTTCAGTGCTTGTAGTGGGAGGTGGTCTGTCATCTCCAGCTCTGGGCGAGCTATTGGGCGAGCTTCTTCTTTCTCTATTGCGTTGACTGGTCAAAGGGTAGTGATGTGGCTCTTGCCACCTGGGCGAGCTATAGGCGAGCTACTTGGGCACAATTGATCATTTGATTGTATCTTCCCTAACGAGTTCGCTTTAGTTCGCCTATTAACAAAACCAAATTAGTAACTTCCCTAATCTCTCTCTTAAACTATCTAATGAAAATATAAGAATGAATTGAAGTCTAGATGCTTGAAAATCTGATCCTTGAGGTATAATATAGTGCTCCCAATGCTAAGACTCATTTGCCCTTCATTAAACGCTCCAAAAGACGAAGTTGCCCTCAACTTAGCAGAAATCTGGAAGTGAGCTCGATCATCTTCACACTAGCGCTCGATCATGGCTGATCGAGCGCTCCTCAATAGTGGCTCGAGCGTGGCTTGGACCACGATCCAGGGAGAAATCACTCGATCGTCTTCACACCGGTGGTCGAATGTGTGTTAGTCAATGCTCGTCCATTTCCAACTTTTTCCTTTTCGATCATATAGCTCGTCCGTGCTTCCTAGGGTCTTCCCCTTGATCATCTAAGCTTCCTCAAATGCTCAGATCACGTTGTTCCGGCTTCATAATTGTGATTTTCTCAATTTTTCCCGATTTAACCTATAAAATCAACTTTCTTGCACAAATGGGTGAATAACACAATATATATCTTATTAGGGTCAATAATTCATACAAATCAATCAATATCATGCAAGAATAGACCAAATATGATGCAATTATTACCCTAATCATACTCATAGACAGTTTTTACAGTTTGCACATTCAACACAAAATTCATCAACATACTTGCCTATAGTTCATCACCATCCACAACAAAAAAGGATATGTATATATATGCTGATACACATACACACACATATATAGGGAAGGAAAAGAGATCGTATAAGAAACTGGCCATATGAACAGTTCTTAAAAAAAAGGAGATCGCCTCTGAGCGACAATCACTCGCCATAATAACCAGCCGGATGAGAGTGAAATGATGTCCACTTCAGATCCCTCCGACTAACAGCACCCGTAATTAATATCTGATTGTCGCTGGGAAAGAGGTTTGCCATTGTCTCTTCTCATCGAAGTCGCACCACCACCTTCAAACTCTCTGGCATACAGGTGTAACCAAAAGCCACTACACTCACATCCAAGGAAGTCGCAGACACTCCTCCATGCCTGTAAAAATATCAAAATGCCCTTTCTCTGCCTTGATCCAGAATCAAAATCAACCACCACTCGGCTGGACATCGGAGCTTGCAACTCTGTTTGAAAAAAATACCTCATGCGCTTTCACGCCTTAGCCGAAATCAAATGCCTAAGCCATTCTTCAATTAGCAAAGTGCCATTATCGCCTCAATCAGTGTCACTAATTTTGATCTGTAGGAATTTGGGCAATGTTTAAGCATAATTCGATTGGAATCTGAGCAGAATTTAAGCATATTTCCTTCGGGAGTTGTGGCAGAATTTGTAGTCAACATTGCCGTTTCTTTTAATCTTGATCAACAAGAATTTGAACAGAATTTGAGCATCTTTCCTTTGGGAGTTTGGAGATGAGAAAAGTTTAATTTTAGTAGGCGAAATTTGTGGTAGGAACCTGTGGACATGGGTGCGACCACCTGGCAGCAACGTCGCGAGTCCCCCAGGCAGACTCTGTCTTTGGGAAGGATTGATGGAAATTCACAAGGAGGAGTTTATTCAAACCGGTAGGATTGTGGCACGTGCCACCATCAGCCGACACACAGACGCATCACTCCCCATCCTTTACTCACTGATTAGGCGACCTCCGGCAGTAGGCCTGGTGCCATCTCTCACTTCCCGATAAGTCTCAACCACCAAACACAGTCAAACTCCTAACTTGGAACAAGCACACTAACAATTTGCAGCCTCAAGCCTAGTCTATGGAGCGTGTCATCTCCCTCACACGACCAAGTTCTAATTGGACATCCACTAGAGTCGATATCTCACGCTGCCATTCTAGATCAGTGTCATATTCCATAGTCGAGGCCCAATGCTCTGAATTTACAGAGGCTATGAGGAGAACGTCATCCGTCCACCACCAGTTGCGACTGATCAATCTCTACCGGTCAAGCTCGCCAACCGTCGCACTTTGCCCGCGACCTCACCGACCGCCAAACTTTGCTCGTATTCCTTGATTATAACCTTGCATTATTATCGAAATTAATAGGCCATTGTAAGACTTGCGAGATCGAGCCCCATTTTTTGTAACTTTAATTTTGTGACCTCGCTCTTGGGCCGATGGTAAATTGCCACCCAATGACCACATCGGTCTGCACGCCGATGACATCACGCTGCGGCCTTCTACCAATGCCACTGCCAAGCTCATCGCGACCCCATCAGGGTCAAAATTATTATGGATCAACGCCCACAGATGTACTTGGACTGAGATCAGAACCTCACTAATGAATTCCTCCCGAGCATGGCCGAGATTAGAATCTCGCCACATCTTTGAACCCACCACCAGGGACATCAGGTTTTGCTCTTATCCCGACCCCGGACTGCACGACCCTACGATCCCATCGTGGTCATCCTCACACTGTGACTTTGCTATTCATGGTTTAGGGAAATTGAAGGGGAATCCTCTGCCCTATTTCGATTAGACTCGATTCGTGGGTAAATGGGTGTGATACCCTTATCTGGAGTAGTTGAGCAGTTTTTTTTCAAAATTAGGGAGGTTGGGCTTTTGTGGTTATAGATTCCTGGGCCAAGATACTTTCAATTATGTGGTCTTACTACTATTAAACTGCACATGGCCAGACCTCTCAAAAAAATTTGGGCCAACCTAACTTTTGGCTGATCAGAAATTCACCCCAATCTCATATAATCCTCAAGGGAGTACCCTCAACAGTTTGAGAGTAAAATACTTCGAAAATTAAGTTTAGGCGCAACTAATTATCTCCCTGAATCCAAACTAATAACCTTTTAAAGGTAAACATATCTGGAAATATTCAGCGAGGTAATTATCTTGCTTTCACACTATTTTGACGATCTTATCTAAGCGCAGCTAATCATCTCCCTGAACTCTAACCAGTAAACTCTATAAAGTAAATACGTGCGAATAATCAGCGAGCTAGTTATCTTGCTTTTAATTTATTCCGACTTTCAGGAACATGTGCAGCTAATTATCTCCCCGAGTCCAAACTTACAACCTTTTTAAAAAGGTAAATATTTTTGAAACACGGACAACTATTAAATCTCGCCCCTATAATAAACAATTTATCAAAAGACTCACGCTCAAGAAATACAAACTCTATCTGAGCAAGAGTCATACGAACCATGATTATTTCATCTTCCCAAGCGATGCGCCTTAACATGCATGATTATTCCATCTTCTCAGGCGATGCTCCTTCAAAAGACATGATTATCCCACCTTCTTAGATGATGCGCCTTTAAAAGGCATGATTATTCCGCCTTCAGATGAAGGGCCTTCAAAATGTATGATTATCCCGCCTTCTCAGGCGATGCGCCTTCAAAAGACATAATTATCTGTCTTCTCAGGCGATGCGCCTTAACATGCATGATTATTCCGCATTCTCAAGCGATGCGCCTTCAAAAGGTATGATTATCTCGCCTTCAAAAGGCATGATTATTCCGCCTTCTCAGGTGATGCACCTTCAAAAGGTATGATTAATCCGCATTCTCAGGCGATGCACCTTCAAAAGACATGATTATTCCGCCTTCTCAGGCGATGTGCCTTAAAAGATATGATTATTCCACCTAATCAGGCGATGCGCCTTAAAAGGCATGACTATTCTGCCTTCTCAGGTGATGCGCCTTCAAAAGGTATGATTATCTTGTCTTCTCAGGCAATGCGCCTTCAAAAGACATGATTATTCTGTCTTCTCAGGTGATGCGCCTTCAAGAGGTATGATTAATCCGCCTTCACAGGCGATGTGCCTTCAAAAGGCATGATTATTCCTCCTTCTTAGGCAATGCGCCTTAAAAGGCATGAGTATTCCGTCTTCTCAGGCGATGTGCCTTAAAAGACATGTTTATTCCGCATTTTCAGGTGATGCGCCTTAATGAAACTATCAAATATCTATTAACATATTGAAGCCAGCTTGGGGGCTGAGAGCTAGACCGCCAGCCCGGTGGAAAACAAAGTTACAGAGGAGAGCATTATTTTAAGATCGAGCTCCATCGAAAGTCAAAGCCTAATCTTAGGGGCTATTGTTGTGACCAGAATATATAATTTTGGACCTCTAAATCGGGATCTACCGGATCCTGATTTCATCCCCAAATGGGTTGTATTACCTTAATGTAACAGTGTAGGACCTTGTTATACTTATTTTCAATAGACCAAGATATGAAAGGCAAATAAATCTTTTCCTTCTTTAATGGTTGACCCTCTATAAATAGAGGGTCCCCTCCTAATTTATAAGGGAATTGGAATCCAATTCATAGAATAATAGAAACACATGCTAGGGGCTCTTTTGGAGCACTCAAAGCCATATTCAATGGAGGAGCTCTCAAGCTCTTCCCGTAGTTCTGTTGTTCTTTAGTTTATTACTTACATTATCGGGATACCCCTATAACCACATAAATTCACACATAGAGCCCGATAAATCGATAACAACAGGATTAAATGGGAAACCATTTGTAATCCAAAATCTCAAGGGGGGCTAGGGGTGAAAGATCTAAAGTATTTCAATAATGCTATATTAGAAAAGTGGATGTGGATATTTTATCTGATATATCATGTCTATGGGCAAGAGTGATTAAATCTAGGTGGGACATCAGTTGGGGAATAGGGGAAGTAGACCACTTCGTTAGTGGGGTGAAGTTTTAAAAGTGTGTTGGGAGGGGCGGGAGGGGTAAGCTTTTTAAAGTTCTAGAAAAGGTACTAGGGGATGAGAGTGAGACTAGATTTTGGGATGATAAGTGGGCAGAGAAGGTTTCATTGAGGTATAGGTTCCTTAGATTGTTTAACTTGAATTTGAATAAGTTGACACAAGTGAGTGAGATGGGGGTGTATATAGACAGGGTTTGAAAATTGGAGTTGAAGAAGGGAGTTCTTTGCGAGAAAAATATGTTTGTTTAATGATGTTAAGTACCTATTTTTTATTAGATTTTGATGTATGCAAAACATATAAATTATTAATTTGAAACTAACACTTTGTTACAAGATGTATGACTAAGGAAGTTTTAGTTGTAAAAGGGAAGTCTGCAGCTGTATAGTTGATCAACCTACAGCTAGACATGACCTTGCTCAGATGTGGACAACCTTTTGAGGCCCAATTTCCTTGATGAGTTTCTTGTTGAGAAACTAAGGAGGAACAAAGGAAAAGGCAAGGAAGTTGTCATTAAAGATACTGAAAGGCAAAGGATCACCAAGTCTGCAGCTGCAGCACTTAGAGTTGCTATGGGCACTGAAACTGGTCCAGAGGCACAATTTCCAGAAGCAAACTTTGAAGTTGTCAGTTTAGAGAGTGAAGATGATTTGCCTAGAAGAGTTGGCGAAGGAAGCACACAAGCTGTTGAGACAGAAGGTGTAACAACTCTTGCTGAAAGAGCAACTATTTTGGAATCTGCAGGAGCAAGTGCTGCAAACTTGATTCCAACTGAACAAGAGGATATCCCAACTCAACCAGAGGATTAAACTAATCATTCTGGGAAGAAGAAAAGTGATGGTCATAGTGGTTCACCCTGTAAGGAACCACAAGACAAATGAGATGATGATGATGATCAAGATGGTGATGATGATGCACTAATAGGTGGTGCAGAAGCTCAAACTTTTCATGTTCCCAATGTTCAAGAAGCTCTGAACAATGAACAGATAGTAGAAGACACAGAAAGAAAGATAGATGAAGCTGACAAGGAAACCACTCAAGTTGTGACTCTTTTCAATCAACCACCTCCCACAATGTATACACTGGATGAGATATACTGTCAAGGTACTCCTCCCTTACGAAGTTTTTCAGCTTTAGAGATAACTACCATTGATGATTACATAGATGGGATGATTGATACTTCTACTGAGAGAATGGAAATGAATATCACTCCTGTGATGAGGAAAGTTACAACTGAAGATTCTACAACTGTAGAGTTACACACAGCAAAAACACAGAAGACACTGAAAGGAAAGGAATTGATGATACAGGAAGCTGAGTGAGAGGAAGAGGACAGTGACTCACTTTAGAGGATGACTTATAAGGAAGTTGTTTCTAAGCTTCAAGGATTTGAAGAGACATTGAAAGGAATAGAGGCAGAAATTTTGAAGCAAGTAAAACTAGTCCTTGATACTATCATTACTCAGAAAGTAAAGAAATGAGTTGAAGATATAGTGAAGAAAGTTGAAGAGAAGGGGATTGAAGAAAGAAAGCTGATGCAAGAAAAGTTTAAACTGGTTATTGATGATCTTATGAAATAGAATGTAGATATAAGGGATGAAGCTCTTCAAAAAGCTAGAGATGTTACAAATCTACAGTCATCAGTTACTACTATGAAGGATGACACTTTCAAACTAAAGTTGGAATTTCAAGAAATGAAGGAAGAAGTAAGGACTCTAATCTCTGACAATAGAGAAATGAAGAAGGATGTTATGGAAAAGCTTAAACTCATTTTGTCACATTTTGATGCTGGCAAAAAGGGGAAAAACAGTAACATTGAGAAGGAGATTGTATAAGGAGAAAAGAATAAGCAACAGATTTTGAAGAATGTGAAAGAATATAGCAGAGCTATGGCTGAAGACTTTGAAGCTGCAAAGTCCAAGGATTTGACTTCAAGAATTGCTGAGCAGACAGAGGCTGAAAGAAAAAGTTCTCAAGAAAAATCAAAAAGTGAGAAGAAGAATTCTCAAGGAAAAATCATACAACTTCCCAAACCTGCAGTGAAGCAACCTTCTGTAAAGTCACATCACTCTAAACAACAATCTAGTGGCCAATGGCTAAGAAGAGTAAAGGAATTTCAGGAGAGCAGGAAAGGTCTAAATTTAACTATACCTATCAAGCCCCTGAATGTACAGCCTTTGAGACAGAAGAAGAAGAAGAAGAAGAAGAAGAAGAAGAAGAAGAAGAAGAAGAAGAAGAAGAAGAAGAAGAAGAA
>JAPKLY010000450.1:210171-229199 GCA_026898435.1 Prunella vulgaris | reverse complement strand
AAGAAGAAGAAGAAGAAGAAGAAGAAGAAGAAGAAGAAGAAGAAGAAAGAGATGAAAACACAGTTTGAGTTACTATGGGAAGAATTTGAAGCCATTAAAGATAGACACACTGTCATCAAGAGGATTAAGTTTAAGAAGGATAAGTATAAAAAATTTCAAAGATCTGAAAGCTGATGGATCCCTCTACCGTGGTGACAATGCATATTTGATTGGAGGAAATGAAGCAACGAAGAAGAGAACTCCTCCACCACCAAAGAAAGTCTACAGGTCAAAGAAGGAAGAACAAGACTTTGCAGATTGTGAATTGATGATGATGATGATGATGATGATGATGATGATGAAATACATTGAAGAAGATGAAAAGAACCAGAAGTTGATAGATCAAGGGATTTTCAAGCCTCAAGATTGTTCTTCTGGTGGTGGTGGTGGTGGTGGTGGTGGTGGTCCCAAGAGCAGAAGAAGATGAAGATTTTGAAGACATTTGTATAGATTAGACATTAAAACTCTTTAATTTTAAGTCTATATATGATCTGTAAGCTATATCTGAACTCTGTTTAATTTACGCAGCTTTGTCTTCTGTTGTTTTCTTGCTCTTTATTATCTTATGCATAGCATTGCATCATTCATGTTTAGCAATATCTCATTGCTACTGCATATTTACTTATTGTATTGCATAATGTGTCTTGCCAACATCAAAATAGGGGGAAATTATTAAGTACCTGTTTTTTATTAGACTTTGATGTGTGCAAAACATATATTTTATTGATTTGAGACTAACACTTTGTTACAAGATGTATGGCTAAGGAAGTTATAGTTGTAAAAGGGAAGTCTGCATTTGTATAATTGATCAACCTACAGCTAGACATGACCTTGCAGCTGTAATGTTATTCCTACAGCTAGTTTCTATCTTACAGGAACTTGCAACTGTAAAGTTCAAGAATCTACAGCTGAGAAGACCGTTTGAAGAAAGAAGTACCAGGTTAAGGATTAGTGAAGATTATCAAGACCCTTAAATCTCAAATTAGTGAAGCACTTATGCACTCAGTAGAGAGCAATTAAGGATGTACTAATCACAAAGAATCTGGAGTAATAATGAAGATTAATTTAAAGGAGAACCAAAATTCTGTGAATAAGGACAAATAGTACAACCAGTACTATTCTGTGTGAAGGATGAGGACCACCTCACACATGTCAAGGCAATAGAGAGAAAGAGGAGCTTTATCCAGAATTCAAATTTGAATTCTCCAACGGATAAGTCACACCTCTTCATCTATAAATAGAGGAAGATTTCAGAGGAAACAACAACAACCAAAGCATTCAAGCATTCAACCTGAGTAAGTCTACAGCCAACAATTCTGAGAGAAAGAGCTTTTCTTGTTTTTATTCCTTTGTGATTCATAGGATAGTTGATTAGGATTTTCTTAGTAAGAATCACATTCGTTGTTGTTCCCTCACATGCGCCGCACTCCAGGTATATGACGAGGCTTTGCCTTCAGCGTCTTCGAGGTCATAGGTGCCGTTTGCCCAGGCAGCAGTAACCCGGATTGGAGTGCACCAATCTTCGCTATCCTCCTGCCCCCCACTCGAGGTTTAATTTACTTTGTAATCGAATGTTGAGGGGTTCTTTAGTTTGGTGACTACAACCTCTGTGACCTTGGCTTCGCCGTTGCTGGTAGCTAGTCGGGCTAGGGCATCTGCTTGTGTGTTTTCTAGCCGCGGTATCTGATTGATGTAAACCTACATAAACATCGAGATCAGATGCGCGGCTATCTTCTGGTAGGTCATCATCTGCTGGTCTTTTGCCTCGTACTCCCCCCGGACTTGGGATATTATTAACTAGGAATCTCCGAAAACTTGAAGATTGGTTGCCCCCACAGCTAATGACAGCCTAAGTCCGGCTATTAAAGCTTCGTATTCTGCTTCATTGTTGGTTGCTCGGAAGCCGAACCGGATTGCAGAGGTGAAGACTTGTCTATCCTTGCTGATCAGAACCACGCCGGTGCCTGCTGCTGTGCTGGTTGATGAGCCGTCCACGTAGAGGTGCCACGGAGCTATACGCCCCCTCGTCGTATCTTGTGGGAAAGTTAGCTCGACGATAAAATCGACGAGCGATTGTCCCTTGATCGTTGTTCAGGGTGCGTAGGTTATTCCGTATTGGCTAACTTCTAGTGACCATTTTAGCAGACGCCCGGCGGTGTCCGGCCGTTGTAGTATTTGCCTTAGTGGGAATGTTGTCAACACCTCCATTGGATGGTCGAAGAAGTATGGCCTCAATTTTCTAACACTCATCACCAGTGCATAAGCTAGCTTCTCTGTCGGGTTATACCGCAACTCGGCTTCGTGTAACACTTGGCTTACGTAGTATACTTGTAGGTGTGTTTTCGCCTCTTCTCAGACCAGGACAGAGCTAATGGCAACCTCCGACGCAGCAAGGTAGAGGTATAACTTCTCCCCAGGCATTGGCTTCGATAGGACCTGCGTATCTGCCAGGTATGCTTTAATGTCTTCAAAGGCTCGTTGGCATTCGCTTATCCATACGAAGTGGTTTTTGAGGTGGAGCTTGTTGGGTTTGGCTGTCTCTTTATACCTTCGCATGTTTGCCTTGATTACCTAAAAAAATGGGCAATATCGATCACCGGACAAGGAGATGAATCTGTTCAAGGCCGCCATACATCCGGTCAACCTTCGGATTTTCTGCACGGAGTCGGGGATGTCCATCTCGATTATGCATTGGACCTGAGTTGGGTTGACCTCTATTCCCCGCTGGCTCACCAGGTGCCCCATGAACTTTCCTGAGTGTACGCCGAAGCTGGTTTTCTTGGGGTTCAGCTTCATGTTGTAGTGGCGCAGTATGTCGAAGGTCCATTTTAGGTGGTCGAGGTGGTCCTCCTTTCTCAGACTCTTGATAACTATGTCGTCCACGTACACTTCCATAGACTCGCTGATGTGTTGGTCAAACATCTTATTCACCAACCTTTGGTAAGTTGCTCTGGCGTTAATGAGTCCGAACGGCATCCTTTCCCACCAATACATGTTTTTGTTGGTGTAGAACGCCGTATGTTCCTGGTCATCTGGGTGCAAAGCTATCTGGTGATAGCCCGCAAAAGCATCCATGAATGTCATCATCTCATTGCCTGCGGTGCTATCTACAAGTTGGTCAATGTGGGGTAGCGGGAAGTTGTCTTTCAGACATGCCTTATTCAGGTCCGTGAAGTCGATGCATAGTCTCCACGTCCCGTTGTGCTTCTTGACCAGGACGGGGTTCGCAACCCACTGCGGACATAAGACTTCCTTGATCAGCTTGTTGTCTAACAATTTTCCCACTTCGACAGTCAGGGCTGCATACTTGTCTAGTCCGTACTTCCTTTGTTTTTGGCGGACGTGCCTCCTCGTCGGATCTATGTTGAGCCGGTGGCAAGCATATTCCAACGGGATCCCCGTCATGTCTTCATGGGACCAGGAAAATACGTCCAAGTTGGATATCAAAAACAGCTCCATTCTCGATCGGTACGGTTTAGGTAACTAGGAACCTATGAAAAGTTCCGGGTCCACCGGGAGTGCCGTCAGCTTTTCCATCGGGGTGGCTTTTCTTTTTTTATTTTTCCACCTCGAATCGCTGATGAACTCATCCCACTCCTCTTGTGACATCTGTGTGGGTTCATGACCTAGGCGCGGTTCGAGGTCATCAGCTTGGTTCTCAACCTGGACAGGTTTCTTATCTGTGAGTACCTCCGGGGGTTCGTTAGTTTGGAGAGGTTCTGTAACTTGGGGAGTTGGGTCAACATCCATTTGCACTGGTTCTTGACCTTCCGCAGGTCCCTTGTCCACCTCCATGGGCGCAGGTTGTGAGTCTTGTGCTGGTTCTTGCACTTGGCCAGTTTGAATTTCCTCTACTCCTTCCATGGGCGCCGGTCGTGCGACTTTCGCAGGTTCTGGTACTTGGTCAATTTGTGCCTCTTTCGGCTGATCGCCTGCCTCCATCAACTCAGTTTCGACTGAGATGACATCTATGATGTTCGGCTCGTCTGCTGAGGGGTGTCTTCCATCTTCAAGCGTATGTACCTACATTTTTTTTTTGAGTAGTTTCCATCTTCTAGGCCTCAGGTTGGTCTCAGCTCGTTGAGGAGCTCGCTGGGTCTCATTCCGCTGGGGAGCTCGCTTAGTTGCTGAGGTGTTGTTTTTTGACATGGTCAAGTATGGGTAATAGCTCGTCGTGGGTGATAGCTCGTCGTGGGTGGTAGCTCGTCAAGCTCATCGGGGGTAGCTCGTCGAGTTCCGGGGATGGTAGCTCGTCGAGTTCATCGGGGTTGTTGGCGAGGTCCCTTAAAGCGGGGTTTAGCTCCTCCTGGGCCACTGAAACCCGGGGAGGTCGCGGAGCATTGCTCTTCTGGGGAGCTGAGCGCGAGGTTTCCCCCTCGCCCTGGTCCTGGTTCTGGTCGGTGGTCCCCTTCCACCTTCGAGTAGTTGCTGAGGTTTGTTCCTTAGACATTTTGGGGTTTTGTAGGGGGAAGCTCGCCGAAGGTCACCGAGGTTGGCGAGGTAGGCCGCCGAGGTTGGCGAGGTAGGCCACCGAGGTTGGCGAGGTAGGCCGCTGAGGTTGGAGAGGTAGGCCGTCGAGGTAGGTCGACGAGGTTATGGTCTTCCAGCGAAGGTGCGCCTGCTTAGGTTTCCATCTAGCTTTACGTGTAACGAATTGTCCAAAATCTGGTTTATTGGTGTACACGTGTGCGTTTGAAAAACTTTCGAGCAAATTTTGCGAATTCGGAAATCTGGGTTCTTGCCCGGAAATCCGGGTTTTTGTTCAAGAAGTGAAAATATATGTGTATCTTCAAGTGTTCTTGAGCTTTGTCAAGAACACCTTTAAATCTTCAACTCTTCAAACAATTCTCACTTTTGCTCGTCAAATTTTTTCAAAATCGGAGGTTCAAACCCTTCTTCTAGCGCCAAATTGTTGATAGAATTTACTAATCGTGTTTGTTTATGTGGCTTTATAACATATTAATTCTATCAAACAATAATCTAAGATTTATGTTCTTAGTGTTCTTGAGGGATGAATATAGAGAGAGAGAATGGGGAGTTTAGAGAGAGAAAGCTTGTTGTATTATTATGATTGGAATTAATTATGTAATAGTTACAAGAGATGTCTTATTTATAGGTGTGCAAGTGTGAGGTGGCACCTTACGAGCCTATTTGGCTTCCGGTGTTGACGAAGGTCCGTAACCTTCGCCTTGGTCCCTCACAATGCTACCTTTACAATGCCCCGTCCTACTACATACTTAATTGATCTATATACACATCCCGTAGGTGCACTGATCCTGGACGAGCTCCTTGGGTGAGCTCCTAGGCCTTGTGCTATTTTCGGGCAGCGTAGGGATGGGCCGCGGCTCGGTCTCTATGCTCGCGGGCGAGCTACCCCTTAGTGGGCGAGCTCCCTCACGAGCTCCCCTTTCTTGTCCGATCAATAAGCTGGCCTCAGGCTTCCGGGGTCTGGGCGAGCTTCATTGCCTTGTGTAGTTTTATGTTGGCTAGCTCCTCCATGTTGGCTAGCTCCTCCAGCATTTATTCTTGTAATCCTTTACCCGTAGTTTGCTTTAGTTCGCCTATCAACATTATGCATATTTAATTTATTGTTACATTCATCATTTGTTTTAACTTAGTGCATAAAATTTTGTGTTTTCACAGAGGAACTGAACTCCACAGCTGTAAACTTCATAAGTCACTCAACTATTAAATTTGATAAGTTCACATTGTTTTTCATTAACACTTACACTTATTTCCGCTGCACATTAGAGGTTTTTCAATACACTTTCAAGTGTAAAAATCCCTCTGATTTTGTCTACAAGTTGATAGTTTTATTTTGTAAAATTTTCTAACTTTGCAACTGTAAACTTCTATAGTCTACAGCTGTAATATTAGTGGTCCAAAACCTCTTGTAGACTCCTTATTTTGAACTTATAAAAAGCTACTGTAAGGTTCTAGAAACCCCTCTTTTTTAAAAGGTTTAAAATTTTGTTTTGTTTTAAAAGTCTATTCTACCCCCCTCTAGACCTTTACTACTTAAGAGACCAACAAATGAATTAATAACTGTGATTGACAAGTGTCGCCTGAGACAAGGAGAGAAGGACATTTGGAGATGGAAAATGGAAGAAGATAGAAAATATAAAACAATGGCTAGAGACATCGAGACATATATATATACTGAGATGTTAAGTAATTTTTAAGTTTGTAACTTTTTTGTTTTTTTAGAAATTAAGAGATTGATTATGTAAGGTGAGCATTTCTATGTCCAATTTTTAATTAATATCTTTACTAATAAAAAATGTTTAAATAAAAAATGTATAAATTTTTGTGGGAAGAAGGGATGATGGATGTTCATACTTCATTGAAATTTGAATAAAGTCCCTTCATTTCAGATAGTAAATTTTTTGTACATCATTTACCTCCCAAAAAAAAAAAAAAATACGTACATCATTTTTACGCAGTTACTGAAATGGTAAAAGTGTTAGTTCAGGACTGTAGAATTAAATAGATCAAAAAATAGAAATGAGTAGAATAATGGTTAAAGTTTCAGATAAAGTAGTGACATTAATTAATAAGTCTACGAATATGTGATGTTATATACACCGGCACCGAATCACTGTCACATGCTTCCTTTTATATTCCACGCAAACACTTTCTTTCTCTCTCTCTTCAAAAGCAAGCAACGGAAAGAGAGAGGGAGAGAGAGAGAGAGGCATAGCGTTAAAGCAAAAGTAGCAAAAGGAAGAAGAAGTGGCCACCGCCGTGGCTGGTGGTGGGGCTTACCCTTTCACTATTTCCCAATTTTTCCATCAAAACCAAAACCTCCTCTCAAAATGACCTCCAGACCCATCCCCCCCACCAGGCCCTCCGCCACCACCGGAACCGCCGCCCCAAACGGAACCCACCACCATTACTACCCACCGACCAGCGCCTCTTCCTCCTCGTCCTCTTCCGCATCAATACGCGGCTGCTGCTGCTGCCTATTTCTGCTTTTCTCCTTCCTGGCCCTCCTCGTCCTCGCCGTAATTCTCGTGATTGTCCTCGCCGTGAAGCCCAAAAAGCCCGAATTCGACCTCCAGCAAGTCGGCGTCCAGTACATGGGGATCAGCTCCACCACAGCCTCCTCCGCCGCGGTCTCCCTCAACATCCGAATGCTGTTCACCGCCACCAATGACAACAAGGTGGGAATCAAGTACGGCGAGTCCAGGTTCACTGTCATGTACCGGGGCATTCCCCTGGGTCGGGGCACCATTCCCGGATTCTATCAACCCACCCACAGCGTCCGACGGATCGAGACCGTCATTCTTGTTGACCGGGTTAGCCTGCTTCAAGCCGATGCCGCCGATTTGGTCAGAGACGCTTCCTTGTATGACCGGGTCGAGTTACGGGTTGTCGGTGATGTCGGGGCCAGCATCCGGATTTTGGGTCTCACCTCACCCGGTGTACAGGTAATTAAACCCCCACCCCCTCCTCTTATTTTACGAATTAGCAATGCAATTCTTTATTTGATTTTGCACTAGTAATTGCATTTAAAGATGATAAAGTGTTTGTGCTATTTGTTGAATTTCAATTTTTTTTGGTTTTGGAATTTGGGGAGTGTTCGGCAATAATAATATCTAATTAATTTTATTGCGTATAATTTTACACATCACCTTGGATTATTTTGCTCATTATACATTTTAAAAGTGTGTAAATTTAGATTGATATGTGTAGTAGGGGGAGAATATATATATTTGTATAAATAATGAATTTTAGTTTAAGAATGGGCCAATGTAGGGTGCATTATGATTGAGGTTAGGTGAGTTGTTACCTCTGTTGCAAGGGTACAGCAGAAACAGTATGTCTCTTTCTCAATAAATCATTGCAGCTCTGGAATTTTGCTCTTTAGGAGCCAAAATGTTCCAATTTTTACTTTTAACCCTTATTTCTCATCAGTATATATACTTTTTTAGGAAATGAAATAAAGTAGTTAAAATAAGATTTCTATGGAATTATTGTGAGAGTGATAATAAAGTAATATTTCATCCGTCCACTAGTAATTTTTGCAATTTTATTTTCGAGATGTTCCACAATAAAATTTTACACCACATAAATAAAAATAAGACATTCTAATGGTACCCTTTTGTTTCAAAATACTCTTTATTCATTGATTAAAAAAGTCAATAAAATAATTTTTTTTAAATCATGTCCTGGTATTAGTTCCGCATATTTGTAGATATATATGTTATATATTATTAAGTTTAGGGTTCATTTAATTAATTTTCATATTGAATCCAGATGCGATGGTTGATTCATTATAATATACATGTATATAAATTATTACACTATGTGTACAATTTTAAATATTTTGATTTGATACTTTGGAACTTGTAATAAATTATTTTTCTTTATTATTAT
Organism: Prunella vulgaris; assembly: GCA_026898435.1. NCBI lineage: Eukaryota > Viridiplantae > Streptophyta > Magnoliopsida > Lamiales > Lamiaceae > Prunella > Prunella vulgaris. The sequence continues at coordinate 220,781 of JAPKLY010000450.1, read as the reverse complement.
TGAATGAATTATTCAAATTCATATTGATGTTATATCATATATGTCAAAAAATGAGATATTTTGTCTAATGAGTTTGATATGATTTAATGTAAATTTAAGGGAAAAAATAGTCGGAGCGGGGCGGGTCCTAGGTCCTTAAAAGACATGGTGTGGTGGGTCATGGGATTAGGCAAACCTACCCGGACCCGTCCCACTGCCATCCTTAGTGTGGATTTTTTTGTATAAAATTGAGTTAAAAAGATTTTTCTTCCTTTTTCTCTGTGTCTTTTCAATTTGATCGAGAATGTGAAATATTCTAAATAAAAATGTGGGAGATAAAAAATATGCAAGGTCGTTTATCTGCTTGGTTAGTCAAGTATGGGATAATTCATAGATCTTTGGGCTTTGATTATCAAGGAATAGAGACTTTACAAATAAAGTCCGAGGATTGGCACTCCATTGCTGTCATTTTATATGTATTTGGTTATAATTATCTACGCTCTCAATGTGCGTATGATGTAGCACCCGGCGGACTGTTAGCTAGTATGGTGTGGATCGATTTGGTTTTGATTTTGGTTTTGAGTGAAATTTTTAGTAAAATTTATATATCGATTTGGTTTTGGTTTTTAGCAATATGTGAATCAAACCAACATAATTTATTAGTGTGATTTTGTATATGTATTGAAAGTTGAAACCCCATCATATAATTATATGTTTCCTTCCACAACTGAAATAGTAAATTGTGGTTAAATGATATTTTTATGCAAAATTGTCTCCTAACTGTATTTGCCATGATTACAGAAGACGTGTTTATCTGTTAAAAATTCAAACATTAGCAAAAGAATGTGTTCTATTTTAGTGACTTATTACATATAATTTATTCTTAATTTAACTACTTCCAAGTTATGTTTTTCTTTTTCTATTGCTCAACATTGCATAAACAACCATGTAGGCTTATCTTCTCAAGATTATATATCAATAGGTAGAGTAATAAATTATATTTAAATATTTTTAAGTCAGTTAGACAATTTTGTTCGTTAGTCGTTCGATTTAATATAATATTGATTTGATTTAGTTCAACCTAAAATGAATTCGATTTTTAACCCATAAATGCACACTCCTAATGATACCATTATGCATGTAATATGAAGTTGGAAACTGCAGTGCTATTCTTAATTTGCTCCATTCGGTTCCACATTCTAATAGAAGAACATAGGACCCAAAGACCATCTTATTAAGAGTTAGGTGTGTTTGTGTGTATAATATTGTTATGATATAAGGGCAGTAGCATTACTGAATGAATGTTATTGAATTGTTGAAAGAATGCAGTTTCATATGATGTACAATTTCCACATGAAAGTTTGTCTTTATTTAATTATTATCTCTTGTTCAACTAATAATAGGGAAAACTACAAAATGGTATTAACATTAATTACAAGTTGGTTTTGTGTAGAAAAAAAAAAGTGCTTTTGTGCAAATATTGTGAACATATTTGTAAATATAGTGATTTTTTTGAACCTATATGTAAATCATCTTTAATAATATATATCCGATAAATTTATGATAAATATATTCCAGAAAAGACTTCACATTTTTGTGAGATTGTTAGGGAGATTTCACAAAAGTGTGAGTGTGTTTTGTGGGATGGAAGAAGTAGCTGATTTAGGATTGTATAATAGAGTTGCAGCAATAAGTGAACTAATGTCGCACTCACTTATTTATCATCATTATTTGGACGGTGGGAATCTCCCGAGATTGTTTTTGTTCTTTGTTTTATTCTTTATCACTTGTTTTTTTACCACACCTTCAATGTGGACAGTGAGCCCACTTTTATTGACTTTGTTTTGTTGGTTTCTTCTGAATAATGGACTTTATCTATATTTTTTGGTATTCTCATTTCTCTTTAGTGTTTTCACGATATTCTTGCGTAAGAATGAAGCCATATTTGGATTTATTATTTTGTATTTTTTTACATGTTGATCAGTGTATTGTTATTTCTAACTTAGGAAAGAAAATTGAAATATATTTGTATATTTTTCTCAGTCATTTGAAATTTTGAACCCCCAAAACTTTTACCTTGTATTTTATTTCAAGATTTGAGTCTCGCTGTTGAATTATTTCGTAAACAAATACCTTGTAAATTGCACTTGTTCACTTTAACCTTGGGACTTCTGTTCTCACTCACATTAAATCTCTACAAAAAAGTGAACAAATATCTAAGTTTAAAGGCTCAATAAAGTAACACATGAGTGTGTAGAACAAAATGTGGGAGTCGAGGTGCTTATTGAAAATGTAAAGTTCATTTGATTATACCAATGTAAATGCACATTAATTAACTTGTTTGTTTTGTTGAGCAGGTGTCTGTGGATTGTACAATAGCTATTAGTCCAAGAAAGCAGTCCTTAATATCGAAGCAGTGTGGATTCGATGGGCTCAGCGTCTAAGCTGGCTCATTCATCCAACACTACCTTCCTTTTGGTTTCTCTTTTCTTCTGAAGAAGGAAAACAAAACATGCATGGAGACATGGAGAATTTACGAAGTGAATTCTCAGTAAGGAGGCAGAAATCCCATGTAATAAGCTTATTTGCCCTAAAAGTTGCTTTTTTTGCATGGTACAAAAGAGCATGTGATGAGCTATATATGGGATTTCTGCAAGTTTTGTTCTTCTGCTCTCTTGAAGCATCTGATTGATCATTCATGATTTTCTGTTTTCATGCAGTTACCATTTTGCTTTAAGTTGTGCAGCTAGTTTACGTGGAATGTGTGTGTCTTCCATGTACGCTTATAAATTGACACACAATTCTTCTAGTAGTACTATTCATTATATATGTTGAAGAAATTGTATTTGAACTTGTTTAGTTATCAGTTGATTCAATTTTTCAAAAAATTTCAATACATGAGATTTTAGTTTTATACATGGATCATAAGTTTGAGCTAGTTTTAGGTATTGATTGTTTGATTGGTGAATACGGGCTTAGTTACGGTAATGTGATTTAAATAGGGAGGAACATGCATTCATTCATATTGGATAAAAATGATATTTTATTATATCTATAAAAAAATAGCAAATATCATTTTTTTTTTCAAATTAAATTTAATATTGTTAAAATATTAAGAAATTATCGACAGATATTGAGAGAATATTGAAAAATATAGATGAATTTTGAAAATAAATTTAAAATAGTTGCTTTATATAAATTTATTAGAAATGTAAAATTTATCCAAATTATTTTATTAAATTTATTCATTAAATGTTTGTAATTATATATCCATATATTTTTATTTATCTAAGATTTAGATTTTTTTAATGATATTGATATTTTTAACATCATATTGATGTGAAAAAGTAAACACACGAGTGACATGCTGATGCAGTTGGTGATTATTGTTAAAAAAAATATGCCCTCTTTTGTAATGGGAGCTTTCTATTATTTCCATCTTGGTTATGGTCTCTGTCTTAAAAGTGGAAACGGAAATTGAAGCGGACATACTTACTATTTTCGGTCGAATCGACTGGATCAGGTCTAACCGTTAATAAAGCAATTGAGTCGGTATAATATCGTAATTAAATAATATATAATTATATACAAAAGTTAAAGATATCACTAAAAATAATTGCTGATGTATAACTGAAAACAAAGAATTGTATTGAGCCGAATATTGATAACTTGGATGAAGTTATTACTGTTGTGACTGAGGGTCAAATTGTTAAATGCGTAAATAGGTTGAATGCATCAGAATTGACAAACTTGTACTCAGTTCTTCATAAACTAGTAGTGTACAATTGTATTCCCTCTACTAACACTATTGTGCTTGCAAAGGAACAAACTGTATTGATGTATAATATTGGTCATCTTAAAAGGTTTGATCTGGGTCAAAATATTTTTAAGAATACGATGGGTTATGATTTAGATATGTCTGGTAAGAATTGTTGTCTTATCCTTGTTTGATTGCACAAGTATTGAAAGACAAATAACTAGAAAGATCTATAGATGAGATAATAAGCTTTTTTCAAGCAAGCTTTAGGATTTCGAACACTTTATTAGTTGGGCCCATGAGTTATGGATTTGCCTCTATCATCAAATGTTAAGCCAGGTGAACCTTGCATGCAAATGGCAACTGATGTTAGAACCTATACTAGATACTGATGATGGTACTTATGTACGTGATGTTCCAAATGCTGCTGAAAACATTGGCAACATTCATGCCAATATTTTCCCAGGACACCTGCCCATTATCTGCAAATTTGTATCTGATTATATAATACACCAAATTACTTCTTTGCAGGCTACAATAAATAATTTTCTTGTTAATATGGAGGACCTGAAGATAAAAAAAAAAAAAGTTTTGGAAAGACCTACTTTCTACTTCAATAGGGGAGTAAGTATCGATGTTAGTGCTGGAGATGAAGGGAGAATTGATCAGGGAGAGTAGTCATTGAAGAGATTGTATCCGTTATTGTTGCTGCCACATATAAGCTTGCTGCTCATGAACCAGAGACTGTTGGTGATGAACCTACTAATGAGAAGATTGCTCCTACTACTATTGGTGGTGGTGGAGTTCAGGACGCTGAAGTTCATGATGTTGAGTGATGTTGAAGGAGCTTACATTCAGGAGGAGTCTCTAATATGGGGGAGTGTGTGCAGACTTATGAAGATGCAACTGATTGTTTCAGGCCATTCCTCTCATATATTAGTTCATAATGATTCTCACTGATGCAAAAACTCATATTTGTTATTTCTGATTGTAATGGTGTTATGAACAATAGTTGTTAGGTTTAGTTTGTTGTTGGCCTAAGCACCTTGTGTTTGTGCTTAGTGAACCTTACCTTATTTACATTTCAATTTATTATATTTATGTTTATCTTTTGCATTTGGTCTAATATAATGGATATCAGTTATGTTTAACTGAATGATTATTTCTGTATAACACATAATTAATGTTAGGATCTAATATTTTTATGTCTAGGCCAACATTAGTGTGTTGTAGTAGAAATATCAATTTAGGGAGATTGTTGATGTTAACACAATATTATGTTCTCAACATTTCTAACAATATTAGAATTTGTCGTTTTCCACATAATGTTGTTCCTATCCGGGACAAGTTAGATGATTGTATTCATGAGAGTAGGAACATCAAAATGAAAGCTACAAATCATATAGAGAAATTATTGGATGGTTTTTGGGTTATGCTTTGCAGATTCTTAGGGTGTAGAGGTGTTAATAAATAGAGAACATCATCCTACACATCAGTTGGAGTTAATTGTATGTACTATCAAGAATTTAGTATATCTAGTGTCTATTAGATTGTCTTCCATTTGATGATGAGATCAGTGTTTTGACATTTAATAAATTGATTTCTCAAGTCTGCTGTCCATATTATCATTTATAATTTAATATTTTTAACAATATTCTTTGAAAAACACCTATACACTTATTTCATTCCTATATCAAAATAGTACACAGCTTTCACAAAATGATCTTACAGGTGGAAAATTAAAGTGTCTTTCTTGTGCTAAGGAGTAGGTTTAATATTAAAATAAATATCATAAAAAGAGAAGGGAATTTTTATCACAGTTAAATTAAACATTGATATAAAAAACATCGTGCATTTTAATTTAAAAAATCAATTATTAAAATAATATATCCAAAAGAGAATAAAACTTGTGTTACCAGATGATACTTTTAACTCAAAAGCAAATCACGACTAAAAAATTTTAAAAATATAATTGAAGAAAAAAAAAAAGAAAATAGAGCATCCAAGGCATGCATTAAAAATACTAGAAAACTGTTAACCAAATTAAGGAAAAGTCAATGCTGTATATAAGACTAACATAAACAAAATTCATGTAGTTCATCAAGTAAAACTGGCAACAAAACATCCTCAGACAACAGACCTTTCACAAACTTGAAACAAGATCGAAATTTTAATTTTTAAATCGTTGACGAAACAACACTCAGAAGAAAACTGAACTAGAATGCTTACGAAATAAAAGCAAATGCCATGAACTCTTCTAGGCCTTGAGACGACCATAAAATTTCTGCTTCTCCTGGGTTGTCTGGAAACGTCCATGTCCAAACTTGGACGAGGTATCGATGAACTTGAGCTTAATCTCCTCGAGAGCAACACGAGATGTCTGGTTGAGGAGGGTTTGACGAAGAGTAACTACTCTCTTCTTAGGACCAACACAGCAACCCTTGATCATCAGGAAATCATCCTTAACCACACCATAGTGAGGGAATCCACCCATTGGTGTAATTTCTTTCTCAGTCCTGCATCATTACAATTTCATGATTTTAATACAAAGAAAAAGTTATAAAAATTACTGCATTTAATCTATGGAAAGGGTACATCCAAGCCCTTTGAGTATTACCTCAGGTGAAATTAAGCCCTGAGGTATTGTGAAACTACTGTAATATATATGAATTAAAGCATCATAACAAATAATGCATTAATAATTGTACCTGTCAAACTCAGTACTGGCACCGTGATCTTCTGTCCCTGCCTTGCCAAGCCTGTAGATCTTCTTGTTCATTTCAGTACGATGATGGTAACCATTCTGACCAGCTCTAGCAACAGTGAAGGAGACTCTAGCAGGGTGCCATGCTCCAATACAGGCCACCTTACGAAGACCCCTGTGGGTTTTTCGAGGAAGACGGGTAACACCCCATCGAGTTACCACACCTTCGTAACCTTTTCCCTTGGTGACACCAATAATGTCAATCATCTCGTCTTTCTGGAAGACAGCATCAACAGGGACTTGCTTCTCAAAGAAACCATAAGCAAAGTCAACCTTCTGGGCAATGGTCCCACCATTCACTTGGATCTCCATCAAGTGTGCCTTCTTTTGTTTGAGTCCCTTCATCTTCCTTATCTGCAGGATAATCGAATTGCACACAAGTAAAATTAAATATAGATACACCTTAGAAGTGAAGATAAATGATGCTAAAAATGATGATAATAGTGATAACAATAAGAGAATAAGGGGATCAAGTACCTGTGTGTGAGCCAACACACGAATGACACAACAGTATTTTTTCAGTTTCTCCAGCTGAGACTGAATGTCTTTCTTGCCCTCATCAGTTTCCACCTTCTTCGAATACTTTGTGAAGGCCTTCTTCTTTGACTTGGACCAATTTTTGTAGAACCTCCTTTTCACCTCCTCACTCAGATGCTGAGCCCAAACAGTGTTGAGGCAACGAAGACCACGGGGAGTCTTTACGTACCCAACCACACCAACAATAACCATTGGTGGTGTTTCAATCAAGGTAACAGCCTCACAAGTCTCCTTCTTGTGGAGTTCTATAATCATTATTTCCAGATGAGAAATTCATTTCAAGCTTTTAGTAAAAAGTAAAACAACAATAATTAACCATAAGTGCAGATATATTTGCTCATATGGACACAATGGCATAGGAAATTAATGACAATTGTCTAGATAGGAGCAAAACAAAGTAAAAAAAGAACTTATTTTAGCCATCACAAACTCATATGAGAAGAAAATAGAAATGCATCTCCTAAACTTTTTTATAAGCTAAAAATATAAATGAATGGCGTTAAAAAAACATCAAATACAAGTTATACAACTGCATGAATGTAATTCAGACAACATCAGAAACAACTGCACATGATCTTTCAGACTCGGACAAATAACAAGCAAGTGAAAAGCACAAACAAATGAAAATTTTGAGTCATATGTAGCATTGCAGGATGTGAAACAGGAAGATGGTTCATCCATTTCAATTTTTTTATCAAAAGTCGTATCTATTATCTAATTCTTGGAAAGTAAGACAATATGCAATCTGCATAAATTTAATGAATGATAATTTACTTGATCCTGGCTTCTCAACTTCTCTGACAATGTGTGTCATCCCAGCCTTGTAGCCCAAGAAGGCTGTTAACTTGCAGGGCTTAGTGGGGTCATCCTTCGGGAAAGCCTTCACTGCATTAATCATGAGAAGTTATTAAAGACCAATAACAGAGGATTCGGCCATTGGGCGACAATCACACTAATAAAATACCAGAATTAAATAGATTCTCCATTATCATGACTCTTATCTTTGTTTTAAAGATTCCAGGAATAATATACAGTTCAATTTATCTAGGGGTCATTTACACAAGTAGCCTCAGAAATTATCTTCTAAATTGATTAATCAAACCTTACAAATAAAAGAAAAGCAGGACTTGGTTAGTCAAGCTTGAATCAGCACAGACATTTGGAAAATCTAATCTAACATTAAGAGCATATTTTACAACCCCGTCTGCAAAACAACATTTTATCAATTATGGACAGTAATCTAAATCGTTACCCTTTCCCCTGTGACGATTAGCCCTCTTCCTTGGGAGGAAACCGAGGGAACCGTGCCTTGGGTGCTCAAACTTCCTGTGCGACATTTTGCCCCTTCTTCAACCTGAACCGCCAAAAATTATAGTCAACATTTCAAAAAGAAATACATAAAATCGTCCGACTCCTAATCCTACTTCCAATACACATAATTCCATCACAAAAGTTCGCATCCAGTTCAGTACAATTTGCTCAAAGAACACTTGCAACGCATAAATGAAGTAACTTTCGCAGAATTTTTATACATCACAAACCGCATCACCGTTAACGGAGATAAGAACGAGTTTAAAGAAACTCAGCAAATCTTTATGCACCACGAAGTTAAATCAATATCTTAAAATTTATCAGATTAAAAACATCTAACGACTGGGTATCAAAATGCTCATAATCCAAAACATTTGCTCATGAATTACAGTTAAAACAAAAGCAAAAATTTCAGAAAATGCACAGAATGACAATGCTTTAAGAGAAATCAATATCCATACAGGTGGAATGGAGACGAAAGAAGCGACGGCGCCTACCTGACAGCAGCGCTGAGCTTGAGGCTTTACCAGCAAAAGAAAAACCCTAGCAGCATCGCCATACGAATTTATAAACTGAGAATGTGTCTGGGGATTGGGCTGGACTTATTAGGTTTGAGGTCTCAGGCCCATGTTTTAAAGTCCAGCAGACTATTCTTCTTCTTTTAAGACTACGATTATTTGCATTAGCCTTTCGATTAAATGCACCGACATGTGTTAGTAATATATACATTAGATGAGTACACTTCTTTTATAGTACTCCTTCCGTCCCATAATTGTTTTCACAATTTCCTTTTTCGTCCGTCCCACAATTGTTTTCACACCCTATAAATGAAAATTATTACTTTAACTTTATCCTCACAATCCAACTAATCTCATTATTTTAATAATATAATTTTACACAACACTCTACTTTTTCTTAAAGGTTGTGTCATCCCAGAGGTGAAAACACCTCTGGGACGGAGGGAGTATCATTTTTATTTTTAATTCTAATTTTCTCTCCCCGCAACTCTCTCTCTCCACAACATTAACATTCCCCTCTCCCCTCTTCTTCTCGTGGCTAGCTAGTGTCGGTGAATCACTTTGGTAATTGCGTAGAATACATGTTGGTAAAAATTGAGCATGAAAAAAAATTAATGAGGAAAAATGGATTTGTAATTATTGATATCTTTTTATGATTTGTAGTGGGTGCGAGAAAAATCAATTTTAAAAGATTTTTGTGGCTTCGGCGATGAGTGATTAGGATCATAATTGCATCTTTTTGTATCCATTTCTATATGCTTTTGGTGTGCTTATGTTCATATTTGACCCTAAAATGATATACTTTGTGCATTTAAACCATTTTGGCTAGAAAGTTGTGATTATAGGTGGAAACGAGCAAAACGGGGAAGAAACGAGCAAGATCGAGAAAAGTCCGGAATTCTTGAGTTGAGCCAATTGGTGCAAATGATATACCATGTTGAAGAGCTCGAAGAGAGGGTCGCAACACAAAAAAAATCGAGTCAATCGGAGCTCTAGAACTCAAGATATGAAGAAAAAAACTCGTTAGGCAGCAAGTACACACATGATAGGCAGCACCTAAGGGAAGGACCGCGCGGCTTTACCCTGGAGCGGCAGCTGAAGGACCGCTCGAGCTGTCGCGCAATCGTGGTCGACAGGAGTTCAGTTGTGGTTCAGCAGTTTGGTAAAGCGCGCGAACTCGCTGCCGATCACGATCGGCAGCCCTCCAGTTCACGTTCGGCAGCAGTTCCGAAATTTCACAATTTCAGGGCTATTTTCGTATTTTTGCGCGTTTTAATGAAGGGCACTTTGGACTAAACATTGTGGGCACTATAAATACCTCAAGGATCAGATTTCCAAGAGGGAGATCATTATTCCAAGTTCTTATATTAGATTAGAGAGAGAATTAGGTAGTTACTTAGTGGGTTCTTAATTAGATTCAATCTTCTTTCTTCCATAACTTTTGATCCGTCCGTCGGATTTTAGATCCGTTTGTTCCTACATACTCATATTGATTAGAGCTTCATTCCTGCCGTTCATTTTTGTATTTCGAGCTTTGGATCAAGACTTAGCATTTTGGAGGTTTGTAGATTGTATTCAATTTCTCTACATATGGTAAGTTTTCCTTTAATTCTCTTGTTATAGTTCTTAATCATGTTGTTTAGAATGTTAATTGTTGAACTTCAATTCCAATTAGCCATGGGCTAATATCCTTGTTGCATGGTTGTATGAATACTATGGTGAATTTAGTCTCTTGTTAATCCTA
>JAPKLY010000450.1:172921-210161 GCA_026898435.1 Prunella vulgaris | reverse complement strand
GTACACTAGCACATATCTCTCACATTTGCTCACTTTGCAACCCAAGGCGATAGGTAGTTTACTTCTTTGACGCATTAGTAGACGATATATACCTTTCCCCTTAATTGCTTTGTTAGCTAGCCAATTAAAACAATGAATTTTCCTTACAAGTCCCCGTCTCCTTTGGGTTCGATATATATTAAAAGTTGGTCAAGCTTACCACGCTAATAGCGAACACGTACACTTACGTGAGGACTCATTTACACCGAACAATAACAATAAGTATAAAAAATACTCAATTAATCGTACAAAATAATATTAAAAAACACCGAGATTTGCCCAGGTTTTATATTGCAAGAGCTGAGACTTAAGTAAAGTCTATTGATTGTGTAAAGGTTTGATTCCTTACAATGGTGGCCTTAAAGCCATATTTATAGAGTATTATAAAAAAGGCACGTGCATCATTTACTCTGTGATGGTCAACTAAACCATTATAAAAATCATTATGGAAAGTCTTCCATAATTAATAATAGCTTCTATGTGTGGCCTCTGATTGGTGCTAATTATGCTACACATTTGGTGTAATTGCTTTAATTACTCTCGGTGTGTTGACTTAGAGTATGCTCGTGCTCGTTGACATGTACTTTGCTCGTGCTCGCCGATATGTGTCTTGCTCGTGCTCACAGACATGTGCCTTGCTCGTGCTCGCACCCCAAGCTTTACAATATAGAGTTTGAGCCTCATCTAGTAATTCATGGGCTTGGGCCCATGCTAAATAATTATTTTTTGATCGAAAAAGGTAAATATATATAACGATCAAAAGTACGCTCAACTCAAAACGAGTCGACGCGGTACACCAAATTCTTTACAATGATTTAACCTTTCTATCCTGTCAACTATACATCTCCAACACTTCTAACTGTGACAGCTATAACATAAAGGAATATACATAAAAAAAAAAGTTGCCCCTTCGACTATTAGTTGCTGCACTATTTCCTTATTTTCTATCCTTTGAATTTGCCCCTCTATATGAGGTTTCCTCCTCCAATCAATCCATCTTCATCAGTTTAATAACCTTGTTATAATCTGCTACCAAAATGTCTTATATAACCTGTTTCATTATCAGCAACTAGTAGTAGCCAATAACTAGCAGCAATCAGCAGCAAACAGAATCCACCAGCAATCAGCAGCCCGCTTCTAACAGCAATCAGCAGTCACCAGCAATTAACAACAATCAGCAATCAGCAACAATCAGCAATCAGCAGCCAGTAATTAGCAGCAATCAGCAGTCACCAACATCCTGCTGCTATACTTCTTCAGCAATGTGCTGCTAAATTCTTCAATAACCTGCTGAAATTTCGTCTCTTGTGCCGCTAATGTCCACACTCTGCTGCACAACAAAAGTCCACAACCTCCTGTACATAATTCATACATGTCCACAACATGCTACACAACTGATGACCATTATTAATAGTTACAAACTTTATCCAGCCCAATGAAACAATACAATCCTATACCATCCCATCAGGGAGGAACTCTATAAACAAAGTAAATGATAACCAACCGATAAACGACGAATTATCTACAACAAAAATAGTACAAATACACAGGGCATCCCCAAGTATCCAGATCAGCCAACTTCATGTTTACAACCACAGCTTGCATCACTAACATGACCTGCAATTTAGTTCATTACAGCAATTAGCAGTAATCAAGTCCTTATAAACAAAATATAAGCGAATAAAAAAAAAAATAAAAAGATACGTCCCTGAAATATCTTTTGAAATATCTCTTGAAATACGTCCCTGAAACAAAAGATACGTCCATGCTAAATAATTATTGCTTCCACAACAAAATGTTCGAACATTTTTCTTTCAAAATTACCTAAAATATCAACTAAATCTTTCAAAAATGATGTAGAAAATCGAAAAACCAAATCTAAACATGAAATTCAAAAGTTTTTTAAATAAAAAACTCTCCGACAACAGTAAAACAATTATACACATTCAATATATATTCAAACAATAATGAAAAACATAAAAAGTATCCCAAATTAACTAAACATCATCATATTCAACATTTAAAAACCTAGAACCTTAAGGGTGTGTTTTGGTTCATGGGACTAGGATGGATTAAGCTCCTAATCCCAAGTAATATTCTGTTTGATTTTGAGGACCCAAGATTAATTCTTGGCCCGGGACCTAAAAGCAACATAATCCCAGCAAAAGTTGATTATATGATCCGGCCATTTTCGTGAGATTATATAATCTCATGACAAATATTACTAATTTGTCCTCAAAAGTTGTCATTTAACCTCAAGTACATCAAAATTACAAAAATATAAATGCACCTAAAATCTTAAAACCTCAGCACCTCTTTGCAATTCACCACCATAGCCAATGTCGTTGGAATTAATGTAGTTTGCCGCCAACAATTGAAGCAACACTGCTCACTTCTGTTTCTCAAGTGCTCCCACCTCCGCCGTCCGCCGTCCCGTCACTGTGCCGTCCGCCCACTTCAGTGGTATCGTCATCAGACTCTGCCATCTCGTTGCTGCGCCATCCGCTGGTTGCTGTCTCCGTCCTGCACAATCTTTCACAGCCGGGGAGAGAGAGAGAGAGAGAGAGAGAGAGAGAGAGGGTTCTGAGAGACTTTCACATCCGGAGGAGAGAGAGAGGGTTTTGAGATAGAGAAAGGCAATTTTAGTTCAGATAGTGATGGATTTGATGGGTACAACTGTCTGGAAGGGTATTACAGTTATTATTTCAATTAGCGAGGGTATTGATGAAGGAAAATGGCCTTAGATGTGATTAATGAACATCAGGTGGCCTCAGTTGTGGTTTCCTCTCTAATCGTGGCCCTAGATGTAATAATCCCAACAATTTTCTTAGTATATATATTCGTATATATGTATGCATATGCGTGTGTATTTGTGCAGATGTATAGATAGATGGAGAGAAAAAAAAATAGAAAGTGAGAGAGAAGATTTAATATACAAATTGAATGACCGATTAAAAAAACATAACAAGATTAATATATTGAAAATAATAATTCAAAAACTACATAAAATTATCATCCACATATCAAATTATTACTGCAAAATAAATATAAATATTGAAATTTATTAAATATATAAAATAAAATAAAATCGATAAGAATTAAAATCTATAATCTTAATATTATTGATTTCCTTCAAGCATTTGATGAAGAACGAATTGGTCTAAGCATTGTGGGCACTATAAATACCTCAAGGATCATATTTTCAAGCACTCTCTCATTATTCTCTCATTCTCCCAATTAGTCTTAGATTCATTAGGTAGTTTTAGAGAGATATTATGTAGTTTCTTAATGGGTTCTTAGAAAATCTCATACTTCTTTCTACAATTACTTTTAATCTAGCCATTAGATCTTTAATCCGTTTTTTGTATTGTAATCTCCATTGAATTTCCTACATTTCTACTGTCCGGTTTATATTTTTGAGTTGCGGATCAAGACTTAGCATTTGGAGGTTTATAGCTTGTATTTCCATTCATCTACATTTGGTAAGTTTTCATTCAATTCTCTTATTTTAGCTCTTAATAATGATGTTTAGATTCTTAATTATTATTTTAGATTCCCAATTAGCCATGGGCTAATCTCTTTTTGCATTGGTGTATGAATACTATGTTGTAGTTTAGTGTTCTAGTAATCCTATGTATGATTAAGTGATCTTGATGGATTGATTCTCTTAATTGATGAATTGTATGAATGCTTGGAATGTGCAATTGGATATTTAGAACCTAAGTGGGTTGACAACAAATGAGAATTGAGTTGATTCATATAAGTTCTTGATTGAATGTTGTGCATGCCAAGTGTTTGTTTAAATGCTCTTAAGTCAATGAGAATTATTTAGGAGTAAAGACCTCTCAATTGGGGTATTGAGTGTTGTTAGAGAGATCTAAACACTTGATAGAACCCTTAGCTTGTATTGTTAGAGAGATCTAGACACCAGTTAAAGTCCTTAGCTCAATTAAAACATCAAATGACCTTTTTCATGCTAGGATAGATAGGCACTAGGTGAACCATAGTATGATTACTCCAATGCACACACATCACACTTGCTCATCTTTTTAAGGTGATAGTTAGATTTTACTTATTAAAGTAGATAGAAACCGAGACCCTTTTCTTGTTTTCCTAGCTATTAACCTTTGTAAACACTCAATACTTGCTTGATATCGCATCGTTTCCCTGTGTTCAATATTTTTATTATTTGGTTAACTTGCCACGACAACAACGTCCACGTACACTTGTGTGAAAGCTCTGGATTTTGGCAAACAAGTTTTTGGTGCCGTTGCCGGGGAAATGATCTCTTTGTCAAGCTTGTGGTTGTTTGTTTATTTTGTTTTTCTTTGTTTCTTTGTTTGTCTTTAATTATTCTTGGTGAGTGTTGATACTTGCTAAATTTTTGAAGGAGTGAACTAAATTGAAGATGGGCGAATACAACCATTACTCGTATTCTCCACAAGACATATATCCTCCTAATTCATACACATATCAACCTTACCCATATCAACCACCACCTCCACAAGAAGATCCTTATCCTCCTAATTCATATGCATATCAAGCTTCCTACTCTTATGAGGACCCATATTCCTACTCTAATCATGATACTTATGAAGATCCATACTCCTACACTCCTTACCAAGATGCATGCTCCTACGATCAAGATGTGTATCCCTACGATCCATTTTCCCCTATGCCTTTTCATCAAGAAGAAACTCCTCCTAGCTATAAGGAAGAGACTCTAGCTCTTATAGTCAAGCAATTAGATGAGATGAGAAGGGAAGACGAAAGACACTTTGAGGAGACTAATGAGAAGTTTGATGCAATATGCAAAACTCATGGTGATCAAATCAAGAGTCTAGAGTTCCTATTGGGGCAATTGAGCCAACAAGCCAATGAAATTTGTGAAGAAAAGTTGGAGGAGGAAGATGGGGGTAATCTAAATGATGGAGTTGGGATGTAATTGGATATTCCATTAGGAGATGAGCAAGAAAGGGAAGTGGAAAGTATGGGGGAAGAATGGAATGTGGAAGATGAAGATGATGATGATGATGATTATGAGAAGAAGAAAGCTCTTTATTTTCTAAAATTTTACAATATTAAGATTTCTACTAGTCCTCTTTATGATTGCATTGATTGTGATATTTCTATTATTAATAATGATATTGCTTATAATATTCCTCATTTTGAAATTGTTAGGGATCAAGAAGAAGATAAGGATGGACTAGAAGAGAAAAGAGATGAGAGTGAAAAAGAAGAGGAAGATGAAGAAATTGAGAGTGAAGAGGATGATTATGAAGAGGATGATCATGAAGTAGACAAGGACTTTTATGATTCTTTTGACTTGGTTATGAAGTCTCTCTATGGTGATGATGAGTTTGAGGAGATCAAAGATCCTTGTGCTCAAGCAACTTCCGATCTTAAGAGTTTCACTAATCCTCTTTATAATTCTTTTGATCATGATATTAATCCCTTTTGTGATGATATTGAGTATGACATTCCTCTTGTTGAAATTGATAGAAATTAAGAATAAGAAGTGGAGGAGAAGGAAATAGATGATTCAAGAGGAGGAAAAGAGAAAGAACAAGAAGAGGTAGATGAAGGTCCATTCATGGACATGAGCATCATGAAGAGAAACAACAAGATGAAGTGGAAGATGAGCTTAAAGATGAAATGAACATTTCTAAACTCTTAGACTCTTCCACTAGTGCTTTAATTGATAATGTTGTTTATTGTGAATTTGTCTTACCTCTTGATATAATTGATGATAAGATTGAATTGAGGATCCACTTAAAAATCTTCCTAGCTATTAACCTTTGTAAACACTCAGTACTTGCTTGATATCGCATCGTTTCCCTGTGTTCGATATTTTTATTACTTGATTAACTTGCCACGACAACAACGTCCGCGTACACTTGCATGAAAGCTCTCGATTTTGGCAAACAAATAACCAAACAAAAGTAATATAGTAATAGTATGTAATCATGACACAAATATAGGATGAAATTATCATATAGTATTAACTTTATATGAAACAAACACCAATAATTTTGCCATATATTAAACACAAATAATTATTATTAATGCCAAATATTAATGCCATAAATTTTTTTCCAATATTGATTAACAAAAGCGATCTAACGGATATAAACCACAAAAGAAAAAATGATCAACGGACCAAATAAAATGGCGCCAAAACTATTTACGGAAAAGTTGCTGCTATTATATATTTATAGATATGTGTTACAATCTTATGAAATGTTGATATTTTGCATATATTCATTTGTTTTTATAGAATAAATAATTTTTAACATAATATAAGAGCAAAATGTGTGTTACTAAAAGAAAAATATTAATTTTTCATAAATATTTATATATTTGTATAGAAATAATTATTTTTATATAATAATACATATAAAATAGTAAAAAAATATGTTAATATATGAATCAATATACTTATATTTAAAGGGATGATGATTAAATTAAAAAAATACTCCCACCGTCCCACTATAAGTTGTTCATTACTTTTTGGCACAAATATTAAGAAGAGTATAAAATATTGGTATAGTATATGTGATGTGATGGAGAAAAGTAAAAAAATAATGAGAATAGTATAAAAAATATTGAAAATAATAATAAAAAAGTGAATAGTAGTTTCCAAAAAAGGTAATAAAACAAATGAGCAACATATAGTGGGACGAACGAAAATAACAAAATGAGCAACTTATAGTGGGATGGAGGGAGTACATATTTATTCTTATAAAAGTACATTCTATCTTACAGTAACACACATTTGCCCATATTGTAACACAAATCGGGAAGCAAATGTGTGTTACAATCTTATGAAATGTTGTTCTTTTTATATATATTCATTTATTTTTATATAATAAATAAATTCTCATATAATACAAGAGCAAAATGTGTTACTATAAGAAAATATATTATTTTTCATAAATATTTATGAAAAAATAATATTTTTTCTTATAGTAACACATATTTTCTATTAGATTGAATGAAAAAAATGTTATTTCTACTAAAACAAATGAATATATATAAAAATAATAATATTTAATCTGATTGCAACACACAATTTGTCTAATAGTAACATACATTTAACCAAATTGTAACATACCTAAGAGCGAAAAAACCTAAAATGTAGCTGCAAAAATTTTGGGAAAAAAATGCCCAAATCCGACCCGACACAGTTAAGAACCTGCAAATTTTTAATATGATATGTTTTACACCGTGAAACGGTTTACATGAGTATGTCTCATATAAATATATCACTTACTAATAAAATATTATTTCTTTTAAAAAGTGATAATACTTTTTAAGAAGAATTATAGTTATTTTTAACAAAAATATTATCGCTTTCTATTAAAACTTTATTACTTTTTAAAAATAATAAATTTTTATCATTAAGTGACCGGTCTCAAATCATGCATGGAACGGTCTGACAAGACTTACACTTTATTTTATCTTTTATCAACAACTAATCACAAAAATTAATTCAAATTGACTTACAACTTAAAAAAAACATATAAACAAAACTTGCAAAGTAAACTAGGACGTGCAACACACGTGATAAAATGGCTAGTTGTTATCAAATACTGTTGAAGAGATATACAAATTAACAAAAGGTATTAAAGATTATAATGCACTATTTGAACGTGGTCAATGAGCAAGACTAGTTTCCTTATAACACAACAAAATTTTTGTTTCTCAAGACAATAACAAGTAAATTTGAATTGAACCTATTATATTCACGGAATCATCGAAAATAAATAATGATAAAGATTGATGTTCGAATGGTTGCATGCTATCGAGGATTTAACTCAGTGACTGACATATCATTTAAGGATGCACATCCAGCTTCAGTTCGGCTCGACTTTGAATTATGCTCTTGAATGAGAGGAACTTAAAGACCTTCGCGACTAGCCATGTAAAATGTTGGCTCGAGAGGTAGTGGGAATGTTGCTGTCGAACTATTTAGCATTGAAACAACATATATAGGTCATCGTTGACCGTTTAGCAGCATTCTCTTGAACACATAATAAACCGATGTGCATGCTGTTGATAGAATTTACTAATCGTGTTTGTTATGTGGCTTGTTATAACATATTAATTCTACCAAACAATAATCTTAGATTTGTTCTTGGCTGGGTAAGATAGAGAGAGAAAGTAGAGAGTTTAGAGAGAGAAAGTAAATTTGTATTATGATTGTGTTCTTGTAATAGTACAAGAGGGGTCTTATTTATGAGTGTGAAAGTGTGAGGTGGCACCTTGTGAGCCTATATGGCTTCCGGTGTTGACGAAGGTTCGTAACCTTCACCTTGATCCCTCACAATGCTACCCTTACAATGCCCCGTCCTACTACATGTACATGTCCTATTTATACATCCGCTAACTGGGTCCTTAGGCTAGGCGAGCTACCTAGCGAGCTCTTTTGCCTTGTACGATTTTTAGGGATAATGCAGCAGGGGACCTCGGTGAGGTCTTCTTGGATAGGGGCGAGCTCCTTCTCGAGAGGGGAAGCTCGCTCATAGTCTTCTCTTCTCCTGGTGCCCCTGGCCGCTGGCCTTGGCCTATCAGGAGCTCGGGCGAGGTTCTCACCTACCTCGCCGAGCTCCCCTACGTTGGCCATGGTTCGGGCCAATGACCTAGCTCCCGATCACCTCGGTGACCTCCGTAGCGTCGGGCTAATCTCCGACCTAGTTTGCCTTGTCAACATTTGCCCCCCAGCTCGCACACATCATGATTCGTCTAATGTGTGGGCGAGCTGATTTGTCTCCAAGGACGGAGGCTTGAGTGCCGGCGTACTACATCTGTGTAGGTGCCGAGCTTGGGAGCGAGCTTCTGCGTGGCGGTTTGCAGGCCGACGTGGTGCGAGAATCCAGGCGTTGTGCACGCCTTTTTAGGCCCCGATTCTCGCGCCTCATCATGGTAACTTTCAAATTTTTTGCAACTAGTTCCCTGCATTCTTCGAATATCCGAGCTCACCCCCTTACCTATAAATAGGAGGAACCAAGTTCATTCCCCACTTTTACACTTCCGGATTTTCTTCTTTCTTTTGCAGATTTTCTTTGTTCTTTTTCCGATTCCCTCGAATCTTCAGAATTTTTCTCCATTTCCGGTGGCTTTTGGAGCTTTTCCGATCACCATTGTACTGTAACTCCGGTGATAGAGAACTTTGGACTATTTTGGACTTTTTCGGACTTCGTCCAAACTATGTTGACCCGATCATCGAGCGGAACTAATGCGAACCAAAATCCCTAGAAATGGTCCATGACAGATAGCGGGCCCATCCCTCAAATGACCCCGATCGTCATCGAATCTGGGTCCGAGGCTCACTCGGTAGCTCGCCCAAGTCACGGCGAGCTCCCCAGCGAGGTCCGATCCGATCCGGCGGAGAGGGCTGCTAGTTCCGGCCAGAGCGAAGAGTCCTATCTCCGTGAGCTCTGGCGAGATTACGATCCAACCTTTAACGAGTCTTTGGTTGAGGACGAGGAAGTTACCGAGGTCCCGGGGGAGGTTGCCGATGCCGATGAAGAGGTCGCCGAGGTGGGCGAGCAACAAGGCAACCTCGAGGAAGTCACATTGGAATGGTTTCGCTCAATTGGCTTCCCTGAGCCCCAGTTGATCGAGCGTCAGGTCCCTGCCGAGGTCATCCACCCCTTCGACTGGGAGGAGTACGTCGCCGAACACGCGGCGAGCTTCCCTCGTCGTGAGCAAACTTATAGGGATGCGGCGAACAAGTTCGACTACAAAGCAAGTGATGTCTGAAGTGTTATCAACGAGTTCCAACTTCCCGAATTCCGGGCGAGGTACCAGATCCCACTTGACATTTCCCTATATGCCCCGGAGAAGGATGAGCGAGCTGATGCACCTCCAGCGGGGTTGACGGCCATCAACGTCCACACCCTCGAGGCCGGGCTCACGTTGCCCTTGCACCCAATCATTGGCTGGTTCTTACTCGATAGCAACCTCGCCATCACCCAGCTCACTCCTAAAGCCTGGAGCAGTTTGTTGGCGGCGTTGGCCATCTTTGGATTAGAGGGATATGAGAACAGACTGACCACTGTCGAGCTCAATGATCTGCTCGCTGTGACTCGACAGGTGAACGATAGCAAGGGGTATTACTATCTCAAAGCTCGCCCGGGGGAGAAGTTCTTAGGGATCCTCCCGAATAAAGTTCGTGACTGGAAGCAGCAATTTGTCTTCATGGGTGGAGACTGGCGAGCTTCTACTAGCTACTCCGGGCGAGGAGAGCGAATTCCAACCCCTGATGAATATGGGGAGGCCAGCAGTAGGTCGCCTACTTGGTGTGCGTGGGTTGAATTAGATTTACTAATCTAATTCCCTTCCTTTGCAGGTTTGAAGCACCACACATCGAGTCGCGGGAAGCCCGAAGTGTCGGTTGAGCTTGACGTGGTGCAGGCTGTTTGCCATCTGAGGAGTCAAAAGGATCGGGAGACCGCCCACCTCACTCAACACCATTGTTTGAGGCTCGCCGGGCTCCACACTTTGCCACACCACCTCACGGTCCAAGGTTCTGAGCTTCCAGGTTTACAACTCTTCGAAGCTCTCCCATAAGGGGGGGTAGCTCGCCCAAGATGCTAACTGTTCACCTTTAATTTCTCTTTCTTGCAGACAGCAGCCGGGTCGCCTTCCCGACTGTTGAAATTCCTCCAGCTTATGAAGTCCTAGCTCGTCGATTCACCATGGGTCCACCTCGCCCCAACAAGCTCACCCCGCCCCCAATACTCGCATTGGATGCGAGTAAGAAGGCTGAGCTCGCCTAGAAGAAGGGCGAGGTAGGTAGGTCTGGGACCCAAAAAGGGCCGACTAAGGCCCGACAAAATATAAGGCTGTAGAGGTCGCCCGGACCAACAGGGGTGGAGGGCGAGCTGGCGCCACCCCCGAGCGGGGCCATGGGAAGAGGGGCCTCCACAGGGGCGACGGATCTCGAGTGGGTGACGAAGACCCTCAAGGTCACAAGAGGACCAAGTTCGCACTGCGCGACGAAGATTATGACCAAGTCGAGCGAGCTTCGGCGAGGTCCGGGCAAGGCGGATCTGTCCACTCTACTGTTCCACCAGTGCTTCCTTCTACTCCGAGGTCGCCAGATTCTCAGTCACCCTTCGGGGTCCAACTGAATGACGATACGGTCCTCGGTTGGGATCAGGAGAGGGTCCAGTGAGTAGCTCGCCCATCACCCTCACTTCTTTGTATCACTTTGTTATTTTTCATTTTATAACTCAAGTATTTGAACCTCGCAGCTATGCCTCCATTGCCCATCCTGATAGGCATGAAGCTCTCCATTCTTATGAGCGGTCGCGGTCTTTGACCTCCATGAAGAACCTGCCTCGCGGGCTTGCTCAGAATACTGTTAGCGAGGTACCCAGGTACTGGTCGACTCCCCAGTTGGCGACCATTGAGAAGTAGAACCTGGTTGAAAACGCCCGGCTATCCATGCACTATGCAAGTGGGCTCCTGCTCGCCAGCCAAAAGGTGATTGACCAGGCGAGCGAACTGGAAGCAGGTCGCTAGGAAAAGAACAAGAATCTGATCGCCATGGCGGAGTCCGTAGACAAGGCCAAAAGATCTGCAAAGCTCACCGAAGAGAAAGCCTCTGCATCCCTGGCCGCTGAGCAAAGTGCCCTCAAGCAACTTGGCGACCTCCAGCGTTAGCTCGCCGGCATCCAGCAGGATATGGATGCCAAAATGAAGGCCAAGGAGGAGGAGCTCGCTGAGAAGCTCGCCCGCGAGGTTGGTCAACATGCTGTGACCAAGAAGGAACTGGAGCTTCAGCGGGGCTTGGTCAAGGGCGCCGACAAGGAGTGCTCAAGGTTAAGGGATGAGCTTTCGGCCAAGGTAAATGAGGTCGCCGAACTCCGCAACAACGCCTCCACCCCGGCGGACTTAGTCGCTGCAAGAGCTGAGGCTTCGGACAGGGGGTTTGTCCAATGTTACGCCGAAGTCATCCGGGCTATATGGTGGGCGCGAGCTCACCATGACGGAGTTGGACATTGGCGACCTCCTGGAGCTCGGGGTGCCTCTCGACTTCATCCCGGCCCACTTCAAAGTCATCAACACAGTCCCGGTCCCGGAGTTGAACCCCGCTGAGGGAGAGGAGGTCACCGATGAAGAGGTGCAAACTCCCCCCACTCTGGCGCAAATGCAGGAGGTTTGCGGGGACGCCATGGTGAACATCAGCGACGTTGACACCAGTGGGTGTACAGGCAACATCACCACCATGCCGAGGTTGTCCCCGCAAGATCGCCAGGTCACCGATGAGGAGGTTGTTCCTGAGGTCGCCAACCCCGAAGTGTCTGCCGAGGTCCCCACTGATGCCTCAGCCACTCCTGCTCCGACTGCTCCAGCAACTTAGTCTTTTTCTTTATTTTCTTAACTTAGCTTTTTATAGCTCGTCGGGCTTTGTATAGCTCGCCCAGAAGGAGCTTCTTTTTGTAGTTTCTTTTTGTTTAAGTAGTTTGAGCTCGCCGGGCATGTGTAGCTCGACCAGAAGGAGCTCTTTTGCATTTCATACACGGTCAGCTGGCCGACCTTTGTGGCCAGCACCACTTCGTATACTTAAGAATTTTTCAAGTATTTTTTACTTGAAAGTTTCTTAAGTATCTTTTGAATAGAATTCGAGCCTTTAGTTACGATCTTGTCTTCGCTTATATTTTTACGCTTACGTTATAATTTCAATCAGCTCATTTATATATTTTTCGGGTACTCAACTGTTCGTCTTACTCTACTTTTGAGAAGCGAATCATTCGTTTTACGTCACTTAGGACTACGAATTGTACCTCCGCTTGTGTAGTACATATTCTTCATCTTACACCACTTAGGGCCGCGAATCGCTCATCTTAAACCAATTAGGGTGGCAAGTTGTACTTCGTTTAATTCACGTTGGGCAATTGGGTTTCGTGAACCTTGCCTTAGACGTTTTCCTTTCTAACTTTTAGCAGTAGGGGCTTAGTGATCCTTTAAGAAGGACACCTTCGTTGACCTGGGACGCTTTGGCCTTTGCCTTTTGAGCCTTTAGATTATAACATTTGGGACCCTGGTCCTTGCGTATCGCGAAGCTTTGAATAGTTGGACATTTCGCGATCCTTCGAAGAGTTGGATTTTTTCGCGGACCTTCGAAGAGTTGGATATTTTTGCAAACCTTCGAAGAGTTGGATATTTTTTCGAACCTTCGAAGAGTTGGTACATTTTCGCGAACCTTCGAAGAGTTGGATATTTTTGCGAACCTTCGAAGAGTTGGAACATCTTTGCGGACCTTCGAAGAGTTGGAATATTCTCTAGAGAAAAACTTCTAACTTTATACAGCTACGTAACTTACATCGGTTGCCATCAACACTTCTGATGCGAACCTTTGACTAGTCTATTACAGAGTCCTGGTCTATTGATAAAACTTCTTTAAATGCGCTGTGCTCCAGGTGTATGATGAGGCGTTGCCTTCTGCGTCTTTGAGGTCGTAAGTACCGTTTACCCAGGCTGCGGTGACCCAGAACGGTCCTTCCCAATTCGATCCAAATACACCCGGTAGGGTCATCAGTTTCTTTTTGAGTACTAAATCCCCAACTTTGAACTTTCGATCTCGGACCTGGGAATTGTAGTACTTTTCCGCTCTACGCTTGTAGGTGGCATTTTTCATTTCCGACAAAGCTCTGGTTTCTTCGATCAGATCTTTTTCGACTGCCAAGGCTTCATCGTTCTTTTCTTTGTCAAACCCTACCACCTTCCAAGTCTTATTTTGGACTTCAACTGGTACCACCGCTTCAGTCCCGAAGGCCAAGGCAAACGGCGTCTCTCCAGTGCTGGCTTGGTACGATGTTTTGTAAGACCACAGAACCTCCGGGAGTTCGTCTGCCCAGCTTCCTTTCTTGTCCTCGAGGTGGATCTTCAATATGTGTTTCAGAATTTTGTTCACCGCCTCGACCTGGCCATTCGACTGTTGATGGTATGGAGTTGAGTAGTGTTTCTTGATGTTCCATGAACTACATAAATCTCTCAACTTTTGGCCGTCGAACTGCATTCCATTGTCCATGATGATCGATTACGGAAGTCCGAACCGGCAGACCAGGTTCTTCCATATAAAGCCGATCATATTTTCCTGTGTTATTGTTGTAAGTGCTTCGGCTTCAGCCCACTTAGTGTAGTAGTCTACTGCTACAACAACAAACTTTACACCACCTCTGCCAGGTGGAAATGGGCCGATCAAGTCGATACCCCATTTTGCAAAAGGCTACAGGCTGAAAACCAATTTAAGTTGGTTGGCTGGGGAGTGGATATTGGGTGCGAAGAGTTGACACTTTCGGCACTTTCTTGCGAAGCTAATGTCATCCTTGCGTAGAGTGGGCCAGTAGTACCCTTGTCTCATTGTCTTGTATGCCAAAGCTTGCCTCCCAGCGTGACTTCCACAAATCCCTTCGTGAATTTCTTCTAACACCTAGAACCCTTGCTACTTAGATAAGCATTTGAGTAGGGGTAGGGAGAATCCACGTTTGTAGAGTTGGCCATCCAATAGCGTATATCTGACAGCTTGTTTTACCAGCCGACTAGCTTCCCATGTGTCTTCGGGGGTTGTTCCATCCTTTAAGTATTTTTGGATAGGAGTGCACCAATCTTCACTATCTTTCTCCTCTTCCTGCCCCCCACTCGAGGTCTGATTTACTTTGTAATCGGACGTCGAGGGGTTCTTCAGTTTGGTGACTACAACCTCCGTGACTTTGGCCTTGCCGTTACTGGTAGCTAGTCGGGTTAGGGCATCTGCTTGTGTATTTTCTAGTCGCGGTATCTGATTGGTGTAAACCTGCGTAACATCGAGATCACATGCGCAGCTATCTTCTGGTAGGTCATCATCTGTTGGTCTTTTGCCTCGTACTCTCCCCGGACTTGGGATATTATTAGCTGGGAATATCCGAAAACTTGAAGGTTGGTTTCCCCCATAGCTAATGATAACCTAAGTCCGGCTATCAAAGCTTCATACTCCGCCTCGTTGTTGGTTGCTCGGAAATCTAACCGGATTACGGAGGTGAAGACTTGTCTATCTGGGCTGATCAGAACTACGCCGGCGCCTGCTGCTGTGCTGGTTGATGACCCATCAACGTAGAGGTGCCACAGAGCTAAACGTCCCCTCGTCGGATCTTGTAGGAAGTCAGATCGATAATAAAGTCGGTGAGCGCTTGTCCCTTGATCGTTGTTCGGGGTGCGTAGGTTATACCGTATTGGCTAACCTCTAGTGACCACTTCAGCAAACGTCCGGCGGTGTCTGGGCGCTGCAATATTTGACGTAGTGGGAACGTCGTTAGCACCTCTACCGGGTGGTCAAAGAAGTAGGGCCTCAATTTTCTAACACTCATCACCAGTGCATAGTCTAGCTTCTCTGTTGGGGTGTACCGCAACTCAGCTTCATGTAAGACTTAGCTTACATAGTACACTGGTAGGTGTGTTTTTGCCTCTTCTCGAACCAGGACGGAGCTGATGGCCACCTCTGACGCGGCGAGGTACATGTACAGTTTTTCGCTGGGTACTGGCTTCGACAAGACCTGCGTATCCGCTAGGTATGCTTTGATATCATCAAAGGCTCGTTGGCATTCGCTCGTCCACACGAAGTGATTCTTAAGGTGTAGCTTGTTGGCTTTAACTGCTTTCTTGTACCTTCGCGTATTTGCCTTGATCACCTCGAAGAATGGACAATTTTGGTCGCCCGACCTGGAGATGAACCTATTCAAAGCTGCCATGCACCCTATCAACCTTTGGATTTTTTACACGGAATCGGGCACACCCATCTCGATTATACATTGGACCTGCGTCAGTTTGACCTCAATCCCTCGTTGACTTACTAGATGTCCCAGGAATTTTCCTGAATGTACACCGAAACTGGTCTTCTTGGGGTTCAGCTTCATATTGTAGTGACGTAGTATGTCGAAGGTTTGTTTTAGATGGTCGAGGTGATCCTCCTTTCTTAAACTCTTGACAACTATGTCGTCCACGTACACCTTCATAGACTCACCGATGTGTTGATCAAAAATTTAATTCACCAACCTTTGGTAGGTTGCTCCGGCGTTAATAAGTCCAAACAGCATTCTTTCCCAGCAATACATGTTTTTGTTGGTGTAGAACGCCGTATGTTCCTGGTCATCTAGGTGCAATGCTATCTGGTGATAGCCCGCAAAAGCGTCCATGAATGTCATCATCTCATGACCGGTGGTGCTATCTACAAGCTGATTGATGTGGGGTAGTGGGAAGTTGTCTTTCGGGCACGCCTTGTTTAGGTCCGTTAAGTCAATACATAGCCTCCACGTCCCATTGTGCTTCTTCACCAGGACGGGGTTCGCAACCCACTGTGGGCATAAGGCCTCCTTGATCAGCTTGTTGTCCAACAGCTTCCCAACTTCGGTGGTTAGGGCCGCATACTTGTCTGGTTCGTACTTTCTTCACTTTTGATGCACGGATTTCCTCATCGGATCTATGTTAAGTCGATGGCAAACATGTTCCAACGGGATTCCTGTCATGTCTTCATGGGACTAGGCAAACACGTCCAAGTTGGACATCAGGAACAGATCCATCCTCGACTGGTACGGTTCAGGTAACTCGGAACCTATGAAAAGTTCCAAGTCCCTTTCCGGGTCCACCGGGAGTGCCGTCAATTCCTCATGGGAGTGGCCTTCCTTTTCTGGCTTTTCCACCTCGGATCGTTGATGAACTCATCCCACTTCTCTTGTGACATTCGCGCAGGTTCGTGACCTAGGCGTGGTTTGAGGTCATCAGCTTTGCTTTCAACTTGGACAGGTTTCTCAACTGTCAACCTCTGGGGGTTCGTCAATTTGGAGAGGTCCTGTAACTTGGGGAGTTGGATCAACATCCATTGGCACCGGTCGTCGACCTCCCGCAGGTCTTCCATCTTGCGGACCTTCGATCACCTCCATGGACACAGGTTGTAAACCTTGCACCGGTTCCTACACTTGGGCTTCTCCCACCTCCATTGGCGTTGATTGTGCTTCTTGCGCAGGTCCCAACACTTGGTCAGATTCTGGTAGATCACCTACCTCCATCATCTCAGTTTCTGTCGAGATGATGTCTAAGATGTTTGGCTCGTCTACCGGGATTTGCACATTTTCTTCAAGGACTTGGACCTGCGTTACAGACTTTTTGACCTGGCCATCTTTGATTTGGAGTAAACACTCTCGGGCCTTTTTCTGGTCACCCTTAATGGTCCCGGCACCTTTCGGAGTTGGGAATTTTATACAGTAGTAGTAGGTCGAACATGCCGCTTTGAATTCATTGAAAAAGGGGCGGCCAAGGAACCCGTTGTAGGAGGACTGCTGGTCGACAACAAGGAAATCAATTAACCTAGTCAGCCTCCGCTCCGGGTCCTCAGCCGATACAAGCTGGACGCTAAACCTAATAGTACCTAGGGGGACGGTTACAGCTTCTCTGAACCCCACTATCCTAGCATTGCTAGGCTCTATGTACGACTCAAAATCACCTAAGGCATCTAAGGTGGATTTGAAGAGTATGTTGGTGAAGGAGCCGGTGTCCACAAGTAGCCTGTGACCTCGGACGTTTATTATGTTGGCGCTTATCACCAACAAGTCGTTACTGGGCGTCAGTACCCCTCTAGGTCCGCCGAGGAGAATGTCAGCACATCAGTGGGTTGTGCGGCGAGCTTGGAGCTGGAGCTTCCTTCCTGGACCTGGTTCACAGCCCGGATTTCAGCCTTCCTTTTTCTTCTGGAAATGGAGGATCCCCCATCTTGGAGACCTTCGGCGACTCCAATTTCTTCCTCGAGGACTAGGAGTTCTCGGGTGGGCTCCGTGTTCTGTTGAGGCTGGGGAGGTGCCCTTCGTCTATTCTGAGGACCACGTTGGCCTGCGTCCTCTTCTTCATCATCGGAGGCTTCCCTCCTCTCGAACCTGGGCCTCTTCACCGGTGCCTTCTTCATGAACTCGGCCAGCTTCCCATCCTCATAAAATTTCCATAGTTTTTTGAGGAGGTCTCGGCATTCGCTGGTGAAGTGGCCGATCGACTGGTGATAGGCACCGTATTTGTCGGGGTTGAGCTTTGCGCGGTCCTGGCGGATCCTCCTCGGCTCCTCCAACAAGGCTTTATCTTTGACCGCAGTAAAGATGTGGTCAACGGAGACGGTGAGGACCTGGTTGAGCTTCTCCTTGAACTCGTCCCCGTCGCCAAAAGCCTTCAAGTTCCGGGGAGCTTTGTATGTCCCCCCGGACTTCTTCCCATATGGCTTCCTCTCCTCTGAGGCACCGACCTCTTTCTGGAGGGCCTTCTGCATAGCTACGAACACTCCCGCCTTGTGGCGGAATTCGGTGTAAGTGTTCAGACATGCGAGGTGCATTTCCTTCCAGAGATCGGTGCCCTTTAATAAATAGGTTTTTATCTTGCTAAACACAATTCTAGCAAGTGAATAATAAATAGTGTTTCTTGCAATGTTATCCAAATTTGCTCTTCTTTTATCATCCTCAGTTTATTATTTTTCTTAGTTTTGGAATGATTTCACCAGTTTCAGCTTTTTTTTTTATCACAAGTGGTGTTGACCTTCTCCTTGACAATTGGTCCATCTTTATTACCATATTTAATCATTCATATCAGATAGATGTGCTTCATCCAAATTCTCCAGTCATCATAGTCTTCTATTGAGAACACTGGTACCTTGGACTTCATCATCTTGGGAGCCACACAGTATGAGTGTGAGTTTTACAAAAACAAATAAAAAAATCTAGTTTGGTATTGATCAAAGCAGTTAGTAAGCCAACTGCTCTGATACCACTTGTTGGTCATAGTGTGAGTATATAAGGGGGCGAATAGAACTTCAAAATTTTAAAATGAAACTTTAATAGATAAACTATGGCTAAAGCATTGCTCATTACCTTCAAAAAACTAAAATCGAAAAGTATTTTGGCCAAAGAGTACAAGTATGGAGTACACTTTGTACTCCTGTAGATTTTATGCAATAAAGTAAGATAACAACACAACTTATAGATGTATAATTTAGAGAGGATTCTCACACTTTAAATAGTATATTGAGAGATCCTAGTGCCACACAAATTATTTAGGTGTAAATGAAAAATTCTTTAAGTACAGAGTCTACACTTGAGTGAGTAGAAAATTTACAATTGTAAGTTCTATGAAATTTCATACACAAGTTAAAATAGAAGGATGAATGCAACATAATTTAAATAATAAATACAAGAATTTATAGTGGTTCAGAGATGGTGTATTCCCTCTAAATCCTTTGTTACACCACAAAAGTGTCAGATATACTTAGTTGCAAAGACTTAGTAATCACATAGATTTTACAGTTTGTTCCCCCTAAGATCTAATTCTCACAAAGGAAATTAATCTAGTTAAAACTTTATACAAGAGCTTCTCACTCATATGCTCACTTTTCACTCAGGTAACAATTTACCCTAAAAAACAATAGTCTACACAAAATTGATATACAAAGAAAAATAGGGTGAGGAAACAATAACTAAGAATTGATTTTTTCTAACTAAACCTAGCAAAACTAAACTCATGAATCACCCTTTACAATTGAAAGTTAAATCTCTCATATGTTTGCTTTAGGTTTGCTCAGATGAATGCCTTGAATACTTGAGTGTTGTTTTTGTTTTCATTCATGTTGAATTGTTGATCTCCTATTTATAGGTGAGGGCTAGCAAGTTTCCATAGAGGGCTTCTGAATTTGAAATTCAGAAGTGCTCTCTCTGTTTCTGTAATATAGTGGTCCTGTTAATCTTTCAGATTGTCATTTATATTATTTGTCATTTAGCACTTAGGACTAATTAAGTTAACCTTCAACCTTCTTTTCATTCAACGACCATTGTTAATAATTCTCATTACTTGTGAGTGAGTGCAACATTACGATTCTAACTGTAAGTTTACCCAGCTGTAAACTTGAAACTCCACAACTGTGGACATCTATAAAATTTATTTTTCTTCTAAAATTGTTCCTGCAAGATTAACTTAAAAAATATATAAATCTATACTTTGCTATCATTGAAATCAATCTAAAAGAAATATCCTAATATAGGATATAAATTGTTCTGATTTCATTTAACTAATGTAGCAATCTAAATTCATACAATTTTCTCCGCACCTTAGTCTTGTATTCACCAGGTACACCGTGTAACTTAAGTTCATTTTTAAAAAGTTATATAAAATACTATAGAAAAGTTACACATGTTATTACTGAAAAGTGTATCTTTAATGATGTAACTTTTCAGTAATAATTTATATAACTTTTCAGTAATAATTTATATAACTTTTTAAAATTATACTTGAGTTGCACGGTGCACCTGGTGCACAAGAGACTTACTCTTTTTTCCCGAATTACGAAGAATTGAACAACAAATTAATACATGCCAATTATTATTTATTTCGTGTTGATAATTTAGCAAAATTCATGATTTGGCAAATAAAGATAATTAGGCTGTCCATTTGCGTGTCGATGAAAATTAATTCATTACGCAGACACACGGACTCTTGACTAGGAATCTTTTCTTTCTAGGGGGATTCAGATTATTAACAACAATTAATAAGCACCAAGAAAATCAAACCAAAGTTCTCAGGTTGCATTTAGTTTCGAATCATCGATCCAAATGAGAATAAAGGATATGGTATATAATGGTTTAGTAGAATAAAAAATATACACAATATAATATTGTTTTCTAAATAAAATATTAGTGATTAGCTATCTCTTTTGATTATCTTCTTATAAATCATCCTCCACAATCAATTTTCGTAACACAATTAACAACCATTTTAATATAAATTTTTTAAATTTAAAGTTAATCACCGTTCATTTATATATAATAACAAAAAAAAAATATTTTCATTATCATTTTAGGGAAAATATATATTTTTGTTCTATAAATTTCGTTGACTTTGGTTTTCGTCTTCTTAAGTTTTGAATTTTAATTTTCGTCCTTCAACTTACAAAAAATTATAATTTTCGTCCTCTTAAATTTTAAATTTTTATTTTTTTCTTTATTAAAGCATTCGAAATAAGTGCCCCATAGTTTCCTGATATATATTATCAGGCCCCTTATAATTTATAAAATACATATTTTATCAAAACAGACGTTCCAACAAACGCTACTAATTTCTTTTAAGTGACAAGGTGTGTCCCACATATGAGAAAGTATATCATGGACGTGTAGTCTTGATGTTCCTAATCAAGATAGCAACAGCATGCATGCTATCTCAATACAGATAATGAAAAGAGCTCGCTTCATTGTACGGACATGATATGCTTGTGTGTATATATGCAGGCCAAAAATCAGAAAATACCTTGATGTACATATTTTAGTATTTTAGAAATTTCTTTTAGTTTAGCTGTGATTTTGTCTGCTTATATGAAACTTAGGCCATCCGTACAATTAACCCATAAATTTGCACTTTTGTAATTGACAAAAATCATATATATATATACCTAATATTTGTTATATTTGAACAGATATAAGAAAACTTGTTATATTTTGTGGCCATATATGTCGAGTTTCTAAACAAGAAAAGGTGGTGCAGAGAAACAAACTTTTAGCACTATTAATGAATATTGATTAATGAGAACACATAACATACGATCTTTGAAGATATAATTGCCTTCAGTCAAATATAATTGATAACGATAGAAGAAACACCAACTCTTAGACACAAAAACAGAATTTATTCGATGTACATATCACTAAAAAAAAATGAAAAGATTGATAAATATAAATAGATTCAACATTGTACATCATGTGTCAATAGCAGAAATACACTAATTAATTTTTTTTTGGTACTAGAATGTTTTTATTTCATGAAACTCAACGAATTTGGATCACATGACAATCATATGTAATAGAATGTGTATTTCTATTATGCAACTACACAAATGTGCTACATCGGATCCAAATGTACAATAAAAACATGTTTTTCTATCGGTCTTATACAACAAATGATCCAAACCGAACTCAACGCAGATAAAGCAGCCGGAGAAAAAAAAGATTCCATAGACAAAAGGATTACTTGATGGATTTCTTAACCCGCTTCTTGATAACGGGTTTGGGCAACCCGTAAACATCAGTGACCAATCGGGTCCGCATGACCCGGCGCGGGAGAGCCTCGAGCTCGCTAATTTTGACATCGTCGGAGGATATCGCTACGCTTTCATCTCGGCTGTGTTCCGCCGAGTCGCCGCTGAGTTGGATGAGTTGCAAAGCCACTTCCATCTCGAGCTGGGTGGGTCCGGATTCTGTCGGCCTTTTCCCGTTGATTCTCGACGGTGCAGATTTCTCCATTGATTTTTTTTATATTACTTAAAATGAGCAAAGGAAGGGTAATAAATAGTGAGGGATCGGAGGAGAAAAGGGTGTGCTGATAGTGTTTTGTATTGGTAAATTACGAAAATGGGCTTTAGAATTATAATTATTAATTTATTGCCTCCAGATCTTCTAATAGAGAGATTTTAAGGGTAAAAAGGTAATTTAATGTCCGGATCCCCCTAAACTTAAAGTTACAAAGGTTTTCCCGCTGTCGAACCGCCGATTGTAAGGTTGTCCGATTTTATGTTTGGTTGGAATAGTGGTTAATAGGCTAGAAATATTGATTAGATAAAGATAGGGATGTGAATGGAGATGAAGATAATAATGGAATAAAAAATAAGAATTCGGGCATTATAATAAATAATAAGTCTCTGCTTGACTGTTGGTTAGAGATAAAAAATTAGAATGGATGAAATTATATATATATATTAGATTAAATTCAATATTGAAACAATTGAAGGACAAGGAATTCTAAAAAATTTATCAGACAATATAATTTTCCCCATCATCTAAACATGTACACTCTGAGTTGAAGAATCAATTTCTCAGAGAAACGCTAATATCTTTCTAAAAGCTAAGTCAAGATTAAATTCTAACTCTAATTTTATTACATATACTACTGACATTGGGAAAGACATTAGTAACTAAAAACAGTACAAATTCATAAATAATAAGCTACCTTTGATTGTCTCTCCTCCCGAACTTATCTTCATGTTGGCGAATCACTAAGTATAGATTCCATGTGACACTATTGAGAATTTGAGCAAATCATAGCACAGGGACCATATGTGTTTTGGGAGCTCACATTCGAAGAAACACACTTTTGTCTTCCTTTCCACCCATTATACATGAATTATCCACACGTCTGTAAGGATCCCTTTTTTTTATTTTTAAAGATTATCATTGATAGTCACCTTCTGTTTAAGCAATGATTTGAGATTTCATTGCGGCATAATTCTTCCACATTCTCTTTTAAGTCTTTTCTCTTGTTGTCCCACATCTATCTCTTAGGTTCATTTGGTTGTTAGATAAGTTAAGATAAATTAAATTATCTTTATCTAATTTGATGTTTGGTTTAATGAACAAAATTCCAAAATTAATTAAAAGCCAAAACTAAAATTCAATTATCTTATGAATGGAAGATAATATTATCTTATGGAAGATGTATGATAATAATCAATTATGTTTATCTTTACTAAAATACTCCTCTTATAATTGGAAAGGAGAATCATAATTCACTTTATTTTTGTTTATGATATAGAGGACAAAATTGTCAATTATATATTTTTTTTATTATTAATCTTGCAATCCAAACATTCAAAATGAAATTATCTTACATTATCAATTATCTTAATCCATCAATCCAAATATACTATTTAATTCACAAATAACAATCTCTAAAGGGTAACTTACATATTAGTTCAAAAATGTGACCATATTTACAAATTGGTTCACAATTCTGCACAGAAGTGTAATTTTTTCTGCATAGAACTATATTTTTTTTCTGCACAGAACCAATTTGTAATTTTTATCAATTTTAAGAACCATTTTGTAATTTTCCCATCTATGAATTATAATCTTGCCTAACCTATCTTGAGTTATTTATTTTGTCCATTGAACCAAATGAACCATTATTTGTTCCACAGTGAATTTTTAAGCTAGCTCAATCGAGTATATATATATATACCAGTGTTCTAAAAAATGGCCTAGTCGGCGACTAGTCGCTAGTCGGCCGACGGTCGACCCGATAAACCCCAAATCGGCAAGGAAAAATGTTCTGGTCTTTAGTCGGCACCTAGACGCCGACTAGTCGGGTCTAGGCGCCAAGTCGGCGACTTACACGTCCAGAACACATAGTACGGCGTCGATTGGTGAGCGTTTCCGGTGGCGCTGCTGTCTTCTTCGGCTAACAGATGACCGGTGTTTAGATGGCTTAATTCCCGGCGAAATGATTTGTAAGTAACACATAGTACGGCGTCGTTGAAGGCAGCGGGTGCGTCGCGTGTGGCAGCGCGGAGGCGAGGCTGCGACTTTGTCTATGTAGCGCACAGGCGTGGGCGACGCCGGCGTGGGAGGAGGCGGCGGTTGAGGTGGAGGAGGCAGCCGCTGAAAATCCGTGGTAATGACCGAGGAAGAGAACAAGAGAATAATTGATGGTACAATGTGGATAAGTGGGTTTCTGAAATTTTAGGTTTAGATATAGGTCTCATGGGCTTTTGGCCCAACTTTCCCATTTATTTATTAGTCCAGGACCCAGGTTATAATTTTATTATTTAAAAAAATATTAAAAAAAGTTTATTATTATTTTATACATAATATATTATTAATTTATTAAATAATTAATTATATTTACCGTTTAGGAGTTTCCGACTAGTCCCCGACTAGTCCCTCTAGTCGCTAGACCCTAGTGGTCCGATCGACTAGCGAATTTTAGAACACTGATATATACCATTGTGAGCATGTACCCATTGCCAACGATCTTCGCTTTCTAGCTTGCTGCATTTATATAAAATTTGTTAAGACATGATTATAGAAATTGGCTCAACTTTCTTGCTCTGAGTTCTCTTTGCTCTCAAACCCATGGTCATGCCAAAAATCGACTAACTTAAATCGAACTTGGCGCCCAAAATCTCCTCTCCAAACCATGCATATATAAATATTATGTCTGAAATTGAATTTAGGAACCATCACCCAAAACTCTCGTTAAATTTACCTTCATCCATCACAAACTCTCTCCATCGCCCTAACTAATTCGATCGATCGAGCATAACATTCTCATCACAACTTCACTCTCCCACTCGATCTAACCACATTCATCCACTATATATATATTAACTCTGGTAAAAAACCATCAAATTCATTTATCCCATAAATTGTCCTATTCTAACCCCCAAATCCTCCTTCACTTTTCTTTACATATCTCCTCCCAACTAACTTATAGAATTTTTTTACTAGTTTTACTCTCAATGTAAATAATATTTAAATATAAATATTATTTATATTATAATTTCACATATTTAGTTTATTAATATTAATATTATATTATTATATAATGTTAAAGGGAGTTATATATAACTGAAGGTGCAGTTATTTCCCCAGAGATGAGATATGAGAATCATTCTACGCACAAGTGGAGATTATTCATTGCAGAGTATAATACACAGATCATCATCTTAAAGCACACAGACATAATATACAGTACCAATTCGTGGAAAATTAGTTTGCACATACTGCAACTGGGACCTCGAGATCAAAAGGACGAGGATTACAATCTGGTTCGAATTAATTCCGCATTACATTTACAGAGGTCAGATTCCTAATTATCGTATTAGAATTGTCTGGGCCCAACATATGGCATCAGAGCCCATATGGTTGTTTTCCCGTCCACTGAAGCAATGTTTTAAATTTTGGAATTTTATGAAGATATGTGATTTACTGCACGTATATGTTCAAAGGCATGTTAGTGTAAATTTTTTTGCGTTAATGTATTGACATGAATATATCCATGATATTTGTATTTTTTTGTGTCTGATCATGCTTTCTGCCAACGTGAATTTTCCAATTTTTATATCGTTCGGTTGCTTCAGTGTACCATTCCCAGTCAGTAGATGTCCAGGAGATATTCTGAATTGACTGTTTTCGTTAAATTCAAGCATTTTTTGGTGTCCCATATCATTTATCCATCTTATGGGTTTGTTCAAAGTTCACCCAAAATGTGATTTTTTGATATGAAAAGATAGCCCTCGTCACCAGGATCACGATGATATTTTTTTCACATTTTTTGGCTTTGTAAATTGTGACATATGAATTTTTTAAAAAAATTCGGATCCTGGGTCTTTTTTGAAAAGTTTCAGAAAATTCGGGGGCTTATTTTTGGAAATTAGATTTTTTGGAGGGACCCGAAAATAATTTTGAAAAGTTTTATTCACTCAAACAGAACTTCGTCGTTGACCGGCCGGCGGCCGACCTCCGGTAGTGGCGCGTGGAGGCGACGCGGTGGCGGCGCGTGAAGGCGATGCGCCTGGATCGACGGTGGTACGTGAGGCCCACGCACCGACAGTTGACCGGCGTGGCGGCGCGTGACAGCGCGTGGGAGCGTGTGGCGGCGCCTGGTAGCGCCAGTCGACTCCTGGTGTCGCGTGGGGGCGCGTCGGACCCTTTTCGGTGCTTTCTTCACGTTCTACTGTGTTTTCTGGGGTGTTCTACGAATTTTGATGTGTTTTGAGCTGTTTTTACTTACTATAAATGCATGTTTTAGTCTATCATATGCGTTTGTTTAGTAGAAACTCCTGTCTAGATGTTTTTTGGAATTTGTTGAGTGATTACGATTATCTGAGAAAGTGGGAGCCAAGAAATATAACTTTATTACGCTTGTGAATATGCCTATTTTGAGGAAATTCATGTGTTGAAGTTTTTTAATTGATTGTTGGTCAATTTTTTGGCTGGTCATTTTTCAGGTATGTATCGCAGAACGATTTCCACTCACGACATAAGGACTGAGTTTGAAGTTCTTCATAACTTCCTACACTACAAGATGAAGCCCACTCACAACCTTAGAGACCATTATGTTGAGTTGCTATAACTGTTCAACCAGTTTGTATTTCTGATTATCAACGGCCTACTATCCGCCCATTTACTGAAGGTCATACATGATCCTTACACTTGGGCTAGGACACTCCCGCGCTATTTCAACAAAACTTTTTGGGATCAGTATAGGATCAAAGATCAAAGGCCAAATGGTCGGGATGTGATGGAGGAAATTGCAATAGCTTCCATTAAGACTGACGGTAGTCAAACACTTAGGACTATATGCTCGGGGATGGGTGGTATTCATCGATCTGATCTTATGAGTCTGACGGGACCTAGGGATGGTCGAGTAAAGAATCCACACTTAGATCCTATGGCAAAAGCAATCTATAGTGCGGCGACTAGGGGGCTTGATAGAACAAGAATTGAGAAGTCTAATGCACAATTGGCTCGTTATGTTTGTAGGCAACTTGTTTTCCCAGATTGATACACTGATGTTGTAGTTCTTGCTAGGTTGTGTTTTTTTTTATTTTCAGCTTGATACATTTTGATGATTTAGCTGATTGACCTATGGTAGCTCGTCTATTGTGTTTTGTTTTATTTTCAGCTTGATACATTTTCTGATGATTTAGCTGAATGTATTGTGGTAGTTCATTTATTATTCTCTCGTATGAATTATATGAATTGATTTGTTGTTTTATGTTTTTGAAACAAAAATCTATTTTTTGAGATGCATGATTAGATCGAAGATTAGTAACTTTAAGTTATTTTTTGACATCAAGTCTTGTGTCGATATTAAGATGTTTTGTTTTAGCTTAACATAAGACTTTAGCATAAAATACTTTTAACATTATCGAATCACTTCTTTTCATAAAAGACAATGGCTTCAAAATCAATAGTAGCTGAGCTTAACAAAGGAGAAAAACTCAATGGGGACAATTATGACACCTGGCGTCATAAGATATGGTACGTTTTGGACAAACAAAACACACTGGATGCTATAAACCAATTCATGGAAGATCCGGGAGTTGGAACTGGAAATCGGGGAAGGAGGGACCAAGAGGCTTACCTTGCGTGGAAGAAAAAGAACTCCACTGCACGTGGTATCCTAGTTAGTTCAGTGATTGATGAAATGATCCATGAGTGTGAACAACACAAATCTGCGCATGATATCTGGGTTTATCTGCCTGAGAAATATGGTGGAACGTCTGTTACTAAACTGAGACAGTTGACCATAAAGTTCGACACTTATAAGAAAAAGCCGGATCATAACATCAGACAACACCTTAGGGAGATGTCAAACATGATCCTTGAACTTAAAACTGCTGATCACGCTCTTTCTGATGAACAACAGATCCAAGCCCTGAAACGCTCGCTGCCAAATCAATGGGAACATCTTAAGGTCAATTTGACCCACAATGAAAGTATTAGAACTTTTGGTGACGCGGCTCGACATGTTGAGCTGAAAGATGAAAGGCTAGGAGCTTTTAAATCCTCTTCTGCTGCCTTCTATGCCGGTTCTAGTTCCAAAGGAGCTTTGGGCTACAAGAGAAAGAGAAACTGGAAGAAAGGGAAGAAGGGTAAAGGATCTAACAATGATAAACCAGTGAACAATGCTCAAAACAAAACATATGAGAAGAAAGGAAAGAAAAAGCGTGGGAAAAAGAATAAGAAGGATAAGAGTAAAATGACTTGCTATAACTGTCACCAGTTAGGTCATTTTGCTAGGGAATGCCCTGAGCCCAAGAGGGACAAGGTAGATCCATCTAATTCTATTTCAAGTATTATAAATGTCTCTGGTACTGTCTTATTAACTGAATCTTTTCCTTTGTGAATTATAGACTCAGGGGCAACAGACCACGTGACAAGAGATAGGGGAGCTTTTGTTGATTTTCGTCGTGTTCCACAGGGGACAAGATGAATATATGTAGGAAATAATGCTCGTGTTGAAGTCAAAGGACTTGGAACTTGCAAACTTGCCCTTGACAACGGTCGAGCTTTTATTCTACATGATGTGCTATTTGCTCCTGATATCACTTGAAATCTTGTATCTGTATCAGTATTACTTAAATTAGGATTTAAAGTATTGTTTGCTAAAGACTCGGTTTTTATTTGCAAAGATGATGTGTGTTATTGTAATGTATTTATGCACGATGGTTTTATGATTTTAGATTGTAATCGAACATCTTTTAGGTATTATGATGATTATTCATATTCACTAAATGCATGTTCCTCTAGTAATGGTTGTTTAAATGTAGACATATTGCATGCTAGATTAGGTCATATTGGGCAAGATAAGATGAACAGTCTTGTAAAAGAAGGGTTATTGAACCTTACTTCAAAAGTCAAGTTATCTAAGTGTGAACACTGTCTTGCTGGAAAAATGACTAGAAAACCATTCGGCAAAGCCATTAGATCCGAACTTCCATTGCAAATAGTTCATTCTGATATTTGTAGTCCTGTTAATGTAAGAGCCCGACATGAAGCGTACTATTTCATTACATTTATTGATGATTATTCACGTTTTGGTTATGTCTATTTGATTTCTCACAAATCTGAAGCATTGGATTATTTTAGACATTTTCTAAATGAAGTTGAAAATCAAAAGGACAAAACTATCAAAGTTTTAAGAACTGATAGGGGACGTGAATATCTTTCTGATCAATTCAAAGAATTATGTAATGAAAAAAGGATTATTCGACAATTGACAATTCCTTACACACCTCAACAAAATGGTGTGGCTGAGAGAAGGAATAGAACATTGTTGGAAATGGTGAGGTCTATGATGGCACAAGCAAATTTACCTATCTCTTTTTGGGGAGATGCTTTAATCACAGCTACTTATGTGCTTAATCGTGTGCCTACTAAATCAGTCGTTTCAACTCCTTATGAATTATGGACTGGTAGAAAACCGGACCTAAGTAACCTTAGAGCATGGGGATGCACAGCTTACATACATGATTCTACGAGTCAATATGGAAAGCTAGGTCCCAGAGGAAAGAAATGTATCTTCATTAGATACTGTAAGAACTCTAAGGGTTACGTTTTCATAGGAGATCAAGATGGGAATATTACAGAAATAGAATCACGAAATGCACATTTTCTGGAAAATGAATTTCCTAACAAGGGTGGAATTGAAAAAGTTGATTCAATTTTTGAGACAGTGGAAAACGAAATCCCATCTGATCCAAGTGGGAGTGGTATATTTAAAAATGTGGATCTTGATAGATTTGTCCCAATTGAGGATCAAATCATTCTTAATGAGGACATTTTATCTACAGAGGGTCCTACAGAACCATAGTCTCGGAAAAGTTGTAGGAAATCAATGCCAAAAAGGTATTATGACATAGAAGGTCATGCCTTCTTTGTTTCTCCAGAAAATGGGGATATTTCTCCAGTGGATGAAGAAGAGCCTAAAACTGTAAAAGAAGCTCTAACTTGTCCAGCAAAAGAGAAATGGAAGAGGAAATGGAGTCTACGAAGTCAAATCAAGTCTGGGAACTTGTTGACCTCCCAAAAGAACGCAAAGCAATCGGGAATAAATGGATTCTTAAGATTAAAAGAAAAACTGATGGCTCAATAGAAAGGTTTAAAGCTCGCTTAGTGGCAAAAGGATATATTGTTTACCTATTCGGTGTCTACGTGCAAGTGTACACGATCGTTATTGTTGTGGCAAGCTTGACCAAGTTTTAATTATATCGAACACAGGGAGATGGCGGATTGTAAGGTAAGATCATTGTTCTTAATTCGAAAACACAAAGCAAGTAAAGGGGATAAGGTATCTATTGTCTACAAGTGCGTCAAACTAGTAAACTACCTATCACCTTGATTCACAAAGTGAGCAAATGTGTGAGAGATGTGTTAGTGTACTATCCTATATTTCGTGTGGTGAAGTTTCACTTACTCATGCATGAGGTATTGTACAATCAATGGGCAAGCCACTCAAACATGCAAAGGTCTCCCTAAATGCACATAAAAGTCTCTAATTGTCTTTCTAATTCACTAAGGCAATTCTCATTATCTTAGGAATTTTAACAAACACCTAACATGCAATGGCCTAATAACAAGAAGATTTAGGAAAATAGCCCAACTCTCGTATGAGACTAAATCCTAATGGCCCATATAATCAATTAAACATATTAAGCATTCTTGCAAACCATCAAAGTAGAGAATTGATCATATAACAACTCAATGCACTCATAAAATCAACATATTCACCACACTACTCCATAAGAATCGTACACCAACACATTAAGAGATTAGCCCATGGCTAATTGTGCAAACAAAATGGAAATTGAATTAACTACAATCATAATTGCGCAGGAATTCTAAAGAGTATACAAAAATTCACCTATTACAATTGGAATTGAAAAGATACAAGTTTACCTCTATAAGCTAGAAATTAATCCAACAATGCAAATTGAAATTCAATTGGTAGGAATGAAGCTGGAGATATACTAAGTATGCTGGAGAAGACGGATCAACGATCCATACGGTAGATAAAAAGATATCGCAGAAATCATAAGTGGAAATCTAAGAACACCAATTTGGAAACTTCCAATAACTTCTCCTAATCTAGAGAGAGAATATGATGATGTATGTGAATCTAAAATTCTAAGTGTCCCCCTTGGAAATCTGAGATGAAAGTATATATAGTACCCTTGGATTATTGACTAAGATGCCCTTCATTAAAATGTGCAAAAATACAAAAATAGCCCAGAAATTATGGAATTTCGAAACTGATGTCGATCGTGAACTGGAGGGCTGCCGATCGTGATCGGCAGCGAGTTTGCGCGCTTTGTCCAACTGCCGAACCACAACTGCACTCCTGTCGAACGTTATACCACACGAGGTTGCGCGCGCCGTTGTCTGCCATTCTAGAACAAATCCACGTGATCCGTGTTGACGTGCTGCCGATCCAAGAAGACGTCATGCCGATCCCACTCCTTAGCTCGGGTCATGCTCGACTCTCCTTGTTTTCGTCATATCTTGAGTTCTAGGACTCCGATTGACTCGATTCTTCTTTTGTTGTGACCCTCTCTTCAAGCTCTTAGACATGGAACATTAATTTCTTCATTTGGCCATACTCCAGATTTTTGGACTTTTCTCGATCTTGCTCGTTTCTTCCTCGTTTTGTTCGTTTTTATCTATAAACACAATTTTCTAGCCAAAAAGGGTTAATAGCACAATGTATAATATATTAGGGTCAAATATGAACATAAGCACACCAAAAGCATATAAAAATGAATACAAAAACATGCAAATATGCCCCTAATCACACCCCCAAACTAGATTGTTGCTCGTCCTCGAGCAACGAAGCGATAAGATAGGGGAATAATTGTATGTATTAAGCGTTAAGCACAAGATCAATGCCATAGAATCATCACTCAATATCTAGCAATCTAAAATACAATATCATCCAAATAACTATGGAAATAAAATCAATAAACATATTGTCAAGTCAATGAGTCATAATCCTCTCAAGATAAGTGTTTCACTCAACCCTCAAGTGTTTATGCTTTCTCGTACCTCATACAACATGCAAATACTACCATAAGCTTGGCTCAAGTCTCAAATTCTCCACCACTTGAAATGACAAATCAATCACACATCATTGAGGACTTTTTTAAAGGTTGTAGTGTTGGCTCTTTGGTAGGGAAGGATCATATGGATAATAGTGACTAAGTATGATTAGTAAAGCATAGAAGGAATCATCATGTAGATCATCTCTTTATACAAA
The DNA here is from genome assembly GCA_026898435.1 of Prunella vulgaris. NCBI lineage: Eukaryota > Viridiplantae > Streptophyta > Magnoliopsida > Lamiales > Lamiaceae > Prunella > Prunella vulgaris. Next base: position 177,530 of record JAPKLY010000450.1, on the reverse strand, counting down.
TAGCAATCTCATCTTCATGCTTTTTTCAAAATCACACTTCTAAACATTAATCTTCCCTTTGCAAGATTGTGAACATACTCACAACACTTTGGTCAAACTTGACCAATTTTTCATGAAAAGTCAACCTTTTTCTTTGAAGCTCTTTTAGCACTTGCCTTTGCACATTTTTGCATCAATCCTTGCATACTTGAATATCTTCCCACCTTGGCCACCCATTTCTTCATCATATCACCAATCTTCCTTCCTTCTTTTTACTCTACTAATCATAAGGACAAGAGAGTTCCAAAAAGGAAGAAAAATTGCTTAAAGTGTGTTTAGCCAAAGGAAAGGACTATAGGCACAACATGGTAAGTAATGGATATTAATATCAAGGTAGGCTCATAGGGCAAAGTAGCTCAATGTGGATCAAAAGATGGCCTCAAATCATATCATGTGAAATCAATGTCTAATGTAGCCTCAAACAAGACTCAAGCCAAGTTTTAGAGTATAATACACATGTGTGGAACTCACATCAAAGAAAATCATCCGTTCAAGGTTGAAACATGCATAATTGGCTCAAAACTCACGGGTATAGGGTGATCATAACTCATATCATATAAAAAATGCCCATATCATCAAAATCTCAAGTATCATGAAATCAAAAGTATCAAAGATCAACAAGAATCAAGCAATAATTCCACTACACTAATCAAGACTTTCAACTCATCCACACAACGATAAACATATCTTATGCATTCACTACTAAAAAATAAGCAACAGAAAGCTAAAAATACAAGCAAAACAAGAGCTCATCAACACACTAAGCATCAAAGCCTATGAATATTTCCAAAAATAAAAGCATTGTCATGAGAATGACGAAATGATCACACCCCCAAACTTTTTTGTACCATAAGTCTAAAAAGTTTGGCAAAAGAGTGGAGACATGAATCATGCAATGCACAATAAGGAACAATACACAATCAATCATCAAAAATCCAAAGCAAAATATCAAACATCATCAATACGCAATATCACCCCAAAAACCTACAAATTGTAGCAATCAATAAAAATCTCAATTCACTACATAACAAATAAAACTACGAAATCATTGGAATGGAACAAGATAGGGATAATAGAGTGCTACCCATCCTTATGAAGTTAGATTGAAATCATCACTTCACGAAGGAGAATAATACGGATGAGGAAAGTGGCCCTCTCCAATGTGCCAGTTCATCATTGCACGCTGGGCTTCAAGGATCTCTTCCATATTGTGGGACATAGTGTTCACATTCCTGTTAATGGAGTCCACCGTGTTGTTGAGAAGATGATAGCTATCAGTCAACCTTGTCATGTCCGATCGAAGAAAGGAATAGTCATTCCTAAGATCGTCCACGTCGGTCCTCAACGACCTTACCTCATAGCCCCACTCATTATAAGTCAATCCTTCAAACACATGTCCACCCCCTTGATTATAGTACTCCTCTTGCATCGGCTCATGTCCTTCTTGTTGCTCATTTCCTTAAGGTTGGGAGCTTGATTCACCCTTCTGTCTCTTGAACGTCCTTCGATTAACTTCCTCCTTTATTTGCAAGTGCAGAGGGGAACTAAGCAACAAATTCTCCTCCTTCGTCACTGTAATGAGGTCATAGTCAAGTAGAGGGAAGAGGTCTTTTGAGTTTGTCGCTATGACGCAAATTACATTTCCCCTCTTTTTGAAAATCTTTGTGTTAATCAAGAAGGTCAAATCAACACGCTCGGGTGTAATTACCACTCCATTCGTTGTTGGACTTATCTTTTGCAACATGAAAGTGACTAATCCACCATAACAACAATTTGTCCTCGTGACTTGGTGGCTGAGATTCTTCAAAAGATAAGCGCTAAAATTAGCTCTTTTTTACGTCAACATGGAGTGGAGAATAAACAACTTTTCACCCCGAACTCTACTCCCTTCGATTCTAGCAAAAGCAGTATTTGCTAGCATCTTGTGCACATAAACCAAGATAGGATTTGCAAGGTTAGATGCTCTAGAACTTTGGGCTACATACTCTCCTCCAACTTTGTTAATCAAGTTCCATGTTTCTTGGGCTCGTGTGAATCTCTCCCACGAATAGAAGTTATTCCTAGGCACCTTCTCCGCACAACCAAAGATTTGGTTGACTTGATCAGTTGTTAAAACAAAGTCCTCATTTTTAAAACGAAATCTGGCCTTGGTAGGAATTCCATCAACCTCCACCACTACTAATGTGCTAAAGAATTCGATGCATGCCGATTCAGAATACCAATAAAACTCCATGGAGAGTAGACCCTTCCAACCAATCCTTTCAAACAACTCTTCGACATCTTCACCAAAGTTGCAAAGTGTAGTGGTTATCTTATCATAGTACTTTCCCGTATAAAACTCTACATCCTTCACTTTTGCAAACAATTTGAAATACATATCATTATCCCCGAAGAAGAGTTCATGGTTGGATGGCTTATCTCCACACTTTATTTGACATGCTTCCTCTAAAGTGGGATCATTCCACTTTTCGCTTGCCTTGGAACTTGATACTTTTTCTTTTCCTTTCTTAACCATTCCTACAAAATTCCATATATAAATCAACCAAATATAAGATGTGCTTAGAGTGGGATTTTCAAGATAGGAACATAAACCAAAATATATTCATGCCAATATACTCATTACTTCAACAAGCCTATTAAGATTTAACACAAAGGGTGATAACTAAAAATTCAGGAATTGGTCATTCAAACCAATAGTTATGCCAATTTCATTCATCAATGAGTCCTCAAGTAAGCAAACATATAGATGAATAAACATCATGAACTCATCCTATTATCAATATATCCTTAACTCCAAACAATGAGCACAACATTATCATGAAAATCAATTTTTTTACCCAAATTCATGAAAATTCGTAAATATGCCTCCACCCAAAATTTTAATCTTCAATTAAGTCCAAAATACACAAAATTGGCATGCAATTGAATTCCTAAATGATTGCCCATCAACAAAATAGAATATATGCATCATCAATTACACAAAATCTCAACAAAATAAAAAAGCCCCAATTTTATTGCTCAAGAACCTTAATTTTTCAATTTCAAATTCCCAACAATTCAACCATGGAATTCTTATAAACATGCAATAGATAGGTAGATGAGAGTGAGTAGCACATACCTGTGGAAGAATTTGAAGAGAGGAAGTGTAGAATTTGAGAAGCAAAAATTTCCTTTTCCTCTTTTCTTTTTCGTGAGTTTTGAGAGAGAGAGAGAGATGCAAGACTCTTATGTTTAAGTGTGTATTTGTGTGTTTAAGAGTGTATAAGAATGAGTAAAGGGTGAGTGGGCTTACCTTGGAAATTGTGTTCAAAATTTGACCCAGATTGGTCAAAAATCGGACTCCCAGACACGTCGTGCGGTCCTAGGCGTGAAGGCTGTCGATCGCGCCGTTCGGCAGCGCATTCGCATGGAATTACCAGCTACCGAACTCCTCTGTATCGTCTGCCGAACTCGATCGCGTGGGAGCTCACGTGATCCTCTTCCTGCCGATCCAGTAAATGTTCGCACGATCCGGAGTATGGGTCCTGTCGACCCCTAGTGTGGGTTCTGCCGATCTGAACCCTTACTCCCCTTCTTCGAGTATTTTTTATTTTTCACCCTTTTTCTAGTACTTTTCCTACATAACTCCTCATAATACTCAAAATATATCAAGAATATCAACAATATGGATCTAATATGGTAGCAAATTTAAGGAATTTAACACAAACATACCCCCCCAAACTTTTTCGGATTGTAAATCCTAATAAAGTTTGGAAAAGTGATAAATGACAAATTTGCTATCACATACGACCAATTTAAGCACAAACTCTCAACTCACAAACAAGTATTCATTAAGACTATATCAAAAATTCACTCCTCAACTCTTCCTAATCATATAAGCTCAAAATCAACATGCAATGATTGTACTACAATGGCCAAATAATCTCATGCGTCCATTCCAATAAAAAATCAATAAAATCAAAACTAAACTAAAAGAAATAAAGGATACGGATGGGTTGCCTCCCATCTAGCGCTTGGATTTAACGTCCCCTAGCCGGACGACTCTTTCAAGCTCAAGTAACATCAAAATCGACAAGAGTTGAGTGACGTACATCACTCAATTTCCTCTTCCAAAAACATACCTTCTTCACAGCTTTTTTTTATCCCTTTTTCCTCATTCACCTTATTCTTCTTCTTTTCAAAAGGACTTTTTTCAAGTACTCCATTCTCAAGATTGCAAGTTCTTGTTACCGTTTTTGCAATTTCACCCTTAATCCTTGGGGAACTCGTTGAAGAATCATAAATTGAGAAAGTATTTCTCTCCTTATTCATTTTCAAGGTAACCTCTCCTTTTTGAATATTTATTAAAGCGTCCGAAGTCGCAAGGAAAGGCCTCCCAAGAATTAGAGGAGTAACCTTGTCTTCCTTTACATCTAGAATCACAAAGTTGTCCGGATACAAGAACTTACCAATTTGGACCACTACATCTTCCATAATTCCTCTCGGCTGCACCTTTGAATTATCCGCCATGTAAAGATTACTCGACATAGTCTTTATATCCTTTAATCCCAGCCTTTTAGCTATGGATAAA
>JAPKLY010000450.1:156500-167176 GCA_026898435.1 Prunella vulgaris | reverse complement strand
TCAAGTAGAGGGAAGAGGTCTTTTGAGTTTGTCGCTATGACGCAAATGACATTTCCCCTCTTCTTGAAAATCTTTGTGTTAATCAAGAAGGTCAAATCAACACGCTCGGGTGCAATTACCACTCTATTCGTTGTTGGACTTATCTTTTGCAACATGAAAGTGACTAATCCACCATAACAACAATTTGTCCTCGTGACTTGGTGGCTGAGATTCTTCAAAAGATAAGCGCTAAAAATAGCTTTTTTTGAAGTCAACATGGAGTGGAGAATAAACAACTCTTCACCCCGAACTCTACTCCCTTCGATTCTAGCAAAAGTAGTATTTGCTAGCACCTTGTGCACATAAACCAAGATAGGATTTGCAAGGTGAGATGCTCTAGAACTTTGGGCTACATACTCTCTTCCAACTTTGTTAATCAAGTTCCATGTGTCTTGGGCTCGTGTGAATCTCTCCCACGAATAGAAGTTATTCCTAGGCACCTTCTCCGCACAACCAAAGATTTGGTTGACTTGATCAGTTGTTAAAACAAAGTCCTCATTTTTAAAACGAAACCTGGCCTTGGTAGGAATTCCATCAACCTCCACCACTACTAATGTGCTAAAGAATTCGATGCATGCCGATTCGGAATACCCATAAAACTCCATGGAGAGTAGACCCTTCCAACCAATCCTTTCAAACAACTCTTCGACATCTTCACCAAAGTTGCAAAGTGTAGTGGTTCTCTTATCATAGTACTTTCCCGTATAAAACTCTACAACCTTCACTTTTGCAAACAATTTGAAATACATATCATTATCCCCGAAGAAGAGTTCATGGTTGGATGGCTTATCTCCACACTTTATTTGACATGCTTTCTCTAAAGTGGGATCATTCCATTTTGCGCTTGCCTTGGAACTTGATGCTTTTCCTTTTCCTTTCTTAACCATTCCTACAAAATTCCGTATATAAATCAACCAAGTATAAGATGTGCGTAGAGTGGGATTTTCAAGATAGGAACATAAACCAAAATATATTCATGCCAATATACTCATTACTTCAACAAGCCTATTAGGATTGAACACAAAGGGTGATAACTAAAAATTCAAGAATTGGTCATTCAAACCAATAGTTATGCCAATTTCATTCATCAATGAGTCCTCAAGTAAGCAAACATATAGATGAATAAACATCATGAACTCATCCTATTATCAATATATCCTTAACTCCAAACAATGAGCACAACATTATCATGAAAATCAAATTTTTGGCCCAAATTCCTGAAAATTCGTAAATATGCCTCCACCCAAAATTTTAATCTTCAATTAAGTCAAAAATAAACAAAATTGGCATGCAATTGAGTTCCTAAATGATTGACCATCAACAAAATAGCATATATGCATCATCAATTGCACAAAATCTCAACAAAATCAAAAAGCCCCAATTTTATTGCTCAAGAACCCTAATTTTTCAATTTCAAATTCCCAACAATTCAACCATGGAATTCTTATAAACATGCAATAGATAGGTAGAGGAGAGTGAGTAGCACATACCTGTGGAAGAATTTGACGAGAGGAAGTGTTGAATTTGAGAAGCAAAAATTTCCTTTTCCTCTTTTCTTTTTCGTGAGTTTTGAGAGAGAGAGAGATGCAAGACTCTTATGTTTAAGTGTGTATTTGTGTGTTTAAGAGTGTATAAGAATGAGTAAAGGGTGAGTGGGTTTACCTTGGAAATTGTGTTCAAAATTTGACCCAAATTGGTAAAAAATTGGACTCCAAGACACGTCACGCGGTCCTAGGTGTGAAGGCTGTCGATCGTGCAGTTCGGCAGCGCATTCGCGTGAAATTACCAGCTGCCGAACTCCTCCGTGTCATCTGCCGAACTCGATCGCGCGGGAGCTATCGCGATCCTCTTGCCGCCGATCCAGTAAAGGTTCGCGCGATCCGAAGTATGGGTCCTGTCGACCCCTAGTGTGGGTTCTACCGATCTGAACCCTTAGTCCCCTTCTTCGAGTATTTTTTATTTTTCACCCTTTTTTCTAGTACTTTTCCTACATATCTCCTCATAATACTCAAAATATATCAAGAATATCAACAATATGGATCCAATATGGTAGCAAATTTAGGGAATTTAACACGAACATACCCCCCCCCCAAACTTTTTCGGATTGTAAATCCTAATAAAGTTTGGAAAAGTGATAAATGACAAATTTGCTATCACATACAACCAATTTAAGCAAAAACTCTCAACTCACAAACAAGTATTCATTAAGACTATATCAAAAATTCACTCCTCAACTCTTCCTAATCATATAAGCTCAAAATCAACATGCAATGATCATACTACAATGGCCAAATAATCTCATGCGTCCATTCCAATAAAAAATCAATAAAATCAAAACTAAAAAAAAAAAGATACGGATGGGTTACCTCCCATCTAGCGCTTGGATTTAACGTTCCCTAGCCGGACGACTCTTTCAAGCTTAAGTAACATCCAAATAGATAAGAGTTGAGTGACGTACATCACTCAATTTTCTCTTCCAAAAACATACCTTCTTCACAACTTTTTTTATCCCTTTTTCCTCATTCACCTTCTTCTTCTTCTTTTCAAAAGGACTTTCTTCAAGTACTCCATTCTCAAGATTGCAAGTTCTTGTTACCGTTTTTGCAATTTCACCCTTAATCCTTGGGGAACTCGTTGAAGAATCATAAATTGAGAAAGTATTTCTCTCCTTATTCATCTTCAAGGTAACCTCTCCTTTTTGAATATTTATTAAAGCGTCCGAAGTCGCAAGGAAAGGCCTCCCAAGAATTAGAGGAGTAACCTTGTCTTCCTTTACATCTAGAATCACAAAGTCGACTGGATACAAGAACTTACGAATTTGGACCACAATATCTTCCACAATTCCTCTCGGTTGCACCTTTGAATTATCCGCCATGTAAAGATTACTCGATATAGTCCTTATATCCTTTAATCCCAGCCTTTTAGCTATGGATAAAGGCATAATGTTTACACTAGCACCAAGATCACATAATGCCTTCATAACCTTACTTCCTTCAATTTGGCAATCCAAAGTAAAATAGCCCGGATCTTTCAATTTTTTTGGAAGATGCTTCATAATGAGTTTGCTACTCTCTTGAGTGAGTTTTACAACTTCGGGCTCCTCTTTCTTTTTCCTTAACACAAGATCCTTCAACAATCTTGTATAGGTAGGCATTTGCTCAATAACCTCTTTAAAAGGCATATTTGCATATAACTTGGTAAACAAATCAAGAAATTTCTTGAACCTCTCATCAAGCTTATTCTTCACTCCTTTTGAAATTTCCACCCTATCCCTCTCTTCAACCAACTCTTCTTCCCCCAATCTTACCTCACCCCCTATTTTCTCTTTCCCTTTCTTTTTCACTTCTTTTTCCATCACCCTCTTTTCTACCCCCAAGCTTTCCTCACTATCTTTCACCAACTTCACAATATCCTCACAAAATGCTTCCTCCACAATCTCATCATGAAACAATTTCAACGGGCTATTCTCTACAACCTCCTTTGCAACCTCCACACATGAAATTGAATTACAATGCTCACGAGGATTGATCTCGGTTGTAGAAGGGAACTTCCCTTTATTCACTTGTGGGCTTAAAGATGAAGCAATTTGACCCATTTGGAATTCCAAGCTTTTGATTTGATTCCCTTGCGAAGTGTACAAATCATCGAAATTTTTGTTCGTCTCCACATTCATCTTTCTAAACTCCACTCTCATATCATCCATGCTCTTCAAGATCAATGCCAAAGTATCTTCCACACTCCATTTCCCTTCATTGTTAGGGGGCTTTGACCCCGGATCAATTCCGAGTGGCAATTCAATTGCCCCCTTAGGATTAGAATACAAAAAAATCTCGTGCCTTCTATTAGGATTGTAAGGAGGATTGTAAGAATCCCTTGATTCGGATATGGATTTCCTTGCTGTCTAAACGGTGGATCAATGTATGGTGGCCTTTGATTGTTGTTATATTGAGGACGACCCATATAATTCACTTCTTCTTGAATAGAAGTAGTAGGAGGAGGAATACTCTCAACAACAATTACTTGCAAATGAAATGTCAAGAGACAAGCTTGATTCGTCGGTGGGAGGTTCTTTGTTTAACAAGACCGGAAGAGAAGCTATTGATTTGATCGATGATATCACTAGCAACACGGCTAGTTGGTCTATTGATGGAAATTTTCCACATCAAATTGCCCAAGTGAAGGAAAATGAAGATGTTAAATCCTTGGCCGAAGTGATGAAATTATTGATGGCAAAAGTGGATAATTTGGCGGAAGCACAAAAGATGAGAGTGATGGTTGGAAAGGTGGAGATGCCACAAAATATTGAGCAAGTTGAAGAGGCAAATTATATGGGGAAGCAACCTTACACCCAAGGAAACTTCCAAAGAAACCCACTCTTTCCTAATCAAAACTTTCCACAATACCAAAGCTCAAATACCCACATTGAAGAAGTTTTGGCCAATATCAAGAATCAAATGGAGCAAACCAATGCAAAGGTGGAGTCAAGATTTCTCAAATTGGAAGAGCAAATGGATTTACTTACTCCACTTAGTCAATTGCCACATACGATGAGTTCTATGATGAATCAATTGAAGATTTTAGAGTTCCAAATTGGCAAAATTGCATCCTCAAGTGGAAGTGGAGAGAAAGGAAAGTCCCCTATGACAATGGAGGTGAATCGAAGAGAGCATTGCAATGCTATAAAGTTGAGGAGTAGTACAAGCTATGAGGACCAAAGCATGCCGATTGATGAGGGTAAAAGAGAAGAGAAAAAAGAAGCAATCAATGAGAAAGAGAATGAAGAGAGAAAAGTTGAGAAAGAAAGAGAAGAGAAGAAGGAAGAATGGGTCCCAAAGTGGAAAAGAGCCAAGGAGGCTAGAAGAAAAAAAGAAGAAGAGAAGATAGAGTGTGATGAATGGGGAATTCCTAAGACACCAATTCCACCTCCATTTCCTCAACGTTTTATGAAGAAGCTCGATGAGCAATTCTCTCAATTCTTAGAAGTTTTCAAAAAGGTGACCATCAATGTCCCTTTATTTGAAGCACTTGAGGAGATGCCTACATATACCAAATTCGTCAAAGAAGTGCTTTCAAGGAAGAGAAAGGTAGAGGAATGTGAGACGGTGAATCTTACCATGGAGTGTAGTGCTCTTATCCAAAAGAGACTACCACAAAAATTGAAGGATCCCGGAAGCATTACATTAATGTGTGAGTTGGGCAATGGAGAAAAGAAGAGAGCTCTTTGTGATCTTGGAGCTAGCATAAATTTGATGCCCCTCTCGATATTTGATCGTTTGAAGTGTGGGAATATCAAGCCCATCAACATGTCTCTACAATTAGCCGATCGCTCGATAATTCGTCCTAAAGGGATAGTAGAAGATGTGGTGGTGAAGGTTGACAAATTTAGCTTCCATGCAGATTTTGTTGTGATGGACATGGAGGAGGACCCCGATATTCCCTTGATTCTTGGAAGACCCTTCTTAGCAACCGGTGGAGCTACAATTGATGTGAAAGAAAGAAAGATCAAGTTGCAAGTGGATGATGAAGAAGTGTCATTTTCCATGAACAATGTGGATGAGTCTCTAAAATCTTGCATAAGCCCTTCTTTACTCTTAACTTCTCATATTCTTAATGACTCTTATGTTTATAACAAATCTCATGTTGCTAATGTTAACTCCATTTGTTTGCTAGGAAAGAAAGTGAAGGAGAAGAAAAAGAAGATTGTTCAACCATACTCAAGAGTTTATGTGAAAAAGGAAAAAGATTGGTTTGACAAGAAGAAGAGGAAGAGCAAAGGAAAGAAATGCTATTATGATTTTTCTTCAAAAGAAGTTGGTGGAGTTAAGATGAAAGAAGAAAGTTGAGCTACTTAAGCTCAGTCCGGCTTGAAGACGTTAAACTTAGCGCTAAATGGGAGGCAACCCCATTCCTTTTATTGCTTTCTTTTAGTTTTTGCATTTTGTTCTTTTGATTTTGTTTTTCTTGTTTTGTTTCGTAGGTGTTGGGGTCGTGTGTTGAGGCTCGGTGAGGATTTCGAGCTTGACAAAGATACGTGCTTGAGGGAATTTAGGTACAAACACCTCTCCCCGACTTAGACAAGCTTAGCAAAGTCTAAGTTTGGGGGGGTGTTATCTCTTTTTGCATGATTTTTAGTTATTGCACCGATGCACCCCCATTTTTGTGAGCTCATTGAAAAATTATTTTTGTGAGTGAATCATGAGCTTAATTGTTATATATACTTGTAAATGAATTTTGACTTGATGTTTGAGTGTGAAAGTTGGATGCTTACAAAGAGCGTGGAGCAAAGGATATGGACATGAAGAAGGAGTCTTGGTGCAAGGTTGAGGTAAACTACTTCATCTCCCCAACTTAGAATTGCTTAGCAATGCCTAAGTTTGGGGGGGGGGGAGTAGTCGTTTTTATGTTTGCATTAGCACCGGCGCACCTTAGTTATATTTGTTGGTTGACATGTGGATGACTTGAGTTATATATGTTGTTTTATTGTGGTGGTGAATTTTTGGGATTATTGATTTTGATATTGGCTTGTGACTTGTGGATTTGCTTTTGAGTTGCATATTGACATGTGATGTGTGTGGTTTTGGTGGATATGATTGGTGTTGAATGCTTGTTGAGAAGGTGAATAGTTGGTAGTGTGATTCTTGTCTTGATTGTGGAGGTGAATGATATGGTTTGTGTTGATCTTATTGATTGGCTAATAGGGATGAAAAAGAATGAGATATGACATGATCCATGATCAAAATTTAGCCCGTGAGCTTTTGTGCCTTGACCGAAAATTTTCATATACGGTTGTTCACTGGTTGTGTGGTCGATTGTAGTTATGTGCTCTAGAACTTGTCTCTAGTCTTACTCTTGATCTCCACTTGCATAAGGTTCTAAAAATGATTTAAGGCAATTTTTGAAAATTGAGTCACTTGGCCAAAAATTTCATACATTGAAAAATTCTCCATTGGTAGCCATTTTGAGCCTTTAAGCCTATATATTCTTTGGTAGCCAAGATATCACATTTCCTCTCTTTAAGCCTTCTTTGTCCTATGAATAGTGGAGAACTTGGATTTGTGGTGATTTATTCTTGTGAGCTTTGATGTGTTCAAATTGAAAAAAATTGTTGAGAAACAAGAAAAATGGAGCAAAAAAGTGACAAAGTGAAAAAAGTGCAAAAAAATAAAAAGAAAAAAAATGGTTGTGAGCTCAAAAGTGAAAAATGACATGAATGTGGAAGAGAAAAAAAATGATGAGGAAATGAAGAGTTTGAAAATGAAAGTGCTTAAACTTGGTTGAATAAGGAGTTTTATGAATTGCTTATGGAAATTGTGAAAGAAAATTCCTTGTTCTCCACTACTTTGAGTCACTCTTCCCATATTTTATCCCACCATGTCCAAAGAGCCTAAAGCTACAACCTAATGAAAGTCCTTTTTGATTTGGTACTAAGTGCAAGTGTGAGAAAAAAGTTTAGATAATTGTCAAGCTTATGGGGTGCATTTCTATGATTTGACATTTGAGAGTTACATTCCTTATACACTTTTGAGAGTTGAGTGATACACTTCCGGTGAGGATCATGGTGAATTGATTGTCTTAGTTCTTATGAGTCTCTATTTGGTTGATTGATTTGTGATTCACTACCTTTGAGTTCATTTTTATGATTGACAAGTGTACATGCCAATTGTTCATTTTTCTTGACCCAAATTTCTTCGCAATCCTCCCACTTGTTCTTATTTTTCTTTTCGTTGCTCGGGGACGAGCAACACCTTAAGTTTGGGGGGTTGATTAGTGTGATTTTTGCTTGAAATTTGTGTGCTTAACTGATCTATTTTGATTGATTTCTTGCATTAATTTACACTAAATTGACTATTTGTGCTTAATTCTTGAGAAAAATATTATTTTGCTATTTTTATAAGAAATTGAAAATTTTGAAGCAAATAATTACCTATAATTTTTATTGAGTCAAATGAAGAAATAAATTGAAATAGTGATATGGAATGAATTTTTTTTTTTTGGCCCTTTAATTAACCTTGAGGATTTAATTCCAAGCCCACATTTTCTTTAATTTGGCAGGCCTAAGTTGATTTCATCATGCCATGAATGAAGACCAAGAATGGATTTATTTGGAGTTGACCAAAGGATAAGGAAAGCTGGAAACGTGGCAAACTTCTAACCACTCCACTCAATCAACTTCCTTTCCCACAACTCAAATCAACAGCCTCCATTATCATTGAATTGAAGCTGGTAAATTGCAAAAGCCACCGGCAGCCAAAGCTCCGCCACTGCCCTGTTTTATTCCAGCCACAACGAAGAAGACCGGAATCTGCCATGGCCGCCGGAATTCGAAGAAGCCCTGCTAACTGCCAGCCGAACTCGCCGGATTCGCACCCCTGCTTTCAGACCACTCGCCGGAAATTCAAGACGACTGCCTAAAATTGTGAAGAAGCGTCCCAATTGCCGGAGAAGATGATTAACAGCAGCGCCACCCAATTCCAGAAATTCAGTCGCTTGAATTATCGAAGCCCATCATCTCCTCCGTTCAAATTGCCGCTCAACGCCGTCTACTTTACCGGGAAAAAACTGCCTTCTCCGTTCAATAGCCCCTGCTTTGGCCACCATTGATGTAGAGTTGTTCGAAGGAGAGGAAGGAAGAAACGCTTTTCTCACTTAAAAAAAAATGCTTAAGAGGTAAGAACATTTTTCCTCTATCGACCGTGTCTTTCTCATGCTATGGCCGTCTGCTTCTTTTACTCTGTGGCCGTGTCATACCTGCTGTAACGAATGACACGGCCAAGCTTTTAATTCATACGGTCGTGTCATCCTCTTGTAGAAGCCGTGTCATACCTGACGTAGCGACTGACACGGCCAGGCCATTAATTCGCACGGCCGTGTCAGTTTATCGAAGAGGCCGTGTGTTTGGAATTTCAGAATTTTTCTTCTATTTTGGGCTTGAGGCTTGAGGCCCATTTGTTGATTAATTATCTGAAGCCCATTAGAAAAAAAGAAAGAAAGGAAAGCAGCTCAATGAAGGATATAAAAGAGCAGCAACCCATTTCTGCGGAGGCATCAGACACGACTAGTGCTGTTATTCGAGCCGAGCGAGCCCGAGTACCTAGTACTCGGCTCGGCTCGTTAAACATTTCGAGCTAGGCTCGGCTCGGCTCATTAACCTTATCGAACTAAAAAGAAGGCTCGGCTCGACTCGTTTATTTTAAAAGTAAGCTCGGCTCGAGATTGAGCTCGGCTCGTTTAGCCAAACGAGCTAAGCTCAAGCTCGAATTTTTTATTTTCAAATTTTTGTACTCTTACATATTCAACTCTAAATCATCAACAATTGATGCACAATAACATAACCTGAAATTATAACATGAATAACTAATCCATAAAGCAAAAACCATCAATCCATAAAGCAAAAAAAATTAATCCATCGTCTTAGAAATCTTATATTACATCTACGATTCAACACAAATCCACAAATAAAACACAAGTTTGCAACGCATAATTAAGTTTGAATAACATCAACATAGAACATGATGCATCATTGTTTTTTTTTGCACCACTTCACTTTTTGCTCACACTTGATCAGGGAGTTCAATTTCTTCAATATCCAATTCCTACAAAATATAACAACAAAGTCACTATATTAATAATACATATAAGACAATATGAAACTTGGAAATGAATATAAACAATTAAGCAATTGTAAATACATTAGAAGACATGCAACACAGTTTGCTTGCTGACCGTAGAAGAAAACATCAATTTCGTGTAATGTTTTAATCAAAACAAGCCATTTGAGGCATAAAGTGAATCAAAATCAAGATTTAAGTTTTCTTTGAGCAACAGAAAAAAAAAACTTAAAAGCATGTCATCATTAAAATCAATACTCTATGTCATCATTTTCTCAGGCTTTGCATAGCTTAGTAATTGAATAAGGAATCCAACAATATTGATAAACCAACAATTGAATAAGGAATCCAACAATCTTTGAGCAACATACGCTTGAATATTGATAAACCAACAATATCCTAATACTAATGAAACCAACAATAGCAAATAAGGAATCCAACATGAGATATGTGCTATTTAGTTATGTTGATCAAATAAGGAATCCAACATTATATCTTTATTTAGTTATGTTGATCAAATAAGGAATTCAACCTACACTGCAACATAACAATATATGTATGTATGATAATCTACCATTATAATAGCAAATAAGGAATCCAACATTATATAATAGCAAATAAGGAATTTTCAACATTATGATAATCTAATAAAATACAACAAAACTTGAATAGATAATTACCACTTACCAGTAGACAAAATAATAAGTGGTGAAGAGTTGATGGCAAACGTCAACAGCTCAAGCAAATCTGCAAACAACAATCCAACTATAAGAAAAAGACAACAAAATACATTATAAAGCACACAAAATTTAAGGACACTTCTGCAGTTAATTCAAGCATTAGAAAAAATCTAGGGTTTTAAATGAATAACCTGGTGTCGGAGGTGCAGGGCGTCGGAGATGGCTAGGAGTTCGCGGTGGCGGGGGTCGGCAGCGGCTGGGCGACGGCGGCTGCTGAGCGTCGGTGGAGACTGAGCGTCGGTGGAGGCTGGGCGTCGGCGGCTGCTGGGCGTCGCGGAGGCTGGGCGTC
>JAPKLY010000450.1:144274-156490 GCA_026898435.1 Prunella vulgaris | reverse complement strand
GAGGCTGGGCGTCGGCGGCTGCTGGGCGTCGCGGAGGCTGGGCGTCGCGGTGGCTGAGCTTGCGGCGGTGCGGCGGCGCGGCGGTGGCCTGGGTTAGGAGCCTGGGAGTCGCCGGTCTCGTAGAGGGCGAGAGATGGTGTGTGTGGTTGAGAGTTGAGATGGGTACCGTGTGTGGTGCGTGAGATTTGGATTAGGCCCATTAGGGTTAGAAATTAAGAATTTAGAAAAAATAATATATATTTATGAATTTACAAAAATATCCTTATATTTTCGAGCTTATTCGAGCCTTGACGAGTAGCTCGCGAGCTAGCTCGGCTCGGCTCGTTAATGTAAACGAGCTTTATTGATACTCGAGCTCGGCTCGTTTAGCTATTCGAGCGAGCCGAGTTCGAGCTTTAACGAGCCGAGCCGAGCCGAGCTCACGAGCAGCTCGTTTATTTTAACAGCACTAGACACGACGCCATACTCCCTCTGGGGAGAAATTCTCCTCACCATTCCTCATGCACACTCACACATTAGAATTAGGGTTTATATTTTCTTAGCTAGATTTTTATTTTAATTGAACAATTGTTGAAGATTGAAGTTGTTTAAACTCCTATTTAGGTGACTTCTTTCCTTTTATTTAATTTTATTGCTTATATTTTCATGTTTATGATTTATTGTCTTTATTTTAATATGAGTTTGTTTGTTATGATTGTTGGCTAGGTTTTTTAGTGTTTGGGTGTTTGGAATTATGTGGGTGATTAGTTAGTGGGATGATTTTGTAAGTTTATTCTAATTGGAGGTTGAATGATTACTTTAATGGGGTTTGTTTGATCAATTGCTTGTTGGGCTCTTTTAATTCATATGGGTAGATTGTTTGTTGCAACGAGAGTTGAATAGGCACGTTTATTTCATATGGGTGTGGGTTCGATTTTGTGATTTGAGTTAATATTGGATTATCGCAACGAGAGTTGGGTAATTATCATTAAAAAATCCATTAATCTACATTAATTGCTTGAATTAACCTTTAGGTAATTAGTGAGGGGACAAAAGGTGGGGCACCTTAGTATACGAGTGGAAAAGCACGCTAGGATTTTTCTTAGCCTTGTGTGATTACCCGGGTGGGAAACGGTGAACTATTCCTATAACAATCCGCATGCTTAATTGACGTGTTATTCCTAGGCTTATCCAGTACGGTTTAATGTGTATTAATCGTGATTGCTCCTATCTTTGACCGACAAAAGGGATAAATGAACTTATCGAACCATTAATCGATTACCCCATAAGGAAAAACACCCGAACACATTTGTCTCATCTTGCTATCTTTGTTGATTTTTCTTGTGCTTGCTATTTTCATTGCCTCATTTAGTGATTTCTTTGTTCTACTTTATTTGCTTGTGTCTAGTTGATCATTTTAATTTTAGAATTTTGCATTTAGTTTAATTGGGGAACACGATCATTAACACTACAATTGAGCACCGACACATAGTATTAGGGATACACTTGCCACTAGTCCCGTGGATTGATAAATTTAACCGGGCACTTACCTTACTACACGAACCTTCTTATACTTGAGAAGTAAGTGTTTGTAAAACACGTGTCAGGATCCCACAAGAATCAGCAAATAATCGAACCCAGCTTCTCGATTCCCACAACCCTCATAATTAAAAAAAATACTTTGCAAATCATTCTCTCTTCAGATGATCTATTCCTATTCCACAGTAACTTACAATTTCATCTCTTGATTTTGTTTAGTGATCACTATATAAGTTATAGGCACATAAATCATATATATTAGTGAAGATCATCAATAATATATGTAATCTCAGAACTTCAAATTAAGCTTCAAAATACTATATTAATTAATGTTGCAATTAATCTAAAATCATATATACCATTTTTTTCCCCACATTGATTGCGAAGCATTAAACAAACTAAATTAATACACATACCAATTTTTTTTTCCATTTTGATAATTTTGCAAAATTCATGAATTGGCAAATAAAGATGATTAGGCTGTCCATTTGCGTTTGAAAAGAAAATTATCCATTACGCGGACACACCGGAATCTTTACTAGCTAGGAATCTTTTCTTCTGCGGGAATTTGGAATATTAACTACAATAAGCTCAATGAAAATGAAACAGAAGTGATTAGGTAGTGTTTGGTTTCAGAATTCTTTCATCGGAATGAAAATGAGAATAAAATATATGATAATTTTAATGATTTCATGGAATAAAAATGTACACAACACCATTTTCTCACTTCAAATAAGACAATAATATTTACTTATTTTGAACCTTATTCCTTCTTATAAATTAATCATCCTCTCATTGCACTATCAACATCTTTCTTTTAGTTCATTTTTAAAAAAAAAATTATAATTAATACTCTGTCCATCCCACAAGAATTTGCACACGTTTCTTATTTGGACTTCTCCTATAAATTTGCACACTACTAAAAAAAATCGGTTTGCGCACAAATTTATACAAATATTTATCAATATGCTATTACTTTTATATACAATGTATTTTATTTAAAATATGAGTCATTACGTAAGTTGCAAATTCATATCGGACGGAGGAAGAACCATATATTAATAATCACCATTGAACAAACATCTCATTCAACGTATCTCAAAACAAAAAGAAAATATATACTTTCACTGTCACTCCCATTGAAAAATTCGAAATAATTAATTGTCCCCTTAGTTTCCTGATATATATATATATATATCATCGGAACCTTTATAAAATACACATTTTATCAAAACAGACGTTCCAACGAAAGCTACTTATATCTTTAACTGACTAGGTATGTCGTCATGTGTGACATGCAGTCCCACATAAGTAAGTATATGAGAGGTGTAGTTTTGATGTTCCTAATTAAGATAGCATTAGCATGCATGCCATCTCAACATAGAACGAAAAGAACTCGCTCCATATGTACGGATACGATATGCTTATATTATATATATATATGCAGGCCAAACAACTGAAAATATATAATTTGAAGACATTTGCTATATTTTAGTATTTTAGAAATTTCTTTTAATTTAATTAGTTGCGATTTTTCTGTTTAGATCTGTAAATAATATTTTGAATATTATTCAATTATATATATATATATATATATATATTAATTATATATATAATAATCCACATAAGAAGTGGATATAAATGAATGGAAGTTATTTTCAATGAGAAGTTAAGATAACTTCTTTAATAACTTACTGGAAGATTTAACGGATAGAAGAGAAAATGAAATTCTCACAAAATTGACTCCCCAGGAAAATACAAAAAATGATTTTCTTCAAAGTTGACTCCATGCAAAGATAAGACTATCAAACACACATTCCTAAATTGACATTACCAATTCGTGAATTAACGTACATAAACAATTGTGTGTACTGGTCCCTGAGTACGGAACAAGTGGATTCTGGGGATAGGAGAGAACGAGGATACCAACGGGTTCGTATTTATTTCCGCTGCATTAATTATAGGTTAGTGATCCTGTTCGTGTTGGTCACGGGACTGACATTCAATTCCATCATATGGTATCAGAGCCAATATGTTGGTATCCCGTTTTATTATTATTGGCATGGTTCTGATGTTGATCATTTTTGTGAAATCATTAATGATAAATACATGCTGTTTGTGTTAATTACATGATTATGCGTGTAGTTATTATTGATCATGTATTAAGGCCATGAATGTATGTATTTGGTGTATCCAATTTTTGTCCCGTACGTACTGATCCTCCATTTAGTCATTTTTTTTCGTTCATCAAAATTTGATGTTTTTGGTATCAATGGATAGAGCGTGTGAAGAGGATTTCAGGGATACTTTTTTCACATTTTTTGGCCTTGTGGTTGATTTGATATGATTTTTCAAAGTTTAAAGATTTTTCAAAACTAACCCATTTTTTGAAATGCGAAATTCGATCATTTTCAGAATTTTTTCGTTAATTTTCTGAATGCTGGGTGATGCTGCGTTAGATGAGGATTCCATACGTATTATTTGTGTATTTTTTGGACAACAAATGAGAGTGTTATGAATTTTCAAAGTATTTCAGGACACGGTTTTAGATCTAAAAATACACCTTTGGAATGAACGAAATTGGGTCTGTTCTTAGTATGGAATTAATTTACGTTTCTTAAGGATTTCATCCATGTATCTTTTGTAAATTTTCGTTGAGTTTTGAGTGAGATATATATTTTCAAACATTTCTTGCGATCGGGGTTGTTTTGAATATTTTCGGAAAATTTTGGGCCTGTTTTTAGAGTATTTGATATTTTTCAGGGGTCCAAATGCAATTTAGAAAGTTTGGATCCGACCTGTTGGAGGTGGGTCAGACCCGAACTGGACGACGGACGGTGATGGCTCGTCGGCGATGGCGCATGCAGCCAACATGCCGGCAGATGGAGGTGCCGATGCTGGTGCGTGAAGCCCACGCGTCGGTGACCGCGCATGTGATTCATGCACCGGCGACCGACTGGCGACTGCTCGGTGCGTGATAGCGCGTGGCCGCATGTGTGGGCTCGTGCGAGTGTGGGCGCGTCTCCACGCGTGCTGGCTCGTGTTGTCTAATTTTGGGCTGTTTTCAGCTCGTTTTGTGTCCGTTCGGATGTTTTTCATGTGTTTCGATGTAATTTTTAAAGTGTGGCTTCATTTTTGTGTCTTTATTTGCTTTAAAGACTTATGTGGAGACTCTTTAGTTGACATTATGTGTTAAATGCTCCTAATGAATGTCTTTAATTCTTAAATTATATTTAATTGGTGTGTGAAATTGTTTGATATGCTCCGGTTATTCTGGGAAAGTGGGAGCCAATGAAGTTAAACTTATTTTTCACTTGTGAATCTACGTAAGGCTAATTGGAAATTGTGTTCCATAAGCATTAAAATAGAGGAAATTCATGTGTTAAGGTTTAACTAACATTTTAGTGTGTTTGTTGTTTTTTGGTTGCTCATTTTTTCAGGGATGTCAGGGAGCGGAACAGTTTCTGAAAGCGACACCAGGACCAGTGATGAGGTCCTACATGATTTTATGAATTATAAGATGGAGAATACTCACAACTTGAGAGAACACTTGATTGAAGTGTTGGAACAGTTTAACCATTTGTTGGTTTTCATTCGCAACAAGCAACTTCTATTTGAAGTTCTCGAACAAATCAAAAGTGTTAATACCTGGGCTAGAACTTTTCCACCCTACTTGGAGGAAGATTTTTTGGAGGTGTCGAAGTCTTCTGGAGAAAAGTCTGATGGACTAGACATAATGCATACACTGTCATTTGCTTCGAGAAAGAAAGATAAAACTCAGGCTCTTAGATCGGCATGCTTGAGGATGGGAAAATTTTGTCGTTTTGATTTTCTGAGATTAAAGAGTCACAGAAAAGATCAGATGAAGAATCTATTCTTGGATCCTCTAGCAAAGACCATCTTTAGTACCGGAACTAGAGAGTTCAATTCTTCTAATTTTTGGAAGTCGAATGACAAGTTAGAACGTGCTCTGCATAGACCTCATTGAGTTGTATTTTATATAAGCTAAATTAATACTCACTGGAGTTCTTTGGTTTTTTAGTAATGACAACTTCTAACTTGTTTTTTCTGAATTGTTGTGATCAAAGTGGTTGTTCAATGTTATTTATTTTGTTTTAAATACTTGAACGTAAGTTTTATGTTTTGAAACTAGAATCGATTTTGAGATGCATGATGAGATCGAAGATTAGTAACTCTATGTTATTTTTCGAAATCGAATCATGTATCGATTTTTTAGATGACTTAGTTTGGGTCAGCATAAAACGTAATAAAGCACTAACACAGTGAAACACTTTATTGTTTAAGACAATGGCATTGATAGAATATTTAGTATGTTTTTTGGACAAGATTGGACTATTAGATGCGATCAACCTAGAAATGTCTGACCAGGATTTTGGGATTGGGAATCGGAGAAGAAGAGACCAATAAAGCTTATCTTGTGTGGAATTAGTTCCACGATACGAGATTTTGCTTAGTTTAGTGATCACTATGTTAGAGAACATCTGAGAGATATATCTAATATGATCACTGAACTTATACATGCTGGTCACAATTTTTTTGATGTACACCGAATTCAAGCTCTAGACTGCCCACTACCAGATTGTTTGCCAAAATCGTGTATGATTTCCATGCAAGTGTACATGGTCGTTGTTGTCGTGGCAAGTTAACCAAGTTAAATATCGAACACAGGGAAACGATGCGATATCAAGCAAGCATTGAATGTCTACAAAAGGCTAATAGCTAGGAAAGCAAGAAAAGAATCATGGTTTCTATCTACTTCAACAAAGCAAAGTAAATCTAGCTATCACCTCAAGGAAGTGAACAAAAGTGGTGTGAATGCATGGAAGTAATCCTACTATGGTTCCTCTAGTTAGGGGTGGGCGTTCGGTCGGTTTTGGACTACTCCCTCTGTCCCACAGGAATTTGCACACTTTCCTTATTTGTATGTCCCACACAAATTTGCACACTACTAAAAAAGGAAACATTGATTTACTTGCACACTCACAAACCTTTACACATATTTACCCATATGCCACTACTTTATATATAAAACACGTTTTCCTTAAAAAATGTGCCGTCCAGTAGGGTGCAAATTCCTACGGGATGGAGGGAGTATGTTTTAACCGAACCGAAATAACTGAATTTTATAATCCAGAAACCAAAACTGAACCGAAATTTCTGAAAACCAAAATAACCAAAACCGAAATATATTTCGGTTAAAACCGAATTTTTAAATATATTTTATAATTTATGTATAATCTAATTTTTCAAGCATTTTTTTAAATAATTTCATAATTTTATGTATAATCTCTCTATTTCCCTAAATGAAACTAGAATTTTGAATGGAAAATTAATAAATATTATTAAAATAATTCATATAATATAAATATAATATATATTATATAATGTATATAATATTTCAGTTATTTTGGTTTTTTAGTTTTTACGGATTTAAAACCGAATCGAATTGAACCGAAAAAATTTTGGTTATTGAAATTTTTAACCGAACCGAAATTTTTAACCGAATTAACCGAACCAAATTAATCGAAATATTTCGGTTCGGTTCGGAAATTTAGTTTTTCGGTTTTTTGCCCACCCCTACCTCTAGTGTCCTATCCATCCCAGCATGCAAAAGGTCTCTTGGTGTCTTAGTCAAGCCAACTAGTGTCTAGATCTCTCTACAACACAAGCTGGGACTCTATTAGGTGTCTAGATCTCTCTACAACTCCTAACACTCCAATTAAGAGGTCTAGGCTAATATGCAATTCTCATTGGTCATACAAGCCATACCAAGTTCTTATAGCTCAATTCTCATTTCATATCTAACCATATAAGCCATACATTCCAATTAAACATCCCAAGCATTCATTCAAGTCATTAATAAGAGAACTAATCCATCAAGATCACTAATTCATGCATATGATTAACAAGAAACTAAATTCACCATAGTATTCATACAACCATGCAACAAAGATATTAGCCCATGGCTAATTGGAATTGGAAATCAACAATTAACATTCTAAACAACATGATTATTAACTATAACAAGAGAATTAAAGGAAAACTTACCATATGTGAAATAATTGAATACAATCTACCTACCTCCAAAATGATATCTCTTGATCCAAAGATCAAAATACAAAATTGAACTGCAGGAATAAAGCTCTAATCACGACGAGTATGCAGGAACAAACAGATCAGAAATCCAACGGGCGGATCAAAAGTTATGGAAAAAAGAAGATTGAAATCTAATTAAGAACCCACTAAGTAACTACCTAATTCTCTCTCTAAACTAATCTAAGAACTTGGATTTATGATGGAATTGCCTTGGAAATCTGATCCTTGAGGTATTTATAGTGCCCACAATGTTTAGTCCAAAGTGCCTGATTAGGGTCATAATTGCATGTTTTTGCATCCATTTCTATATGATTTTGATGTGCTTATGTTCATATTTAACCCTAATATGGTATAAATTGTGCATTTAACCCTTTTTGGCTAGAAAATTATATTTTGTAGTGAAAACGAGCAAAACCGGCGAAAAACTAGCAAGTTTGAGAAAAGTCCGAAATTCTGGAGTTTTTCCAATTGGTTCAATTGATGTCCCATGTTGAAGAGCTTTAATAGAGGGTCGCAACGCAAAAAGAATCGAGTCAATCGGAGTCCTAGAACTCAAGATATGACAAAAACGAGGAAGTCGCGCATCGACCAACACTAAGTGTTCTTGGTCGGCAGCACATACACTAGTGCTTGGCAGCCTTCGCGCGACCGCAACCCTGGAAAGGCAGGCTTCACACGATTAAGCGTGCGACCGGCGTTGGACGGCAGGCTACAAGCTCTTGTGCGACAGATTGCACCTCTGTCGACCAAGCTGTCGACCATGGTCGACAGCCACTCAAGTCTTGGTCGATAGCAGTGCAAAAAAAAAAACTCGTATTTTCAAGGCTATTTTCGTATTTTTGCGCATTTAATGAAGGACAATTTGGACTAAACATTGTGGGCACTATAAATACTCAAGGATCAGATTCTCCAAAGGATCTTCATCATTAGTTAGTTCTTAGATTAGATTAGAGAGAGGTTAGAGGTAGTTTCCAAGTTGGGTTAGTGTAAATTTCAATCTTCTCTCTACAATTACTTTTGATCCATCCATTGGATCTTTAATCTGTTCATTCCTGCGTTCTTATCTCGATTAGAGCTACGATTGTACGGTTCAATTTCTCATTTCACATTCCGGATGAAGAGTTAGCACTTTTAGGTTTGTAGATAGAATTTCAATTCCACTTGCATTGGTAAGTTTTCTTTAATTTCCTTTGTAATAGTGATTAGATATGATGTTTACAATCTTAATTGCAGTAGTTAGATTCCAATTAGCCATGGGCTAATTCCTTAGTGTGTTAGTGTATGACTCATATGGAGTAGTGTGGTGTTATGTTGACCTTATGAATGCTTGAGATGTTGTATGATCAATTATCTATTTTGATGGTTTGTACGAATGCTTATTATGCATAATTGATTGTATGGGCCATTAGGATTTACACTCATACGAGAGTTGGGCTATATTCCTAAATAGGGGTGAGCATGGTTCGGTTCGGTTACCGAACCAAACTAAATCACCAAAACCGACATAACCGAATTTATTATTATTAGAAACCAAAACCGAACCATATACATTAAAAACCGAAAAAACCAAAACCAAAATTTTTGGTTCGGTTTCGGTTTATAACCATATTAACCGAAATATCACTAGTTAAAATTGTGTGTGCGGAAACAGGGAGAGGAGAAGTGGTGATTTGGTGGTCGCCCGCCGTGAGCTTAGGCGGACGGCGACGGATTGGAATAGGGTGAGTGGCGTGAGGGTGGGGGAGGGAATTTCTGGAAGTGAGGAGCCGTGAGGGTGAGGGTGAGAGAGGGAATTTGGAAGGGGTAACTTACTGGTTTGAGGGTTAGGATTTTTTTTATCTATATGTAATGTAATTATATTTATGTAATATAATATTTATTTAATTTATTTATATATATTAGTAATAGTATTATACATTATAATTATATATATATATATATATATATATGTTTAAATTCGGTTCGGTTTTCGGTTTTTCGGTTTTTTTACCCTAAAAACCGAAACCGAAACCGAAAACCAAAAGTTTAAATATTTAAAACCAAAACCGAACCGAATACCAAATTAACCAAACCAAATTCTTATTTCGGTTCGGTTCGGTTCGGTTTTTCGGTTAAAACCGAACAGTGCTCACCCCTATTCCTAAATCTTCTTGTTATTAGGCCATTGTATACTAAGTGTTTGTTAAAATTCCTAAGATAGTGAGAACTACCTTAGAGAATTGGAAAGACAATTAGAGGCTCTTATGTGTATCTAGGGAGACCTATGCATGTTAGAGTGGCTTGCCTATTGATTGTACAATACCTCAATGCATTTTTAAGTGATACTTCACCACATGAAACATAGGATAGTACACTAATACACCTCTCACACAACTTGCTCACTTTGCAACCCAAGGTTATAGGTAGTTTACTTGTTTGACGCACTTGTAGACATAGATACCATATTCCCTTTAATTGCTTTGTGTTTTCGAATTTAGAACAATAATCTTACCTTTCAATCCGCCCTTTCCCAGTGTTCGATAAATAATAAACTTGGTCAAACTTGCTACGACAATAACGATCGTGTACACTTGCACGTAGACACCATTTGGGCAAACTAGTTTTTGGCACCGTTGCCGGGGAGACGGCTAGGTTGTTTGGTTTTTCGAGTTTTGTTCTTTTATTTTTTATTTTTGCACCATTTTTGTGAGAGTTTTGATACTTGTGGTGATGTGTGTTTACATGTCTTATCTTTTGATTCTTTGTGTGTTCTTAATCATTCTTGGTGAGTGTTGATACTTGCTTATTTTTGTAGGAGTGAGCTCAATTGAGATGGATGAATACAACCATTACTCGTATTCTCCACAATAACTATATTCTCCTAATTTTTATACGTATCAACCTCACCCATATCAACCACACCCTACACACGGAAATCCTTATCCTCCTAACCCTTACTCTTATGAGGATCCATATTCTTACACATTACCCTCTCCTATTCCTTCGAATCATGAAGAAGCTCCTCAAAGCCATATTAATGATACTCTACTTTACATCCTAAATCAACTTGAAGAAATTCGAAAGGATGCCAAAAGAAGCTTTGAAGAGACTAATGAAAAGTTTGATAAATTGTTCAAATCTCGAGGAGATCAAATTAAGAGCTTAGAGCTCCAAGTGGAGCAATTGGCCAAACAAGCCCAAGAGATTTGTGAAGAAAAGTTGGACGAGGAAGATGAGGTAATGTAGATGATTCAAGAGGAGGAAAGGAAGATGATCAAGAAGAGGAAGATAAATGTTCACTCATGGACTTGAGCTTAATGGAAAAAGAACAACAAATTGAAGTGGAAGAGGAGCCTACAATTGAAATGAGCATTTCTCTACCCTTAGACTCGTCTACTTGTGCTATATTTGATCATGTTGTTTATTGTGAATTTGTCTTGCCTCTTGATAGATTTGATTATAAGGTTGAGTTAAGAACTTTCTTGAACATTTTTGATAATAGGAAATGGGGGTGGATTGGTATGATGAGAAAAGATGAAGAAAAATTTGCTTGGGCTTATAAATTTAAATTGACAAGGAAGGTAGGTGCTTAGGGAAGAAATCCTACATTTTTCCTTGATTTTGAAGCTATGAGATTAGAGTGGGATGGCAAGGAGGACAAATATCCTTGGTCATTTAGCTAACATTGGTGAGTCCGGCTAGGGGAAGTTAAATCCAAGCGCTAGGTGGGAGGCAACCCACCCTTATATCCTTTTGGTATCCTTTGTAGTTAGATTTTTGTTTTGATTCTATGATTTTGGGATTTGGAAGTAAGTTGTGCTATTTTTACTCTTGATTTTTTACTTGTGCTTAATTGGTAGTTTGGGGGAGTTTATTTTGAGATGGTAGGATTTTTATTGGATAGTGTTGTGCATGATTATACTTGAATGTGTGATTAATTTCTTAGTTCATGCCATATTCATCATTCTTTTCCAAACTTTTAGGATTTACAATCCGAAAAAGTTTGGGGGGGGGGTATGATCATTCTTCATATGGGCTATTTGATATTGATTGATGATGTTTGTGGTGTTTAAAAATTATTTGAAGTGGTGTAGAAAAATTAAATTCGGAAATGTTGAAAAAAAGGCTCTGACCGAGCGGCTGGCTCAAGGCGTCCGAGCGGTGGGCTTAGGCTGTCCGAGTGGCAGACCGGAGGTGAGTTTTCTTGACCACTTTTCTTGTTTTGACCACACTTTCTTCCTACACCATTGTACACCATTTTCCACACACAAACACACATATTTTACACCACATTCTTGCACACACACTCATCCAAAAACACATGAGAAGAGGAGAGGAAAATTCTTGGAATTCAAGCTCTACATTTCTACTCTTCACTTCCTTCCATAGGTATGTTTTTTTTATTCTCCCTTCTTACTTATGCTTGATACTTGCTTCCTTTTCCTCATGTTAGTTTGTTCTTTTGTAGATTGCTATTTTGAGCATTAGTGTTGATTCTTGTTGTATTGTGCTTTGATTTGTGCATTGCATGATCTTTTCTTCACTCTTTTGCCAAACTTTTTAGACCCTTGGTCCAAAAAAGTTTTTTTTTGGGGGGGGGGG
>JAPKLY010000450.1:0-144174 GCA_026898435.1 Prunella vulgaris | reverse complement strand
GATATCTTGTTTTGCTTGTTGATGATTGCCATTATGTTGCTTGTTTTGAGTAGTGGACGCATGAGATATGTTTATTATTGTGTGGATGAGTTGAAAGTTCATGTTGGATGTAGTGGAGTTATGGCTTGATTCTTATCTTGTCTTTTATGTTATGGATTTGATGATACTTGAGATTTTGATGATATGAGCATTTTTTATATGAGATGAGTCATGATCACCCTATACCCGTGAGGTTTTGAGCCATCTATGCCCGTTTCAATCTTGAACGGACGATATTTCTTTGATGTGAGTTCCACACATGTGCATTATACTCTAGAACTTGGCTTTGGTCTTGTTTGAGACTACATTAGATAATGATTTCACATGATATGATATGAGGCATTTTCTTTATTTTATATTGAGCCACTTAGCCATATGAGCCTACCATTGATATTATTATCCATTGCTCACCATTTTGTGCCTATTATCCTTTCCTTTGGCTAACCACACTTTAAGCCATTTTTCTTCCTTTTTGGAACTCTCTTGTCCCTATGATTAGTAGAGTGAAAAGAAGGAAGGAAGATTTGTGATTTGATGAAGAATTGGGTGGCTTAAGTGGAAAGAAATTCATGTATGCATGGATTGTTGTGAAGAAATGTTCAAAGGCAAGTGCTAGCAAAGCTTTAAAAAAAAGGTTAACTTTTCATGAAAATTTGGTCAAGTTTGACTTTAGTGTTGTGAGTATGATCACAACTTGTTAAAAGGGAAGAATGATCTTGAAAGTGTGATATTGAAAGAGCATGAAGAGTATGTGCAACATTGCATGAAGATTTGGATGACTATTACTTGATTCCTTCTATACTTTACTAATCATACTTAGTCACTCTTATCCATATCTATCCTTCCCTACCAAAGAGCCAACATTATTTCAAGTGGTAGAGAATTTGAGACTTGAGCCAAGCTTATGGTAGTATTTGTATCATTGTGTGAAGATTGAGAGAACCTCAAACACTTGAGAGATGAGTTATACACTTCTATGTGAGGATCATGACTTGTTGATTTGACAATTTGTTCATTAATTCGATATTGATTGTTGATTTGATGAAATTGCATTTTATACTTGTTTGATATTTAGCTATGATTCTATGGCATTTGATCTTGTGCTTGATGCTTCATACATACAATTATTCCCCTATCTTATCGCTTCGTTGCTCGAGGACGAGCAACAATCTAGTTTGGGGGTGTGATTAAGATCATAATTGCATATTTTTCTATCCATTTCTATATGGTTTTGCTGTGCTTATGTTCATATTTAACCCTAATATGGTATAAATTGTGCATTTAACCCTTTTTGGCTAGAAAATTATGTTTTGTAGTGAAAACGAGCAAAACCAGCGAAAAACAAGCAAGTTTGAGAAAAGTCCAAAATTCTGAAGCTTAGCTAATTGGTGCAATTGATGTCCCATGTTGAATATCTTGAAGAGAGGGTTGCAACGTAAAAAGAATCGAGTCAATCGGAGTCCTAGAACTCAAGATATGACAAAAACAAGGAAGTCGTGCATCGATAGACACTAAGTGTCTTGGTCGGCAGCACATACACTTGTGCTAGGCAGCCTTCGCGCGACTGCATCCCTGGAAAGGCAGGCTTCGCGCGACTAAGCGAGCGACCGGCGTTGGACGGCAGGCTACAAGCTCTTGTGCGACAGATTGCACCTCTGTCGACCAAGCTGTTGACCATGGTCGACAGCCACTCAAGTCTTGGTCGACAACAGTGCAAAAAAAAACTCGGATTTTCAGGGCTATTTTCGTATTTTCACGCGTTTAATGAAGGAAACTTTGGACTAAACATTGTGCGCACTATAAATACTCAAGGATCAGATTCTCCAAAGGATCTTCATCATTAGTTAGTTCTTAGATTAGATTAGAGAGAGGTTAGAGGTAGTTTCCATGTTGGGTTAGTGTAGATTTCAATCTTCTCTCTACAATTACTTTTGATCCATCCATTGGATCTTTAATTCGTTCATTCCTGCGTTCTTATCTCGATTAGAGTTACGATTGTACGGTTCAATTTCTCATTTCGCATTCCGGATGAAGAGTTAGCACTTTGAGGTTTGTAGATAGAATTTCAAATCCACTTGCATTGGTAAGTTTTCTTTAATTTCCTTTGTAATAGTGATTAGATATGATGTTTACATTCTTAATTACAGTAGTTAGATTCCAATTAGCCATGGGCTAATTCCTTAGTGTGTTAGTGTATGACTCCTATGGAGTAGTGTTGTGTTATGTTAACCTTATGAATGATTGAGATGTTGTATGATCAATTCTCTATTTTGATGGTTTGTACGAATGCTTATTATGCATAATTGATTGTATGGGCCGTTAGGATTTAGACTCATACGAGAGTTGGGCTATATTCCTAAATCTTCTTGTTATTAGGCCATTGTATACTAAGTGTTTGTTAAAATTCCCAAGATAGTGAGAATTACCTTAGGCTCCATTTGGATGGGTGGATTTGAAATCCATGGATTTCATACACAAATAATCACCCTCTCCATGAATATACAAATACTTAGATTCCATTTTATGTTTAAAATGGAGGAATTCTAAATCCTCTTCAAATCCATGTCATTTGTGAAATCCACTCTTCCACAGTTTCATATCTCATTTTCCTTACTTTTTTCCTTCTCTCCCATCTCTCTATAATACCTAACTTAAAATATATGCTTTTTTACATGTATTTTTGTTTAAATCCATTCATTTTCAAATCCATCCAAATGGAGACTTAGAGAATTGGAAAGACAATTAGAGGCTCTTATGTGTATCTAGGGAGACCTATGCATGTTAGAGTGGCTTGCCTATTGATTGTACAATAACTCAATGCATGAGTAAGTGATACTTCACCACATGAAACATAGGATAGTACACTAATACACCTCTCACACAACTTGCTCACTTTGCAACCCAAGGTGATAGGTAGTTTACTTGTTTGACGCACTTGTAGACATAGATACCATATTCTCTTTAATTGCTTTGTGTTTTCGAATTTTGAACAATAATCGTACCTTTCAATCCGCCCTCTCCCTGTGTTCGATAAATGATAAACTTGGTCAAACTTGCTACGACAATAACGATCGTGTACACTTGCACGTAGACACCATTTGGGCAAATAGTGTCCTTCATTAAACGCGCGAAAAGACGAAACAATCCTCAATTTTGTGAAGAACCGGACCTGTGCACGAACTAGTGAAGCAGGTGCACGAACGTGCTCGTGCGAGTGTGCGTGTGATTGTCTCGGCACACGAACCAGGGATTCGATGCACGAACCAAGGCTATTGGCGCACGAACGTGGCTTGTAGCCGCGCGATCCCGACTGGCTTCATTCGGTCGATCCTCGACTTTCTCATTTTCTTCATATCTTTGACATGTTCTATCATTTCCCTCCATTGGATCAACTCAAAAATTCTGGACTTTTACGAACTTGCTCGTCTTTTGCCGGTTTTGCTCATTTTCACTACAAAACACAACTTTCTAGCCAAAAAGGGTTAAATTCACCAAGTATAGCATTTTAGGGTCAAATATGAACATAATCACATCAAAACCATATAGAAATGGATGCAAAAAGATGTAATTATGATCCTAATCACACCCCCAAACTAGATTGTTGCTCGTCCTCGAGCAATGAAGCGATAAGATAGAGGAATAATTGTATTAATGAAGCATCAAGCACAAGTCAAATGCCATGGAATCATCACTCAATATCACGTAAGTCTAGCATGCAATCTCATCTAATCAACTATCAACAATGAATCAACAAGCACATTATCAAATCAATGAGTCATGATCCTCACAAGGTAAGTGTTTAGCTCAATCCTCAAGTGTATAAGCTCACTCAATCATCACATCACATACACATACTACCATAAGCTTGACTCAAGTCTACATTCTCCACCACTTGAAATGACAAATCATTCACACATCAATGAGGACTTTCATAAGGTGGTAGTGTTAGCTCTTTGGTAGGGAAGGAACATATGGATAAAAGTGACCAAGTATGATTAGTAAAGCATAGAAGGAATCACAATGTAGATCATTCACATCTTCATGCAAATAGCAATCTCATCTTCATGCTCTTTCAAAATCACACTTTCAAAGATCATTCTTCCCTTTTTGACAAGTTGTGATCATACTCACAACACAAGAGTCAAACTTGACCAAAATTTTGCAAAAAATCAACCTTTTTCATCCCTTGCAAGCACTTGCTTTTGAACCTTCTTTTCACATCTATCCATGCATTCTTGAATATTTTCAACTAAGGCCACCATGTTCTTCATCAAATCACCAATCTTCCTTCCTTCTTTTCACTCTACTAATCATAGGGACAAGAGAGTTCCAAAAAGGAAGGACAATAACTTAAAGTGTGGTTAGCCAAAGGAAAGGTCTAAAGGCACAAAATGGTGAGAAATGGATAATAATATCAATGGTAGGCTCATATGGCAAAGTGGCTCAATATATATATCAAAGAAATGCCTCAAATCATATCATGTAAACTCTTTATCTAATGTGGCCTCAAATAAGACCAAAGCCAAGTTCTAGAGTAACATGTATGTGTGTGGAACTCACATCAAAGAATATCATCCGTTTAAAATTTAAACGGGCATAATAGGCTCAAAACTCACGGGATAGGGTTGATCAAGACTCATATCATTTCAAAAATGCTCATATCATCAAAGTATTAAACATCATAAAATCTATAGCAAGCTAGACAAGATATGAATTAAATGATAAATCCACTACATCTAACATGGACTCTCAACACATCCACACAATCATAAACATATCTCATGCCACACTACTCTAAACTAGCAACATCATGGCAAAAATCAACAAGCAAAACAAGGCATTCAACTAGGCATATGGTCCAAAACATCATAGGAACACTAAGAATCAACATAAGCATAGCATTGCAATGAGATTCGCAAAACGAACATACCCCCCTAAACTTTTTTGGACCAAGGGTCTAAAAAGTTTGGCAAAGAGTGAAGAAAAGATCATGCAATGCACAAGACAAAACAAAATATCACAAGAATCACAATAAAGCTCAAAATAGCAATCTACTATCAAGAAAACTAAACCTAAGAATGGAAGCACATATAGAGATAAGTGTAAAGACATACCTTGAGTTGGGATTAAGAATAGGAGAGTGACTTGCCACTTACACGAAAATCTCCTTCTTGGCCGAGTAGGAAGAGAAATCTCCTCATCACACCTTTCTAGAGTTAACAAATCACATCAATTATCATTACAAATCAAAATTTGAAGATCGAACACACCCCCAAACTTTTTCGAATCAAGGATCCTAAAAGTTTGGCAAAGAGTGATGAAAATTGGATTTGCAAAGAATCAATGAAAAAACAATGCATGTATAAGCTCAAGTAAACCAAGAAATCACCATATATACAAGAGGCAACACCCCCAAAATAGGGTAAATCACATGCACCAACCCAAGTAAGAGAACACACTACCTCATATGTAGCAAATCAAAACAATTAACACTATCTAAACTACAAAGCAAACCTAATAAGCAAGAAAATTTTAAGGATGGGTTGCCTCCCATCTAGCGCTTGGATTTAACGTCCCCTAGCCGGACGACACCAATGTTAGCTAAATGGCCAAGTATATTTGGCATCCTCCCCATCAAACATCAATCTCAAAGCATCATTACTAAGGAAACATGTAGGATTTCTACCCCAAACCCTTACATTCCTTATCAATTTATTCTTGTAAGCACATGAACATTCTTCTTCTCTTCTCCTCATAACACCATTCCACCCCCATCTCCTACTATCAAAGATTTTCAAGAGGATCCTCAATTCAATCTTATGATCAATCAACTCTAAAGGCAAGACAAATTCACAATAAACAACTTTATCAATTAAGCTCATCTTCTACTTCATCTTCTTGTTCTTCTCCATTTATGCTCATGTCCCATAGTGGACATTCATCTTCCTCTTCTTGTTCATTCTCCTCTCCTCCTCTTGAATCATCTACTTCCTTATCCCCTTCTTCTTTTTCTTTCACCTCTTTCTTCTCTTCTTCAAGATTCCTGTCAAGGCATACACAATGAGTAGGATACTCTATATCATCATAACAAGGAATAATATCACAATCAATGAAATTGTAAAAAGGATTAGTAAAGCTCTTAAGATCGGAGGTATCTTGAGCATGAGTAAATTTGATCTCTTCATAATCATCTTTATCTTCTTTGATCTCACTTAGGATTTCTCCTATGCTACCATCAATATCACAATCAAATTGATCATAAAGATCCTTGTACTCATCATGCTCATCCTTATCTTCATCGTCCTCTTCACTTTCATCAATTTCTTCTTTTTCCTCTTCCTTTTCACACTCTTCTCTTTCTTCTTCTTCTAGTCCATCCTTCTCTTCTTCTTGATCCCTAATCAATGTAGCATGAGGAAATTTATAAGCAATATCATTATTAATTATAGGAATTTCATAGTCAATGTAAGCATGAGAAGGTTCAATAGACAATTGAATTCCAATACAATCTAGAATAGAA
The DNA here is from genome assembly GCA_026898435.1 of Prunella vulgaris. Classification (NCBI taxonomy): domain Eukaryota; kingdom Viridiplantae; phylum Streptophyta; class Magnoliopsida; order Lamiales; family Lamiaceae; genus Prunella; species Prunella vulgaris. The sequence goes on along the minus strand of JAPKLY010000450.1, from coordinate 137,615 downwards.
AGAGATTTAGTCTTCTCATGATGATGATCATCATCTTCATCTTCCACATTCACTTCTTCCCCCATGCTTTCCACTTCCCCTTCATCTTCATCATTACCCCCATCTTCCTCCTCACACATCTCATTGGCTTGAATGCTCAATTGCTCCATTTGGAACTCCAAACTTTCGATTTGATGACTTTGAGACATGAATACTTCATCAAACTTCTTGTTTGTCCTCTCAAAGCACCGTTCATTTTCACTTCTAATTTCTTCCAATTGCTTGAAATTTTGAGCTAGAGCCTCATCTACATAACTAGGAGGAGTTTCTTCTTGATGGTAAGGCATAGGAATGGGTGGAGGGTAGGAATATGGATCTTCATAAGAGTAGGAATCTTGGTATGAATATAAATTTGGAGGATGAGGATAAGATTCGTCTTGTGGAGGTGGTGGTTGATATGGGTAAGGTTGATATGTGTAGGAATTAGGAGGATATGTATCTTGTGGGAAATACGAGCAATGGTTGTATTCGCCCATCTTCAATTGAGTTCACTCCTACAAAAATAAGCAAGTATCAACACTCACCAAGAATAGTAAAATACAAATAAGAAAAAAAAATAAAGAAAAAAAATGTAAACAAACATCAACTCGCTTGACAAAGAGACCATTTCCCCGGTAACGGAGCTAAAAACTTGTTTGCCAAAATCATGTAGGATTTCCACGCAAGTGTACGTGGTCGTTGTTATTGTGGTAAGTTAACCAAGTTAAATATCGAACACAGGGAAACGATGCGATATCAAGCAAGCATTGGATGTCTACAAAAGGCTAATAGCTAGAAAAGCAAGAAAAGAATCATGGTTTCTATCTACTTCAACAAAGCAAAGTAAATCTAGCTATCACCTCAAGGAAGTGAGAAAAAGTGGTGTGAATGCATGGAAGTAATCCTACTATGGTTCCTCTAGTGTCCTATCCATCCTAGCATGCAAAAGGTCTCTTGGTGTCTTAGTCAAGCCAACTAGTGTGTAGATCTCTCTACAACATAAGCTAGGGCTCTACAACTCCTAACACTCCAATTAAGAGGTCTAGGCTAATATGCAATTCTCATTGGTCATTCAAACCAAATATCAAACACTTGGTATGCATAAAGTTCTTATAGCTCAATTCTCATTTCATAGCTAACCATATAAGCCATACATTCCAATTAAACATCCCAAGCATTCATTCAAGTCATTAATAAGAGAACTAATCCATCAAGATCACTAATTCATGCATAGGATTAACAAGAAACTAAATTCACCATAGTATTCATACAACCATGCAACAAGGATATTAGCCCATGGCTAATTGGAATTGGAAATCAACAATTAACATTCTAAACAATTTGATTATTAACTATAACAAGAGAATTAAAGGAAAACTTACCATAGGTGAAGAAATTGAATACAATCTACAAACCTCCAAAATGATATCTCTTGATCCAAAGCTCAAAATACAAAATTGAACCGCAGGAATAAAACTCTAATCACTACGAGTATGCAGGAACAAACGGATCAGAAATCCGACGGATGGATCAAAAGTTATGGAAGAAAGAAGATTGAAATCTAATTAAGAACCCACTAAGCAACTACCTAATTCTCTCTCTAAACTAATCTAAGAACTTGGATTTATGATGGAATTGCCTTGGAAATCTGATCTTTGAGGTATTTATAGTGCCCACAATGTTTAGTCCAAAGTGCCCTTTATTAAACGCGCGAAAAGATTAAATAACCCTCAATTTTGTGAAGAACCGGACATGTGCACGAACCAGTGAAGCAGGCGCACGAACGTGCTCTTGCGAGTGTGTGTGTGATTGTCTCGGCACACAAACCTAGGATTCGACGCACGAACCTAGGCTATTGGCGCACGAACGTGGCTTGTAGCCGCGCGATCCCGATTGGCTTCGTTCAGTCGATCCTTGACTTCCTCGTTTTCTTCATATCTTGAGTTCTAGAGCTCCGATTGACTCGATTCTTTTTCCATTGCGCTCCTCTCTTCGAACTATTCGACATGGTCTATCATTTCCCTCTATTGGATCAACTCACAAATTCTGGACCTTTATGAACTTGCTCATCTTTTGCCGGTTTTGCTTGTTTTCACTACAAAACACAACTTTCTAGCAAAAAAGGGTTAAATGCACAAAGTATAGCATTTTAGGGTCAAATATGAACATTAAGCTCATCAAAACCATATAGAAATGGATGCAAAAAGATGCAATTATAACCCTAATCACAGATCATTGGAATCACCTCGAGGTTGTTTTTACTTAAAATGAGAGTATTAGAACTTTAAGTTAAGCAGCTTATCAGCTAAATCTAGTGGTTGAAAGGCTTACAGAAGCTACGTAACCTTCTGTTATTTTTTCTTTGTTAGTTCTAGTTCAACCGAAGCTTTGGGCTTTAAACGAATATAGAACTGGAAGAAATGGAAGAAGGATAATTGATCAGAAAGTGGGAGGTAGGATAACAATACCAAAGGCAATGCAATCAATATGAAAAGAAAGAAGAAGCGTGTTAAAATGAATAAGAAGGATATGAGCGAAATGGCATACTACAATACGCATGGTCGTTTTGCACATGAGTGCCCTGAGCCTTGATGGGACAAGATAGATCTATCTAATTCCATTTTTTGATTTGTAGATGTCTCTAAATTGTTGTTTTTAACTAAATCTTATCCTTTGTGGACTAAAGATTCAGAAACAACAGACCGAGACATTGGAGACAAGGGAGCCATTATAAATAATCAATGGATTTGAGTAGGATATAATGCTGGAGTCAAAGTCGAAGACCTGTGACTTGCAGAATTGACTCTGATAGGGTCATAATTTTTATTCTACAAGATGATCAAATATCTCCTTAACTCACACTTTATCTTTTTTCTGTTTCATTCATGCTTGCTTATTTTGAGATACATTGTATTGTTATTTTTTAAAGGACATGATTGTCATTCACATTAATGTTGAATGTTATCGTGATGGACTTATAGTTGTCAACTTTATGTTTTTTGGATGGTGAAAGGACATCTTTTAGTTATTATGAATTCAGTTCGTATCTACTGAATGATGGTTCTTCTAGTGATGCTTATATGATAGACATATTTTGCATACTAGTATAGGTCAATTTTTAAGCAAGATATGATAAATAGACTTGTGATTTATAGATTGTTGAATTTGGAATCAAAGTCGAGTAATCCAAATACGAACTTTTCTTGCTGGTTAAATGACCCAAAACCATTTGAAAAACTATTAGAGCTGTATTTTTGTTGCTATTATTTTTTGGTATATGAGTTCCTATTAGATAAGGACACAAGATGAAATTTTTCCTGTTTCATTACATTTAGAAATTACCATTCATGTTTTGATCCTGTCTGATTGATTTCTCATAAGTCTGATGTACTTGATGTTTCGGACATCTATTTGGACAAGTTGAGAATAAAAATTACATAATTGTCAAAGTTGAGGAAACTGATAGAAGACATGAAAGTCTATCTAAACAATTCAGGGAATTATGTAATGAAAAAGGGTTGTCTGACAATCGACTATCCTTTAAAGACACTATTGATTTGGTGTTTCAGAAAGAAGGTATAGAACATTGTTAGAAATGTTAAGATCCATGTAGGCATGAGTGTTTGCCAAAATTGTGTATGATTTCCACGTAAGTGAACGTGGTTGTTGTTGTCGTGGCAAGTTAACCAAGTTAAATATCAAACACAGGGAAACGATGCGATATCAAGCCAGTATTGAGTGTTCACAAAAGTGGATAGCTAGGAAAGCAAGAAAAAGATCATGTTTTCTATCTACTTCACAAAGCAAAGTAAAAGCTAATTATCACCTCAAAGAAGTGAGCAAGAGTGGTGTGTACATGGAAGTAATCCTACTATGGTTCCTCTAGTGTCCTATCCATCCTAGCATGCAAAAGATTTCTTGGTGTCTTAACCAAGCCAACTAGTGTCTAGATCTCTCTAATAACACAAGCTTAAGGGCTCAATTGGGTGTCTAGATCTCTCTACAACTCCCAACACTCTAATTAAGAGGTCTAGGCTAATATGCAATTCTCATTGGTCATACAAGCCAAATATCAAACACTTGGTATGCATAAAGTTCTTATAGCTCAATTCTCATTTCATAGCTAACCATATAGGCGCATACAATCCCATTAAACATCCCAAGCATTCATACAAGTCATTAATAAGAGAACTAATCCATCAAGATCACTAATTCATGTATAGGATTAACAAGAACTAAATTCACCATAGTATTCATACAATCATGCAACAAGGATATTAGCCCATGGCTAATTGATAATGAAAATCAACAATTAACATTCTAATCGTCATGACTATTAAGTAAAACAAGAGAATTAAAAGAAATCTTACCATCATGACTATTAAATTTTCTAAGGTTTTATAAATTTGTAAGGTTTTATAAATTTCTAAGGTTTTATAGGATTTCTAAGGTTTTATAAATTTTCTAAGGTTTTATAAATTTCTAAGGTTTTATAAATTTCTAAGGTTCTATAAATTTCTAAGGTTTTATAAATTTCTAAGGTTTTATAAATTTCTATGATTTTTTAGGATTTCTAAGGTTTTATAAATTTCTAAGAATTTCTAAGGTTTTATAAATTTCTAAGGTTTTATACATTTCTAAGGATTTCTAAGGTTTTATAAACTTCTAAGGTTTTTTAGGATTTCTAAGGTTTTATAAATTTCTAAGGTTTTATAAATTTCTAAGATTTTATAAATTTCTAAGGTTTTAAAAATTTCTAAGGTTTTATAAATTTCTAAGGTTTTCTAATGTTTTATAAATTTCTAAGGATTTATAAGGTTTTATAAATTTCTAAGGTTTTTAGGATTTCTAAGGTTTTATAAATTTCTAAGGTTTTATAGAATTTCTAAGGTTTTGTAAATGTCTAAGGTTTGATAAATTTCTAAGGATTTATAAATTTCTAAGGTTTTCTAAGGTTTTATAAATTTTCAAGGTTTTATAAATTTCAAAGGATTTCTAAGGTTTTATAAATTTCTAAGGTTTTATAAATTTTTAAGGTTTTCTAAGGTTTTATAAATTTTCAAGGTTTTATAAATTTCAAAGGATTTCTAAGGTTTTATAAATTTCTAAGGTTTTATAAATTTTCTAAAGTTTTATAAATTTCTAAGGTTTTATAAATTTCTAAGGTTTTCTAAGGTTTTATAAATTTCTAAGGATTTCTAAGGTTTTTTAGGATTTCTTAGGTTTCATAAATTTCTAAGGTTTTATAAATTTCTAAGGTTTTATAGGATTTCTAAGGTTTTATAAATTTCTAAGGTTTTCTAAGGTTTTATAAATTTCTAAGGATTTCTAAGGATATATAAATTTCTAAGGTTTTTTTAGGATTTCTTAGGTTTTATAAATTTCTAAGGTTTTATAAATTTCTAAGGTTTTATAGAATTTCTAAGGTTTTATAAATTTCTAAGGTTTTACCAATGTTCTAAAAAACGCTAGTCGCTAGTCGGTCGGACCACTAGGGTCTAGTGACTAGAGCGACTAGTCGGGAACTAGTCGGAAAGACTTAAATAATATATATAATTAATTATTTAATAAATTAATAAGATATTATGCATAAAAAAATTATAACACCACCTTTGAAAATTAAAATTATATTTATAAGTGATAATCATGGCACTCAAAATGCAATAAAATCATAATTTAAAAATTAAAAGACCACACATATTAGTTCACACATTAAACATTTAAGTTTTACATATTAAAAATAACAATATAAATAAAAATGTTCTTCAAAATAACAACACAATACTAAAAGTTTATAAGCTAAATACTAGGTTGATTGAGTTTATTTCTTATTTTTAATATATTAGATAATATTATAAATTTATAATAATAGATAGTAGATACTACTTACTAGATACTGAAAGACTGAAATAAAAAAAAAAAAAAAATAGGCGCATACCTCTTGCTAAACGCCGCCCAACCCGTTTAGCAAAAAAAAACGCCCAGCCCGTTCACGGTCCGACTAGGCGCCTAGAGCCGACTAGTCGGCGTCTAGGCGCCGACTACATGAAGAAACATTTTTTTCCACCGACTACATGAAAAACGGGTCGGCCAAGGCCGACTACCGACTAGTCGGCTACTAGTCGGCCGACTTGGCCGACTTTTAGAACACTGGGTTTTACAAATTTCTAAGGTTTTATAAATTTCTAAGGATTTCTAAGGTTTTATAAATTTAGGACTTTGGTATCCTAAAGAAGGAGGAATTGAACCTATACGCAACATTGACTCAGATTTTGCTAGATGCAAAATTGATAGAAAGAGTACTAGTGGCATATGTCAATTTCTAAGTGAAAGGATAGTTGCATGACATAGTAAGAAGCAAAATTCAATTGCACTATCTACTATTGAGGCAGAATATATTGATGTTGGAAGTTGTTGTGCACAAATCTTATGGATGCAATACTAATTACAAGACTATGGGATTGATGTAAGAGAAACTACTATATGCTGTGACAATACAAGTGCTATGGCCATAACACAGAATCCAGTATTACAATCTAGATCAAAACACATAGATGTAAGGCATCATTTCATAAGAGATCATGTAGAAAGAAAGGATGTGAAATTGACTAAGATTCATACTGATTTGAATCTTGCAGACATTTTCACTAAACCTTTGTGTGAATCAAGATTTTCAATCTTTAGAGGCAATTTCGGAATGTTAGAATTGTAAAAAGATTCTGTAAGAATAACTAAATTTCTTGGTTAAACTTAGAAAATTGAAAATTCACTAAGACAGAAATATGCAACTACAAAGTCACTCAACTGTAGAATTGGCAAATCTACAGCTGCAGACTTAGCAACTAACTGCATATTCCTTACAAATGTAGATTTTCACACTCTAAGAAAACCAACTGCAAACTTAGAGAAAGTTACAGTGCTGTGTACAATTCTGATCAATTAAATGGAGCACTAAAAATTCAGAAACGTCAGTACTATAGTTACAGACATTTTTTATTCTTCTGCATTTTACTTAATAAAATGTTTGAATTTGTGTAATATTTTTAATAGAATTAATGTTCATATGAGTTATATTTTGGACAAACTTAATGTTATAAGTTTTTGTTCGAAATTCAAAACTCATACATTTTTTTATAAAAAGACAAAAATACCCTCCCCTGTCTTGAACATGTGTAAGGAAAGGTACTTAAAGGATTCATCATCCTCATTCACCTCACTTTACATTTGTGAATACCCTTCAACACTCCAAACCCCTCATCCGTAAACCTCATAATCATGTCTATCAAGGTGATTTTTGGTGCTTTGTTCGATTTTAAAGCAATCGAAGAAAATAACCCCATTGAAGCTATGATAAGGGTTATTATGAAGATAACCAATCAAGGCCAACATCACTGTCTTTCTCATATTCCTAATGGGTATGATGACAAGATAGTTGTGGATTTCTACAAGAATGCTGAAGCAGATGTTGAAAGAAAGAAATTGACAGTTATTTTGCAAGGAAGAAATGTTTGAATCAGTGCAAGAGATATTTGCAGAGCTTTAAGCCTAAGAGATGGAGGAGACTCTTATGACAACCTCAACTTTTCAGAGGAGGATAAGAAGTACTGGAAGAGGTTCACTGCAAACAAAGCGTTTCCAGAGAACTGGAAGAGAACTTTCAAGAAAAACAACCTAGTTGTAGAGTACATTTTTCATTATGAAGCTATTGATAAATGCTTGTTATGTAGAACTGGTGCACATGACATAGGCACTAAACTTATTTGGGATTTAATGATAGCAATTGATAAGGAGATTCATGTAGATATAGGAGAACTGTTGTTGAGAAATATTTGCAATGATGTTGTTAAACCAGGAAGGAACATAGGATTTGGTTTAATCTTAAACTATATCCTTAAGGAAGTAGGTTTCTCATTATGTGATGTGTTTGAGGGACAACCTATACTCACACATAGGCTTATTGGGAGAGCCAATTTCAAAAGAGTCCAAAGTTGAAGAAGAGAAAGAAGAATACAGAAAAGAGAGAAAAGAAGAATGATTCTATAGCTGCCAAATCTACAGCTGTAAAGAGTTATGAAAGAAGCAAGAAAGAAGTCAAGAGGAAATTACTAGTGGATGAAGAATCAGAAGATGAAGTAGATAGAGAGAAAAGAGCAAAGAAATTTCACTCTAAGAAGGTCATTGAGGCACAAGAAGAAATTGACAAGTCTACAGCAGTAGACTTGGTAAATGTGCAGTCAGAAGATTTGGAGATTGAAGAAGCTCCTATTCCTGAAGTTCCCATTCAACAAGAACAGTTGCCAATTGTTCCAGTTGAAAGGATTGAAGGCTTTGATGAAGAAATGAAGAAGTTTGAAGACTGGAGAAGTCTGAGAGAAAAGATTGAAAAGTTAATTCTTGAGGAGAAGGATTTGTTCCAGTGGGTTGTTGACTGGATAAATTTCTCAAATATTGAAGACTTGTTGAAACCGAATTTCTTTGATGAGTTTCTTGCTGAGAAACTGAAGAGAAACAAAGGAAAAGGGAAATAGATTGTAGTAGAAGAATGATTAAGGTCATAATTACATCATTTGACATCCATTTCTATATGGTTTCGATGAGTTTATGTTTATATTTACCCTAAAATGCTATACTTTGTGTTATTGACCCCTTGTTGGCAAGAAAGTTGTGTTTATAGGTGAAAACGAGCAAAAAGGTGAAGAGACGAACAAGTTTGATAAATTTCAGATTTATTAAACTAATCCAAATGGTGAAAATGATATACCATGTGAAAGAGCTTGAATAGAGAGTCGCAATGCAAAAAGAATCGAGTAAATCGGAGTTCTAGAGCTCAAGATATGAAGAAAACAAGTTTGCCCGAAAAACTGCAAAGGAGTGCGAGTTTGGAGTCGCGCGCGGATGCGCGCGAGGCTTTGTTGCGGGATCCAGGGACTTGGCATGCGATTTCCTTTTTCGTGGCACGCGACTCTGTCTTGTGGGCGTGCGAGCGGGGCATTTTTAAGCATTTTTAAGGGTATCTTCGTCCTTTTGTGCGTTTAATGAAGAACACTTTGGTCTAAGCATTGTGGGCACTATAAATATCTCAATGATCAGATTTTCAAACATTCTCTCATTATTCCCTCATTATTCCATTTTCTTAGATTAGTTTAGAGAGAGAATTAGGTAGTTACCCATTAGATTAGAAGTTAATTTCTTACTTCTTTCTTCAATAACTTTTGATCCAACCATTGGATTGTTAATCTGTTTGTTCCATTAGCTTAGTCTCGTTATTAGCTACGTTTCTATGATTCGGTTTATGTTTTTGAGCTTTGGATCAAGACTTAGCATTTGGAGGTTTGTAGCTTGTATTCAATTTCTTCTACATATGGTAAGTTTCCATTCAATTCTCTTGTTTTAGTTCTTAGTAATGATGTTTAGATTGTTAATTGTTGATTTCCATTCCCAATTAGTCATGAGCTAATCTCTTGTTGCATGGTTGTATGAATACTATGGTGTAATTTGGTTTCTTGTTAATCCTATGCATGAATTAGTGATCTTGATGGATTAATTCTCTTAATTAATGATTTGAATGAATGTTTGGTATTGCCAATTGGATGTTTAGAGCCTTAGTGGATTAGTAAGATATGAGAATTGAGCTTATTCATGAAAGTTCTTTATTGAATGTTGTGCATGCCAAGTGTTTGATTAATGACTTATAATACCAATGAGAATTGCATTTAAGCCTAGACCTCTTAATTAGAGTATTGGGTGTTGTAGAGAGATCTAGACACCTAACCCTTTAGCTTGTGTTGTTAGAGAGATATAGACACTAGTTAGAGTCATAGCTTGATTAAGACACCAAGTGACCTTTTGCATGCTAGGATGGATAGGAAACTAGGTGAACCATAGTAGGAGTACTTCCATGCACACACATCCCACATTTGCTCATCTCTAAGAGGTGATAGTTAGCTTTTACTTTCTTTGTTGAAGTAGATAGAATCCAAGACTTTTTCCTTATTTTCCTAGCTATCCACCTTCGTAAACACTCAATGTTTGCTTGATATCGCATCGTTTCCCCATGTTCGATATTTTTATTACTTGGTTAACTTGCCACCTCTACAACTACCACATACACTTGCGTGAGACACAAAATTGGCAAACAAAGAACAGACTGAAAGACAGAAAATAACTAAGTCTGCAGCAGAAGCACTTAGAGTTTCTATTGGCACAAAGACAGATCCTAATGCTGAATTTCCTGAGTCAAACTATGAAGTAGTTAGCTCAGAGGATTGCCAAAGAGAGTTGGTGAAGGAAGCACTCAGGGTGTTGAGACAGCTGGTCTAACAATCTGCTGAAAGTGCAGCAATCTTGGAATCTACAGGAGCAAGTGCTGCAAATTTGATACCAGCTCAACAAGAAGTCACGCAAACTTAACCAAAAGATGTTATTGATGAATCTAGTAAAGAGAAAGAAGATGATAGGAGTGGTTCACCCTGCAAGGAACCACAAGACAGAGGAGATGACGACAATGATAATCAAGGAGGACATGATAATGCTCCAATGGGAGGAGCACAATCTAAAACTGCTCAAGTTTCAGGTATTCAAGAGGCTTTGAATACTGAACAGATTGTGGAGGATACAACAAGAGAAATTAATGAGGCTGATAAGGAAGAATCCACACAAGCAGTAACTCTCTTCAACCAACCACCACCTACCATATGTACACTTTAGCAGAAGTCTATTTCTAAGGCACCCCTTCTTTACAAAGTTTTTCAGCTTCACAAAGGGTGACCATTGATGATTATATTGAGGACATGATAAACACGTCTATTGAAAAGATGCATATGGAAATAACTCCTTGCAAAAGAAAAACAACTACTAAGGACTCTACAGCTGTAGAGTTACACACTGCAAATATTAAGAAGACAATAAAAGGGAAAGATTTGATGATTCAAGAAGCAGAGTCAGAAGAAGAAGATAGTGATTCGTTTCCCAAGATGACTCTAAAGGAAGTAGTTTCTAAACTTCTTGGATTTGAAGATATATTGAAAGGAACAGAATCTGAGATACTTAAACAAGTGAAATTGATTCTAGATACTATTATCTCACAGAGAGTCAAGAAAAGTAATAGAAGATGTGGTCAAGAGAGTTGAAGAAAAAGAAATTGAAGAAAGGAAAGTGATGCAAGACAAGTACAAACTTGTAGTTGATGATCTTATGAAACAAAATGTAGAAATAAGGAATGAATTACTTCAGAAGACCAGAGATGTTTCAAGTCTACAGGGATCAATTGATACTATGAAGAATTACACATTTGGTCTAAAGATTTAGGTTGCTTAATTGAAAGAAGAAGTGAAGACAATGATTTCTGACAATTGAGAGATGAAGACAGAACTCATGGCCAAGCTTGAACTCATTTTGTCATATTTTGATGCTGGCAAAAGGGGGGAAAGAAGTCTTATTGAGAAAGAAATTGTTGAAGGAGAGAAAAGAGAAGCATAAATCTTAAAGAATGTCAAAGAGCACAACAAGACAATGAATGAAGATTTTGAAGCTGCAAAATCCAAGGATTTGTCTACAAGGCTTGCTGAGCAGTCAAAGAGTTAGAAGAAGAATTCACAAGGGAAAATCATACATTTACCTAGCTCTAAACCTGCAGTGAAGCAACCTACTGTGAAGTCACATCATCAAAAGCTACTGGTGGTCAATGTAACGCCTCAGTTTTCCAAAATGCAATTTCGTCATTCTAGAAACCCGAGTCATCACTTAGTGACTGAAAATCCATACTATTTTTTTTCTTTTAAATATGAAACACATTTAATGACATTAAATAGATAGCGGAAGCATATGTTTTGTTAAAAGAATACATGTACAGCGGAAAGATAATTTTTTTGTTATGAAAGACGCGGTGGCCATTTTGATGATTTACCATTCTAGGATCTTTGTAAAAAGTTTGGCACAAAACAAACAATAAATAAGCACTATACATCATCATCATCGAGGAATTTTGTAATTGTTCATCACTTTATCATATTTACAAAGTCATAATAAGAGTTATCATCCTTAACTCCTTTTCTTTTAATGCATGACAAAATACCAATACCGGAAACAGTATCACTCTTCCACTGGCATGAACTCCACCTTGTCGTATCCTGAAAAAAGATTTATAAATAGGGGGATGAGATTTGAATTCTCAGTGTGGGCGACCTGTACGCTACTATACAGATTGGTAGTATGCAAACGTATCATTTTGTAAAAACACTTTTCATAGTCATAAAGGCTCATCATTCATCATATAGCCCGTAGGCTCTGTCCACCGTGGCGCCTAGCTACACAAGCTAGACCACTACATATCATTTGAGATACTTTTAATCATATAGCCCTCAGGCTCTGTCCACCGTGGCGCCTAGCTACACAAGTCAGACCACTACATATCATTTGAGATATAGCCCTGAGGCTCTGTCCACCGCGGCGCCTAGCTACACAAGCCAGACCACTACATATCATTTGAGATACTTTACCCGTAGGTATTTGGGTAATAACCTTGTAATCGGACCCAAAGGTCAAAACATTTTCATTCAAATACACCAATAGTCCATATAATATTCAAGGCAATACAGTAAATGCCACCCACCTTAAACGTTTTCCTTTTGTAAAAACAATCACCGTTCTTTTCACCCAGAAATCCTCGTCACCATTCTCGCACTTACACCTAGCACCATTCGTTGCGTTTCAGTTATTGATGTCTTAGAAATTCTTTTAGATTTTATACACGTTTGTCCGAAAAGGGGACTTTTAAGCACTTAAAGTCTTATTCTCTTTATTCTTATCACTTAAGAAAACATATACTCATAAATTCAAACAAGAGAATATAACATTTTAAAATTAGCAAGAAAACTTTATGTACTAGACATAGCAGGAAAACATGATGTTCTAAACATAGCAAGGAAACATAATATCCTAAACTTTGCAAGGAAATATAATATTATAAACTTGAAGAGTATATAGCACATACACCTTAAAATAGATGAGCATGAAGTATTTTAATGTCCTAAACATTAAATAAAAAGAACATATAGCACGCAATTTGCAAAGGTTTTAAACTTGCAATAACTAGTGTTCTAAACCTTTAAATGATAAACATATCATCATAAAATTAGAATAATGAGTTCAAAACCATGCAAACAAAATTTCATACATAGCATTTTAGAACTCCAAATCACTATCACATCATGCTCATCAAATATGACTATTTTAGAAAGAAACAATATGAAAAGAAATACCTTTTATTTTCTATTCTTAAGTATTTTCTAATCACATTTTAATACAACCAAAAATCACAAAATTAGTATAATGAGATCATAATTAGGTTTATACCACCCAAAATTTGTGGCAAATCATTTTGTAAGTGAAAATTTTAGGTTTTGGATCATGTTTAGAAAGAGGACAATGATTTATTTTCTTAGGTTTCCATAGAAAGTTCCAACATCACGACCTTAACAAAAATAATTTTTGTAAATATTTAGGCTAGTTCAAAAACTTTGAAATAAATCATGGAGATCCCCAAGTTCACCTAGTATTTATTTGTGCATTTCCCAAAAGTTGTGCTTGAGCCGATTTTTCTCAAAAATTCAAAGAATTCCGAATTTGGGGACTTCTCAAGGCAAACAAGAAAATATAGTCCTTAATCTAAAATCAACACCAAACATCATGCCATTCACTTAAATCATGCATTCAGATAGCATTTATTAACACATAGCCTTCACTAAACATAGAATTTAGACTAGTTTTATCATGGAAAACATTTACATTTTTCTTTTACAAGAAGGTAACACATGAACAACAACATTCAAGTAGGGCAGTTTGCATTTTGGACTACACTCATACAAACTTTGAGCATTTTATAAAAATATCAAAACTCATCCAAAAACTGTGAAATTTTTACAGTAGCTACCTCATCAAGTCTAGGTCACAAATAAAATTTCTTTCATGTAATTTGGTTTAGGAAAATATGAGTTTTAGGCTTGTTTTCAAAACATGGCAGATTGTTCCAGAAATTCCAGAAACTGTGCAACTTTATAAATAATTTTGGTAAAAATATTTAAACACCTCTAAAAATCAAGAAATAAATCATGCAGGTACTAAACCTCATGTAGTATTTTACCATAATTTTTAAAATATTTTTCCATGAACTGATTACTCCCAGAAAATCCATAATTTCGAAATAAGGAGCATTTTGTCACACGTTCGTAGAAAATCCATATTAACGAAAACTCCAAAAATGCTCAAACTAGATTCAAATGAAATCTAACTTGATCTAGTTTCTAAAAATATAAAGATAATCCAAAATTATTTAACACATGATGTCCGAATCCTGTAAGAAATCCGAGGTCAGTGTATAGAGTGTGTGGTTTGTGTGCATGCTTTCACTTACATTTTCTATTCCATAACTACCATGCCACCAACATTTTAACACCTTCAAAAACATCATCCAAGACTTCATTTATCATGCATTTGAACATTAAAAAGTGACAAAGTCCTAAGGTTTCATGGTATCTAAAAATATGGAACAATAAACACACATAGCTTACATACACATGCAAGAAAACCAAATGTTTTGAGTTGGGGTTTTACAACCTTTGGAGCCTTTTTCTTGTTAATAAAAGAAGCTTTATTTGTCCCTTGACCCTTAAGCTTGTAGGAATGGAGCACCACTTGGAGGAATACTTTGGTTTTGAGCTAAAACAAGGCAATGAAGTAAGTTAGGAGAAGTGGAGAGGAAAAACATTAACTTAAAGAGAGAGGGAGAGATGTTGGCTTCCTCTTTGCAAGGAAATGACTCCAACCTTCAACCTAACTCCATGGATTTCTTGATACTTGAGAATGAAAGCTCTCTTATGGTTAGAAAATGGAGAAGAAATTTCTTCCCCCTTTGAAATGAAGATGGCCGAAAGTTGTAGGAAAATAAAGGAGAGGAGTTTGCTTGATTTTTCTTCTTGAGTTTCTTTGCTCAAAGTGGGGAAATGAACCAAGACAATTGCATATATAGTGAAATGGAGCATGTGGCCGACCATGAGGGTGCATAAGGAGGTAAGAGAAGTCAAGGTTAGGTAATGAAAGGTGGGGAGTAGGAAAGAAAGCATGGTTCCTTAATTTAGGGGTATGGTACACTTTGACCCAATTTTCTTCAAACTAACAGCTTGGTGTCGGTCATGTGGGTATTTAGGAGGGGAATTTGAGTTCTAACTGTATTTTGGGACGCGATATGGTTTTCGGTGTTGAAATCGGATATTATTCGGTCACGTTTTGGGCTCCGAAAATTAATATTTTGATCGTTTTGGCACACTAAATTTTTATATCTTGTATTTATTAATCAAACATTGTATTTAACTCATTTTACTAATTAAGTCTTGATTAGGAACTGTAATTACTCGCCGGATTGACGATTTTTGAAATTCAGGGTTTTCGGTTCGACATTTGGCGATAAACGTCTAAATTTTTGTTTAATAATTCTTTTACACTTAAAGGCCTTTAAAAGACTATTTAGAACATTATCTTACTCATTCCATCGATATATTTAAGTCCGATTCGCAGTTACGGTGCTAGGAGTGCTTCCGGTTCCGATTTTGGACCAACCGTTGAGTAGAAATCAACCTTTTAAAAACATAATGTCCTTAAAGAAATAAAAATCAATAAGTTAAATATATATACATATAACATAATATATAATATATATAATAGAAAATTCTAATTTGGTTCGGGGTATTACAGTCAATGTGAAAGGAGAGTGAAGGAATTTCAGGATAGTAGGAAGGATTTGAAGATATCTATACCTATTACCCCTGAACATTCAACCATTAAGGCAGATTGCACCAGAAGAAGAAAAGAAAGAAGAAGAAGAAGGAAAAGAAGAGATGAAAACTCACTTTGAACTTCTTTGGGAAGAATTTGAAGGGATTAGAGACAAACACTCTGTCCTAAAGAAGATCAAGCTGAAAAAGGACAAGAAACAAAAGTTCAAAGACATGAAGGCTAATAGAACTCTTCACAGTGGTGACAATGCTGTCTGATTCAAGGAAAACATGCCAAGAAGAAGAGAGCACCATCTAGTAGAGATTTCAGATCAAAGAAGGAGGAAGAAGTTGATAATTATGAATTGATGATGATGATGATGTTGATGATGAAGTACATTGAAGAAGATGAGAAGAATCGACAGCTGGTGGCTCAAGGAATCTACAGGACTAGACTAGACTGTTCTGAAGAAGCAGATGCAATGCATAGGAGGAGATGAAGGCATTGAAGACATTTGTATAGATTAGACATTAAAACTCTTTAATTATTAGTCTATCTACATTTTGTAAGATGTATCTTAACTCTTATATTTATGCAGGTTTGCCTTTTGTTATTTATTGTAATTCTTTATTTTCTACATTGCATTTCATGATCGTGTACAATAATACCTTATTGCTTCTGCATATTTATTTTATGTACTGTATAATGTGTTTTGCCAACATCAACATAGGGAGAAATTGTTAAGTACCTTGTTTTGATTAGATTTTGAAGTATGCAAAACATATATTTTATTGAATGGTTACTAATATATTTTTGTAAGTTTGATGACTAAGGAAATTATAGTTACAAAAGGAAAGTCTACAATTGTATAGTTGCCCAACCTATAGCTAGACAAGATCTTGCAACTGTAATATTATTCCTACAGCTAGTTTTTAATTTGCAGGAAGTTGCACCTGTAATGTTCAAAGAAGCCTACAGCTGAGAAGACTGTTTGAAGAATGAAGTACAAGATTAAAATTAAAAAGGACCAATCAAGACAGACCCTTATAACTCAAATTAGTGAAGCAATTATGCACTCACTAAAGAGTACTTAAGGGTGTGTTTATCATGAAGATCTGGATGTTTAATGAAGATTAATTCAAAGAAGAACCAGAATTCTGAAGATAAGGACAAATAGTACTATCTGTACTATTCTGTGTGAAGGAGGAGGACCACCTCACACATGTGAGACCTATACAGAGAAAAAAGAGTCTTATCTAGAATTCAAATTTGAATTCTCCAACGGATAAGACACAACTCTTTAACTATAAATAGAGGAAGTTTCAGAGGATACAACAACAACAACCTGAGCATTCAAGCATTCAATCTGAGCAAGTCTACAACCAACAAATTCTGAGAGAGCTTTTTGTTTTTTTCATTCTTTGTGATTCATAGGATAGTTGGTTGGGATTTCTTAGAGAGAATCACATTTGTTGTTGTTCCCTCACACACTTTAAATTTCTACCTAGTGTAAATATCTCTTTGTGAGGTTTTTATCTTCGAAACTCTGTGTGAGTTTGTATTCTGTGTGAATAGGTTAGATTAGTTTCTTACTTAGTTTAGAACTCTGAGTGAATCTAGTTTTGAGGGGGAATTACTTGTATTGATCTTTGTGATCATTTTTTTAGTGAATTTGGCACCTGAGTGGTGTAACAGTGGATGTAGGAGGTCTTATTCATAGACTCTGAACCACTATAAATCTTGTTTATTTACTGCTTTATTTTGCTTGTTTACTTTCTCTATTGCATATTTAAATTCTTGTTATATTCATCATTCGTTTTAAAATAGTGCATAAGACTTTGTGTTTTTTACAAAGGAACTAAACTCTACAACTATAGACCTCATAAGTCACTCAGTTATTAAGTTGCAATACTTCACATTATTTTTCATTCACACTCACTTGATTTCCTTTGCACATTAGAGGTTTTTCAATACACTTTCAATTGTGAAAACCCCTCTAATTTTGTCTGCAAGTTGTTAGTTTTATTTTTGCAAGTTTTTATAACTCTGCAGCTGTAAACTTATATAGTCTACAGCTGTAACCTTTGTGGTCCAAACTCTTGTAGACTCCTTGTTTTAAACTTATAAAAAGACAACTGTAAGGTTCTAGATCCCCTTTTGAAAAAGTTTAAAATTTGTTTTTAAAGGTCTATTAACCTCCCCTCTAGACCTTTACTACTTAAGGGACCAACATTTATATACATACTATATATAATCACACGATGGTCTTAAAAGCTTGCACTCATTTTTGACAAACTACAAAAAATAAAGCAGAGAAGTATGTAAAGTATAGCGTATGATACTAAAGTTTGGTAATTTTAATATGTATATTGAAGGACTGATAAAAATAATGGCATTGCAAACATTGTATACAAAGAGGTCTTCAACAATTTACCTTCGACACCGAATCACCAGCAGGTACAAAAAAAATCAATTAATATACTCCCTCCGTCCTAGAAGACATTGCGCTGTCTTTTGGGTACGCAGTTTAAGGCAAAAGGTATAATAAGTGCATTTTATGAATATTATACGTGTGTTCAGAGAACATAGTTTAATAAATAATTTTCACTTTTATGCATGTAAACTTTTTGTGGGAAAGACCAAAATAGAAAGTATGCAATGTCTTTTGGAACGGATGGAGTATATATATATATATATATATATATATATATGAAAATCAAATTATACAGCTATAATCCAAGAAAAAGAGGAAAAAATTAAAAATAAGTAAATGTACAGGAAAACCACAAACATGCTCTTTAAATCATATCATACAGGTTCAAAGAGTCAATTCAATCATTGTATTACTCATACATAGATGATGCGGTAAACGTAAAGGGCGATGAACACTGTGAATTCCAAGCTGTAGTAGGAAGCGTGTTAGGGAGGACTTGACAACAGAATTCAGAGAAAATATTGATTTATACATTGAGGATTTTGGGGATGCAAATTATATCCAAGAAGCACTGAATTGTTATACGCAGACTGCATCGATTAATAAATGGTTCATACTGCCGCACATGGCCTTCTTAGTTGCATCAGCTTACAACATGATATGTATTATGTTATCACCGTACATGTCCATTACCACACTGCCATTTCGAAATAAAGTGTCTGAAAGACTGAGATCAATTTGTATGGCTTTAGCGAACAATATCCACTATGTCAAGGTGACTTGTACTAATATTTTGCAAATAAACAAAATCCAAACCCTCAAGAGAAAGGGATCGTGTAGTATAAGCAAGTATAAGAACAAGTAGTATCGAACCAACAGGAGGTAAAACTAGGAGCGAATGTTGTTAATTCTTGAATTAAAAAGAAATAAAAATCTAACTAGAAATTGAAATTGCGAAATGGGTTTGTTCCTAAATTCTAACAAATATCCAACAATATTAATAAAGAAATAAGCTACTTCACTAGCTACTGAACAATAATGAATCTCTAACTTAATGAAACTGATTTTGAGTAGTAACTAAACTAAATCAAAGCAATAAGAACCTAACTTTTAAATTGCTGATGCAACGGTGAGAAAGTATACTCCTAATATGATTAACTAGGTATCCCCCTATTCGTAGATAATTCGACAAACACACTATGGATTCTAATTCACTTATATAGAGTCACCACTATTATATGCAATTATTTTATAGACAAAATAACTACTTTATTGCCTATCATCTTCCCATCAGGTTGAGTTCCTCCAGAGCCCTTACTTGAGTCCTCAAGACAAATTAAATCTCTTAAGGTGGTGAATTAACTCTTCCGTTCTAACATGGGTATTAAGTCTAATTAATTCGTCTCTCATTATCATAGACAACATTGTTCAAGGTCGGTTAATCTAAGCACCTAGACTCTTGGTCAGACATATAAGCACTGATTTGATTCAAAATCCACACACTCACCCATACTTTTCTTGTGATACTCAATACACCCAATGATCGTAGGCATGAATTAAATACACACAATCAAGCTTAAAGAATATTGCATGCAACTTTTACTCAACAAAACACAACCTCAAAATATAAATCACGGAATTAAAATCATAGCATCTCTATGTTCCTACCCCGAATAGGGTTCCTCCTAATTTTATATATTCGAAGTATTAAGAATTTAATTCATAACTAATCCTAGAAAATAAATAAAATAAACAAATGAGCCAACAATTACTAAAGCCATAAATTAAAAACTAAAACTGAAATTATAAAAATAAAATAAAGATATCACCGTAGTGTTGAGAAATTTACAAAGAAGAACTATGAAAATCGTCTAAAAAGCAAAAGCCCCAACTCCCTATGGATAAAACTGCTGTCGAAAAAATATATGGAAAATGAAAAAAAAAAATAAGATTCGTCTGTTCTCTAATCTAATCACCGAAATAATAATCCTAATCTCCTCCCAAATATCATGCAAATGGGCTTCTTTTAAACTGTAATGGCCTGGGCCTAATCTCTCTTAAAAGAACTTGGGCCTTAAAATTAAGAAAAATACCTTGGGCCCAATTACTTCTTCCTTACCAGCAAGATGCGGTTACAGGCGGTGGCGGAGTGGTTGTGTGCGATGGGCTTCAAACGGCGAGAGTAGTCACGAATATCAGAGCAGCGAGGAACAGAGATTCCGGCAAGCTGGTAAATCCGGCGGCGACGAGAACTCCGGCGAGAGTGTTCCAGCAGTTACTGTGTGAAGTCGGTTATGGCGGACTGTACGGGGATTCGCGATGGCTGTTGGAGACAGAGGTAAGCGGTGTTGCAGTGGTTCGATTGACGGTTTCTGGTGGAGATGCGAACTGGGGGCAGTGTCTTCCATGGACGGCGAGCTTCAGCTTTGACGACGCGGCGGCAGGTGTTCGAGTGAAGGACGAACGGCAGACAGAGGATGACGGCTTCTCCGGCGATTGAATCGCGATGGTGGGAGCAGACGGTGCTGTCGTCTTCTTCAATTCGTTGCGCTGGAGTGCGACGGTTTCTGGTGTGGCGACGATGTGCAGGCTTCGATTGACGGTGAACTCAGAGGTGCGCGACGAACGGCTTCCGTATTTCTATAAGTTGCTCGTTGCTTTTGGGCATACGAATTAAGGTAAAAGTAAAAAAGTACAAGTGATGTGATGAAAAAAGTGAAAAACTATAAGTGATGTGATAGAAAAAGTAAAAAAGTATGAGTGATATGATGGAGAAAAGTGAAAAAGTAATGAAAATAGTGTAAAAAATATTGAAAATAATAATAAAGAAGTGAATAGTAGTTTCCAAAAAAGGTAAAAAAACAATAAGCAACTTATAGAAAGACGGACGAAAATGACAACATGAGCAACTTATAGAAAGACGGAGGGAATAGTAATTAAGCCTTGTAATATGTTGAATTCTACCTATTAAATCGCGAACAACAACATTTTTGAATAATCAGATCCAATTAATCAATTAGTAAAAAAAATGCATGAAATTTTATTAATTTAAATGAATAAAAGACTCAAATTTCGAGCAATTTTCACACCAATCAGTAGGTAATTTAATATTTATAGATATTAACGAAACACATAAATTAAAATTTCAGGTATATTTGAAAGAAAAAAGATCAATGCCACCAATTGTCACAAATTTGAAAGACAACAAAAAGTCTATTCTCTTATTAATCGATTTATGTAATAAATTTCATTCTTTTATTCTTTTATTAAGCGATTTATGTAATAAATAAAGTCAAAGCTTATTTTATTCTTTTATTAACCGATTTATGTAATAATGTAATTTACTTTGAAAGACATACTTTCATAATAACGCAAAGTCAATACCATTTAATACTTTTTAACTGATTTTTTTTTACATTAAATAAGATAAATAAAAGTCAAATGATATCTATAAAAAAAAAACAATGACTACAAAAAAGGCTATACGTGCGAGCATTTAAAGAAATTTAAAAAATTCAAAATAATATTTAAAAATTTTAATATCTTAATCCTTCTACCTGTTAAAAGAAACAAACACATCAAAATAACTAAAAGATGGTATTTAATAAAAACAAACTGAAAAAAAGACAAAAAAAGGAAATTGTTCAAAAATCAAAACAATAAAAAAAAAACCTCCCAAAAAAAAAAAAAAACAATAAAACCACCCCAACTTAAAAGATATAAAAATTATTTAAAATTTAAAATAAAGAAAAAAATACAAAAACATAAAACAGAAAAAAACACAAAACTTCTATAAAAAAAACAGATTGAATTACATTACAGAAAATTTTTATTTAAGAAAAGAAATAAACAAAAAAAATATTTATACCTTATACATTAAAAAAAACCCTCTACACTAACTGCGCCACTAATGAACGACCACCCACCCCCAAATCTATCTCTCTTGAAAATATATTAAATATTAAATTTCGTATAAATAATTAATTATTTTGTAAGAGATAAAAATATAAATAGAAAAATATCTTATTTAAAGCGGAAATTCACAACTCAATATTTACATACGGGGCTTTTAGGAAATATTTACTCATGGAAAATAAAATAAATTATCTTGAAATTTATCTAATTAAAAAATTAATTGGAAATTTTTTTTAATAATTAAAGGACTAAAATTTAAATTTTCAAATTCCACACTCATAAAATTTACAACAAAATCATTCTAAAACTCTCTAATTCATGAAAAGTATCACATGTGAATTTCGGGAATTTGTAAACAAAATTTGACCGTTTTTCTAAAATATTGAAGTTAAAGGATTAAAATTGAAATCTCACGTCTATACTTATAATAAATATAATACTTATTTTTTCAATAAAAACAGGTTGGTCAATTATCATTTTCTTCGAATTTTAAAAAATTAAGCATAAATCATTAAATGATTGAACTAAAAAAATTTAACATAATTCAAACCACAAGCTGACTTATTCGAAACTTACAAAACTTTTTTCCAGAAACAAAAACAAATTTCACAATATCAATTTTGTCTAACTTGCTCTTTAATTAAAATTTTCCTCGAAAAAATTTGACCTTAAATATAAAGAAACAATTTAACATATCAATATAAAAAACTGAACAACTTGTTAACAATTTTTTTCAAAACACGTTAGTAAAACAGACCTGTGCATCGCACGGGTCAAAACCTAGAATATATAAAAAGAATAACATTTCATAAGATTGTAACACACATTTGCTCTAACAGTAACACACATTTGTTCCGCAGTTTGTGTTACAATATGTGCTAATATGTGTTACAATATGGACAAATATGTGTTACTGTAAGAGAAAATATAATTTTATAAGAATAAATATGTGTTTTTTAATTTAATCGTCATTCATTTAAATCTAAGTATATTGATTCATATATTAACACACTTTTTTACTATTTTATACTCCCTCTATCCATGAAACTTTTTCCCATTTCATAGTTGGCACGGGATTTAATAAAAAGTAGTATTATATTGAATAATAGATAAAGTAAGGGAAAAATTAGAGTATTGTAGGGCCCAAACTTTTATTGTGAGTATGAGTTATTTCCAAATAAGGAAATGAGAAAAAGTTTTGTGGACAAACAAAAAAAGAAAAGTGGAAAATAATTTGGTGGACAAAGGGAGTATGTGTTACTCCCTCCGTCCCAATATTTTTTTCATAGGTTAGGTTGCACGCATATTAAGAAAAAGTAAAGTATGTGAAGTTAAATAATAAAATATAAAAAATGTATTTTATTGACTTTTGTGATTGTGAGTTGTTTCCTTTTTTGGAGGGTGAAAAAGAATTGGAACGTCTATATAAGGAAAGTGTGAAAATCATCTTGGGACAGAGGGAGTATTATATAAAAAAATAATTATTTCTATACAAATAAATAAATAATTTTGAAAAATCAATATGTTTTCATATAAAAACACATGAATTTTTTCTTATATTATGTTAAAAACTATTTATTCTATAAAAATAAATGAAGGTATGCAAAATAACAACATTTTATAAGATTGTAACACACATTTGCTCTAATAGTAGCACATATTTGTTCCTCAGTTTGTGTTACTATATGTGCAAACATGTGTTACTGTAGGATAAAATGTATATTTCTTAAGAATAATTTTTTTTTAAAAATTTAATGGGTAAGTTACATAGTGCAACACTTATAAGGGTAATATTACATAGCGCAACACTAAAAAATTAACATTACAAAGTGCAATACTTTGTGGGGCCCTTCACCTGCAACCATCAAATCATCCAATTTTAAAAAATATAAAAAATTTATTTACATCATTTCTCTCACCACTCTTCCTCTCTCATAATTCTCTCTCTCTCCCTATTGCAAAATTTAAAATCTGAATTACGGATAAATCACCATGGAAACTTTGCTACCTCACCACTGCTCAACAACACCTCTCTCTTCAACTGCCACACCAAACTCCGCCATTGACGCCGCAACTCTCCTTGCCTCTGTTCGAAGAGCAATCCATCGGGAAGACACCGGTGTTGATAGGCGAACTACTAAGAAGGATTACTAGAATAAATAACCAAGGTTGAGGAGCTCGCCAGTATAGCCTTGTTCCACGTCATCAACTTTGACCAGTCAACAACATGGATAGAGGAAGAGCTCGCCAGAAGCTCCCATGCGAGCTCTTACTCCTTGTGTTGGTTAACTTGAGCTTTAGGACTCCGATCGACTCGATTCTTCTTTCGTTGTGACCCTCTCTTCAAGCTCTTCGAAATGGAATATTAATATCTCCATTTTGCTCCACTCCAGAATTCGGACTTTTCTCGATCTTGCTCGTTTCTTCCTCATTTTGCTAGTTTTCACCTACAATCACAACTTTCTAGCCAGAAAGGGTTAAATACACAAAGTATCACATAATAGGGTCAAATATGAACATAATATCACCAAAAACATATAGAAATGGGTGCTAAAAACATGCAATTATGACCCTAATCATACCCCCAAACTAGATTGTTGCTCGGCCTTGAGCAACGAAGCGATAAGATAGGGGAATAATTGTATGTATGGAGCATCAAGCACAAGATCAATGCCATAGAATCATCACTCAATATCTAGCAAATCTAAAATACAATATCCTCCAATTATCTATCAAAATCAAATCAATAAGCACAATATCAAATCAATGAGTCATGATCCTTTCAAGATAAGTGTTTTCTCTCAACCCTCGAGTGTTTAGGCTCTCTCATTCATCACACAATGATACAAATACTACCATAAGCTTGGCTCAAGTCTACATTCTCCACTACTTGAAATGACAAATCATTCACACATCAATGAGGACTTTCATAAGGTTGTAATGTTGGCTCTTTGGTAGGGAAGGATAGATATGGATAAGAGTGACTAAGTATGATTAGCAAAGCATAGAAGGAATCATCATATAAATCATATCTTCTTGCAAATAGCAATCTCATCCTCATGCTCTTTCAAAATCACACTTCTAAGTATCAATCTTCCCTTTTTGTGCATTGTGATCATATTCACAACACTAAAGTCAAACATGACCAAATTTTCTTGAAAAGTCAACCTTTTTTTCAATTTCTTGCAAGCACTTGCCTTTTTTTTCAAAAATTCCAATCCATGCATAAAATTCTTCATATCTTCCACTTTAGGCCACCATGTTCTTCATTGAATCACCAATCTTCCTTCCTTCTTTTCTCTCTACTAATCATAGGGACAAGAGAGTTCCAAAAAGGAAGGAAAATGGCTTAAAGTGTGGTTAGCCAAAGGAAAGGTCTAAAAGCACAAAATGGTGAACAATGGATCATAATATCAATGGTAGGCTCATAGGGCAAAGTGGCTCAACATAAATCAAAGAAAATTGCCTCATATAATATCATGTGAAATCAATGTCTAATGTAGTCTCAAATAAGACTAAAGCTAAGTTCTAGAGTATAATGCACATGTGTGGAAGTCACATAAAATAATATCATCCGTTCAAAATTGAAACGGGAATATATGGCTCAAACCTCACGGGTTATAGGTGATCAAGACTAATATCATATCACAAATGCTCAAATCAATGAAATTTCAAGAATCATGAAATCAAAAGTATTAAAGATAGGACAAGAATCAAGCAATAAATTCACTATACTAGTCAATACTATCAACTCATCCACACAACAATAAGCATATCTCATGCATTCACTACTCAAAGCAAGTAACAATATTGCCAAAAATAAACAAGCAAAACAAGGGCTCATCAATACAATAGGCATCAAAGCATAAGAATACTTCCCAAAATCAATAAAAAAAAAATAGCATTGCCATGAGAATGACTAAACAATCACACCCCCCAAACTTTTTTGGACCAAGGGTCTAAAAACTTTGGCCAAGAAGTTGAGGCAAGGATCATGCAATGCACAATAAAGCTCAAATACTCAATATCATCATAAGTAATATCCAAGAATCCCAAGGATAAACATCAAGAAAATCAATATCCATCACAACTTACAATCAATCATCTACCAAAGCAATATGAAATCTCACAATCTTAGTACAAGCCCAAATATCATCATGAATAAAAACTAGGAATAAGGATAAGGAAAGCAAGATAGGGACGAGAGATAGTTACCCTTCCTTATGAAGTTAGATCGAAATCATCACTTCACAAAGGAGGGTCCCTCGGTGGGTAGGTGAAATGCTTCTCATCAATGTGCCAATTCATTATTGCATTTTGAGCCCTTAGCAACTCCTCAATGTTAGCACCCATGGTTGTCATGGTCGATTGCATCAAACTCACATCTCGGCTAATTGTATCAATATTGGAATTTAGAGTGGTGTAGTTGGCATTTAAGGCGGTCACGTCGGCACAGAGAAGTGACTAGTCCGTCTGAAGAGCCGAGACATCAGTCCTAAGAGTAGTCATCTCTTGACCCCAAGCGTTGTAGCTTCCATACCCTCTATCATACTCATCTTCTTCCTCAGCTTGCTCTATATCACTCTCTCTGTGCACACTAGTTCTTCTTCTTGCCCTCTTTGTTACATTCCTCCTCCCTTGATTGAATTCCCGAGCAATGTCGAAGTGCAACGGGCTACTCATGCTCCAATTTTCCTCGTTCTTGATAGAAATTGTTTCATAGTCCACAAGAGGAAACGGAAGTTCAATGGATGGACGATGTGCTAGACAAAGCTTCTTCTTCCGTCGCACAATCATGTGAATGTCCATCAAGTACCCCAAATCAAGGTAAGAAAAATCCTTTCCTTCCTCTCTCGGCTCCCACCCTAAGCATCTTGCTAAGTGAGCAATCATCCCACCAAATGCACAATCTCCCTTGGAAATTACGTAGGATAAATTCTTACAAAAATAGGCTCCAAAATTAGCCTTCAAGCCCGTAATCATAGAAAAAAGGACATAGAGTTCCTCATGTTGCATCTCCTCCGTATCACTCCTAGCGAAGACCGTGTTTGCCAAAATCTTTTGTGCATATATGAGGATGGGATTACCGAATTGAGTAACCTTTGACTGATAGGCGATAAACTCACGGTCATCATCTTTCACAAGAGCTCTCCAAAACGATTGATCTTGCCCAAACCGTTCCTTTTTGTAGAAATGACTAGGCAAAACATCCTCTTCGCAACCGAACATTCAGTTTATTTCTTTGGTAGTAAGTGAATGAGCTTTGTTGTCGATATGGAATTGAATCTCTACAGGAATACCACGATTCTCAGTAATTAGAAATGTGCTCAGAAATTCAATATTAAGATTCCTGTACGAGTTGTCGTGGACGTTTAGCAATCCGCTCCATCCTACATTGTTGAACAAGTACTCAACATCCTCTCCAAATTTAAGAGGCTCCGTAATCTCTTTGAGGAAATATCTCGAACAATTGAATTCCATATTAACAAATCTTTCGAACTTGACGTAACAACTTGCGTTGATTCCAAATGACATTCCAAACCAAGAGGGTTTGTTACGATAAGTCTTATAACATTTCTCTATCAGCTCAACAATTCTACCATCCTTCCAACTTGAACTTGCAGCAATACACTTACCTTTACTAGACATGGCCTACAAAATATTTTAAGCATGAGCAAGACATATGTATAATGAGCTTAAATTATCAACTTCATTCACCAAATAAAATAGATTGAACATAAAGGGATTAATTCTAGAATCAAGAAAAATCATACCACTCATAGTCATGCTAATATCATATACAAATGAAGCTTAAAGTAAGCAAAAATCATAGGTGAATCAACATCATTAACTCAACCTAGCATTAATATACTCATACCCATTATCAATTAGCACAACAATATCATGACATTTCAATTTCAGCATGAAATTCCCTAAAAATTCGTCACTATGCTTACCCCCTAATTTTCAATCTTCAATTAAGCTCATAATACCCAAAATTGGCATGCAATTGGGTTCCCAATTAATTACCCATCAACAATGTAGCATAAATGCATCATCAATTTCTTGAAAACTCAAGAAAATCGGAAATCCCCAATTCACATGCTCAAGAACCCAAGATATTCAATTTCAAATTCATGAAAAAGCAACCATGGAATTCTTATAAAAATGCAAGAGATAGGTAGAGGAGAGTGAGTAGAACGTACCTGTAGAAGGAATTCAAGTGAGATGAGGTGTAGGATTTGAGAAGTAAAAATTTTCTTCTCTTCTTTATTTTCTTTCGTGAGTTTTGAGAGAGAGATATGCAAGAATCTTATGACTAAGTGTGTGTTTGTGTGTGTAAGAGTGTATAAAATGAGTAAAGAGTTAGTGGGATTACCTTGGAAATTATTGTCAAAATTTGACCCACATTGGTCAAAATCCGGTTTCCCAGGCACGTCTGTCGACCAAAAGCGTAAGGGCTGTCGACCAAGCTGCTCGACAGCATGGTCGCGCGAGGCACCATTGTCGCGCAAGAGCTTGAGGTCTGTCGCCCAACGCCAGTCAACAACTTGTTGGGACAATCTGAGTATTTTGATTAGATCCCAAAACCCCTGATGAATTCGCCTAAGTATAGTTGTTCAGGATAAAATAGTTCAGGATTGTTAGGTTAGAAATTCAGTACGGGAGGACCATACTGAAGACTAAAGAATATTGGAGTCGACCCAACTTACTGAAGTCTGAAGTGTAATCCATCCTGAAGAAGTCAGTCAGCCTTACTGAAGACTGTCTGTTCTGAATCTGAAGATCGAAGCCTGCTGATCCACCCTGAAGACTATCCTGAAGTACCATTGGCTGATGTTTCTACTGAATACACTAAGCATGTTCAGGACAGAACTCAGTCAGTGAAGAGTAAAGTGTTACCTATCAGGCTGTGCTGAATGCACTTAGGACCTGACTTAGGCCTTGGTTCAGTTTATCTGAACCTTGTAAGTCCAAAGCAAAAAGGTTACACATACTGGGCTGAATAACCTATCAGGCGGTGCTGAATAACCTATCAGGCTGTGCTGAATGCACATAGGACCTGACTCAGGCCGTGGTTCAGATCACCTGAATCATGTAAGACCAAAGCAAAAGGTTATTTATGCTATGGGACAAAGAGACAAAGAGAATGTCAGTAAGACTCTATTAAAGACACGTTCAGACTGAGTTATTAACAAGAGACTCAGAGCATTGAATGTACGAGGAAGGATAAATGTCTGAAGGTCAACTAGCCGTTATAGCGGAGAGCCAATGTTCTTTCGACACGTATGCACGGAGTCTGCACAGCATTTAATGCGTCTCAGAAGTTGCAGATGATGTGACAACATGCCAGAATAAGCATGGCGGGTAGGTCAAACAGTATTTCTAGCCTGCAACTACTCTAAAATAGGAAAGATTTAATTTGATCTCCTCCAACGGATCTATTTTAAATCTTCCCTATAAATATGGAGAGCCTTGCACCCATTCAAGGCTAACGGGAAATTTCCAAGAGAAAGCTCTCAAGAATCCAAGCATTCAAAGCATACTATAAACAACACTCTGCAATTAAATTTCCCTAGTGTTGTAGTAGGATTCACTCTGTATTTGCTTAGATCGATAGCTCTATTATTTAGCATTGTTTTGTATTGCTAGAGCTATCTTAGTTGGAAACCAAGAATACCAAACCACTCAAGGTGTGAGATTGGTTGGTTAGAAGGACTGGGACTTGTAAAACGCCCAGGGGTCAGTTCCTAAGAGAGGAAGTTGGCTACTCGTGTCCCTTGGCACGTAAAACCCAAGTACCTATCCTCAGGATTGCGAGGATAGCTTCCTGTTAAATCAGGTCGTGGACGTAGGAGTTGGTTATCTCCGAACCACGTTAAAAAGTCCCCTGTGTGCTGATTTACTGTTCTGTTCAGGATCATAACTGTCATCATATTAAACTGAACATACTGCATTGTTTTTAACCTCAGGACTGAATCAATCATCCTGAATCTGAATACTGTGCACTCAGCCTTAATCACCAATTTACTAAGCAACTCAGAGAAAACGTTTTCAGAAACAAAAACGAGTAGAATCTAAGGGCTCACTTTCCGCACGTACTCTGACTCACTGAGATAGTGGTCCAACTGACTCGCTTCCGAGCAATCAGTAGGTTTGTTATCTCTACTGAGCTTCCGAGCACATTACTCACACTCAGTTTATCTGACTCGTTACTGAACCGTCCCTGCTGCCCCTGTGGACCTTCAGCATACTGAGTACTTCAGGGAATCCTGACTGAGTGCGTTAGAGCATTTTTCTGAGTCTTTCAGAAAAATCTGACATCAGTGTATTCCCCCCCCTATACACTGATTTAACTCGTTTCGGGACCAACACAACTTAGTCGCGCGAAGCCTGTCTTTCCAGGGGACTTGGTCGCGCGAAGGCTGTCGACCACAGCTATGGGTCCTGTCGACCGAGGCCTTCAATTTTCTACTTCGAAAATTTTAATTTTTTCACCCTTGTCTCTTGTACTTTTCCTACACAACTTCACTTAACAATCAAAATGTCACAAGAATATCAATAAAATGAATCAAATATGGTAGCAAATTGAGGGAATTTAACATGAACACACCCCCCAAACTTTTTCGGATTGTAAATCCTAATAAAGTTTGGAAAAGTGGTAAATTACAAATTTGCTAGCACATAAAACCCATTAATCACAAACTCTCAACTCACAAACCAAGTATTCATCAAGATTATATCAAAAATTCACTCCTCAAACTCTTCCTATTCATATAAGCTGAAAATCCACAAGCAATGATCATAAGAAATTCGCCAAAAATACCAAATAACCTCATGCTTCCATTCCAAAAAAAAAAATCAATCAAGTCAAAACTAAAAACAAAAGAAATAAAGGATACGGATGGGTTGCCTCCCATCTATCGCTTGGATTTAACGTCCCCTAGCCGGACGACTCTTAAAAGCTCAAGTAACATCAAGATCGATGAGAGTTGAGTGACGTATATCACTCCATTTCCTTTTCCAAAAATATGCCTTCTTCACCACTTGTTTCACCCCCCCTTGTCTTCATTCACTTTTTTTCTCTTTTCAAAAGGATCATCAACATTAGACTCACTCTTGAGACCAATTTTTCTTGCCTTGTTATTTTCTTCACTTACCATATTATTTAGTACAATTTTGTTCATCTCTCATTCAATCTTCTTTGGGGAACTCTTAGAATTACCATGGATCGAAAAAGTGGCTTTCTCACCATTCATTCCAAGAGTAACCTCTCCTCGCTTAATATTGATTAAAGCATCCAACGTCGCAAGAAAAGGTCTCCAAAAAATGATAGGACTCTCAAAATCTTCCTCAATATCTAGCACAACAAAGTCAACGGGATAGATGAACTTACCAACATGAACGACCACATCGTCAATAACTCCTCTTGGTCTTACTTTTGAACCATCAGCCATTTGCAAATTCATTTTTGTTGGCTTCAAATCTTGCAAGCCCAACTCTTTGGCAACAGATAATGGCATCATGTTCACACTTGCTCCAAAATCACACAAGGCCTTCTTTTCCTTGCTCTCTTTAATATGGCAACTCAATGTGAAACTCCCTGGATCTCTAAGCTTTTGTGGTAAATGATTTAGTATCAACTCACTACTCTCACGAGTAAGCTTAACCATTTCCGGTTCATTTGCTTTCTTCTTCTTTGCCAAAGCATCTCTCAAGAACCTCGTATAATTTGGCATTTCTTCAATGGCTTCATGAAAAGGCATCTTTGAATACAACTTCTTGAAAAGTTCAAAGAACATTTTGAATCGATCATCAAGTTTATCTTTCATTCCTTTTGAAATTTCCACCTTCAAATCCTTCTTCACTTTCCCTTCTTCCACCTTTCTTTCCACACCCCCTATTTTATCTAATCCCTCAATATTTTCTTTCTTTTCCTTCTCTTTCTTCATCACACTATCTTCTACCCCCAAACCTTTCTCATTTCCCTTCACCAATTTCACATTCTCTCTACAAAATGCTTCCTCCACCATCTCATCATGAAACAATTTCAAAGGATCATTCCCTACCACCTCCTTAGCAACCTCCACACACGAAATTGAATTACAATGCTCACGAGGATTAATTTCGGTTGTAGAAGGGAACTTACCTTTATTCACTTGTGGGCTTAAAGATGAAGCAATTTGCCCCATTTGAAATTCCAAACTTTTGATTTGATTTCCTTGTGAAGCACACAAGTCATCAAACTTCTTGTTCGTCTCACCATTTATTTTTCTAAATTCCACTCCCATATCTTCCATGTTCTTCAAAATCAACGCCAAGGTATCTTCCACACTCCCCTTACCTTCATTGTTAGGTGGCTTTGACCCCGGATCAATCCCGGGTGGCAATTGGATTACCCCCTTAGGATTGGAGTATGAAAAATTCTCATGCCTTCTATTAGGGTTGTAAGGAGGATTTCCTTGATTCGGATATGGACTTCCTTGTTGTCTAAAAGGTGGAGCAACATATGACCTTTGATTATTTTGAAAAGAATTGTTGTATTGAGGACGACCCATATAATTCACTTCTTCTTGAGTAGAGGTAGTAGGAGGAGGAAGACTTTCGACAACACTTACTTGCATAGGAGCTGGAGCTTGGTTTTGGTTTTGGCCTCCATAGACCAAATTTATCACATTTGTCATCTTTTTTTCAAGAAGTGCAACTCGATCACCCGTTCCACTATTAGCTTCTCTTTGGAAAGCATTATTTGTAGCAATGTTCTCGATGATCTCGTTCACTTGACGAACGGTCTTTGTCCACACTGAGCCTCCGGCATAAGAATTCAAGTAATTCTTGTCTCCTTCATGCAATCCAATGGTGAACGTCAAAAGTATATCTTCATCCCTCAAACCATGTTGAGGACAAGCCAACAACAAGGTTTGGTACCTCTCCCATGCACTAGATATGGTTTCTCTCGCCTTTTGTCGGAAATTCTTTATCTCTTCCCTCACCTTTAGCATCTTTGATGGAGGGTAAAATTTCTTATGAAATTGGGAGCTCAACTTTTCCCATGTGGCAGCTTTAGGATTCATAGCTCGAATCCATACTTTAGCTCTTCCGGTCAATGTAAAATTGAATAAACGGAGTTTCTTCTCACTATTCGACATCCCTTTGTTCTTGATCGTGTCACATATCTCCATGAAGTTATTAAGGTGAGCATTTGGGTCTTCTTGATCACTCGATCCTTCAAATGGAGACTCCTTTAACAACTTCAAAAGATTTGTATTAAGCTCAAGCTTTTCAGCATCAATCGGAGGTCTTTCTATTCCATCATATTGCTCATTAACTCTAGGCTCAAAGTAGTCTCGTAGCAATGGTTCATGGTTTTGTGGTGGGTTTACAATTTGTGGTCTTTGGTGTTGAGGTGGTGGTGGATATGGATAGTATGGGTAATTATGTGGTGGTGGTGGGTAGTATGGTTGGTTAATTGGGTAATTTGGGTAATTGGATATTGAGGTGGGTAGTAAGGTTGATTTGGTGGTGGATAAGGTGGGTATTGGTGTGGTAAAGGTTGTGGTTGTGGTTGGAATGGAACCTCTCTCTGAGCAAAATTCTCTTCTCCTTGATGTACTTGTCCTCTCAAAGGTTCTTCTTCTCTTGTCTCATCTCGAGCTTCATTCATATTATTCTCCATGTTGATTTGATTCAAACGAGCTTATTTCCTTCTTCTTCTTAAGCTGTTCTCAAGATCCGATTCAAAGGGTAGAAGATCTTCCCCTTGATTTCTTGTGTGCATACACCTAAAAAGAATCAAGTATCAAAACTTATCTCACAAGATAATAAAAAATCGAAAATAAGAACACAAATCAAACAACCAAACAAGCTCGCCGTCTCCCCGACAACGGCGCCAAAAACTTGTTTGCCTATTCGGTGTCTATGTGCAAGTGTACACGATCGTTATTGTAATAGCAAGCTTAACCAAGTTTATTTTATATCAAACACAAGGAGAGGGGTGATTGTAAGGTAAGATTATTGTTCCGAATTCGAAAACATAAAGCAAGTAAAGGGGATATGGTATCTATGTCTACAAGTGCGTCAAACAAGTAAACTACCTATCACCTTGATTCACGAAGTGAGCAAGTTGTGTGAGAAGTGTATTAGTGTACTATCCTATGTTTCATGTGGTGAAGTATCACTTACTCATGCATTGAGGTACTGTACAATCAATAGGCAAGCCACTCTAACATGCGAAGGTCTCCCTAAATGCACATAAGAGCCTCTAATTATCTTTCCAATTCTCTAAGGTAATTCTCACTATCTTAGGAATTTTAACAAACACTTAGTATGCAATGGCCTAATAACAAGAATGTTTAGGAAATTAGCTCAACTCTCGTATGAGACTAAATCCTAATGGCCCATACAATCAATTATGCATATAAGCATTCATACAAACCATCAAAATAGAGAATTGATCATACAACATCTCAAGCATTTATAAGGTCAACATAGACACCACACTACTCCATAGGAATCATACACTAACACACAAAGTGATTAGCCCATGGCTAATTTGGTAAACAACAGAGAAATTGAAGTAACTACATTCATCATAATGCAGGAATTGTAAAGAGTATAAAAGAATTTACCTATTACAATGAAATTGAAAAGATACAAGATTACCTATAGAAGCTATAAAATGATCCAACAATAGAAATTGAAAACCGAACGGTAGAAATATAGCTTTAGCTATGCTAAGAATCCTGGAGAAGACGGATTGAAGATCCGTACGGTATATAGAAAGTAATCGTAGAAATCATAAGTGGATATCTAAGAGCACCCAATTGGAAACTACCTCTAACTTCTCATAATCTAGTGAGAGAATATATGATGTAAGTGAATCTAAGAAAATGATCAAAAGTCCCTTTGAAAATCTGAGATGGAAGTATATATAGTGCCCTTGGATCATTGACTAAGATTCCTTCATTAAAACGCGCGAAAATACAAAAATAGCCCTAAAATTTCGGAAATTTATCACTCCTGTCGACCATGGCCTTGAAGTCTGTCGTGCAAGACTTGGCCGTCTGCCGTCCAAGCTGGTTGGTAGCTTGGTCGCTCGATGCCTATCTTTCCAGGGAGCTTGGTCGAGCGAATACTTCCTTTTGCTGAAGAGGTTCTGTCGACCGAGACACTTAGTGTCGGTCGATACGCGACTTCCTCATTTTTGTCATATCTTGAGCTCTAGGACTCCGATCGACTAGATTCTTCTTTCGTTGTGACCCTCTCTTCAAGCTCTTCGACATGGAATATTAATTTCTCCATTTTCCTCAACTCCAGAATTCAAACTTTTCTCGATCTTGCTCGTTTCTTCCTCGTTTTGCTTGTTTTCACCTATAATCACAACTTTCTAGCCAGAAAGGAATAAATACACAAAGTATTGCATAATAGGGTCAAATATGAATATAATATCACAAAAAAAATATAGAAATGAGTGCTAAAAACATACAATTATGACCCTAATCATACCCCCAAACTAGATTGTTGCTCGGCCTCGAACAACGAAGCGATAAGATAGGGGAATAATTGTATGTATGGAGCATCAAGCACAAGATCAATGCCATAGAATCACCACTCAATATCTAGCAAATCTAAAATACAATATCCTCCAATTATCTATCAAAATCAAATCAATAAGCACAATATCAAATCAATGAGTCATGATCCTTTCAAGATAAGTGTTTTCTCTCAACCCTCGAGTGTTTAGGCTCTCTCATTCGTCACACAATGATACAAATACTACCATAAGCTTGGCTCAAGTCTACATTCTCCACTACTTGAAATGACAAATCATTCACACATCAATGAGGACTTTCATAAGGTTGTAATGGTTGCTCTTTGGTAGGGAAGGATAGATATGGATAAGAGTGACTAAGTATGATTAGCAAAGCATAGAAGGAATCATCATGTAAATCATATCTTCTTGCAAATAACAATCTCATCTTCATGCTCTTTCAAAATCACACTTCTAAGTATCAATCTTCTCTTTTTGCGCATTGTGATCATACTCACAACACTAAAGTCAAACTTGACCAAATTTTCATTGAAAGTCAACCTTTTTTTCAATTTCTTGCAAGCACTTGCCTTTTTTTTTCAAAAATTCCAATCCATGCATAAAATTCTTCATATCTTCCACTTTAGGCCACCATGTTCTTCATCGAATCACCAATCTTCCTTCCTTCTTTTCACTCTACTAATCATAGGGACAAGAGAGTTCCAAAAAGGAAGGAAAATGGCTTAAAGTGTGGTTAGCCAAAGGAAAGGTCTAAAGGCACAAAAGGGTGAACAATGGATCATAATATCAATGGTAGGCTCATAGGGCAAAGTGGCTCAATATAAATCAAAGAAAATTGCCTCATATCATATCATGTGAAATCAATGTCTAATGTAGTCTCAAATAAGACTAAAGCCAAGTTCTAGAGTATAATGCACATGTGTGGAACTCACATCAAAGAATATCATCCATTCAAGATTGAAACGGGCATATATGACTCAAACCTCATGGGTTATAGGTGATCAAGACTCATATCATATCACAAATGCTCAAATCAATGAAATTTCAAGAATCATGAAATCAAAAGTATTAAAGATAGGACAAGAATCAAGCAATAAATTCACTACACTAGTCAAGACTATCAACTCATCCACACAACAATAAGCATATCTCATGCATTCACTACTCAAAGCAAGTAACAATATGGCAAAACATATACAAGAAAACAAGGGCTCATCAATACAATAGGCATCAAAGCATAAGAATACTTCCAAAAATTAATCTAAAAATAGCATTGCCATGAGAATGACGAAACGATCACAAAATTAATCTAGAAGTTTATCTTCCATGAGATAACAACCTGGGAGCTCCGGAGCTTGAGCGGTTAGATGATGAGGAGAAGTGAGGACAAGGGCAATTTTCCTGCAGTAGAACTTGCTCAGGTGTTCGATGTCCCGGTCCTTATGGTTCCTCAAGCAGCACACCGTACGCACGAACTCGAATGCCTTAGAAACTTTGGAAGGTGTGTGTCCGGGTTTGTGATGCTTTGGAGCTGCAAAAACAAAATAAATTAGATTAGTAAATCTAATTCGGCCCACTCACACCGAATTTATCCACGACTACTAGCCTCTCTATATTCTTCAGGAGAATCGATACGACCCCCATGTCCGAAGTAGTTTATCGAAGCTCGCCAGTCTCCCCCGATAAAGAAGAACTGCTCCTTCCAATCCCAGATTTTATTTGGAAGGCTCTCAATAAATTTCTCCCCGGGACGAGCATTCAGGTAGTAGTATCCCTTGCCCTCAGTAGATTGCCTTGTGACACTGAAGGCCTCGTTAATTTCTACTGAAGTAAGGCAATTCTTGTACCCTTCGAGGCCGATAACTGTCTACAGGGCCAACAAACTGCTCCAAGCGTTCAGAGTCAGCTGAGTGATGGCTAGATTCTTGTCTATCAGAAATTGGCCGATGATCGGGTGCAGAGGTAGTGTAAGTCCGACGTCTAGAGTGTGAACATTGACGATGGTGAGGCCCGGCGGGGGTAAGTCAGCTTGCTCTTTTGGACCCGGAGCATAGATGTGGATGTCCAATGGAATGTGATACTTCTCACGAAGATGAGGAAGTACAAACTCGGAGATAATACTCTTGATAGAGTTCGCCTTGTAGTCTGATTCACCAACTACCTCTCTGATAGCTCGCTCGGGTGTAGGGAAGCTCGCTTGATACCTCCCCATATACTCCGCCCAGTCAAGCTCGTGCTCAATGGCAGTAGGAATGTTGTGCTCAGGGAGTTGAGGGGCTGGAAAGTTAATGGACTTGAGATACTCCAGGGTGATCTCATCATTCTCCTCCTCTTCCTCATCTATCTTGCGCAATAGCTCGCTGGCAGCATAACCCGACTCAGCGACCTCCTCACCACCTTCGGCGACCTCCTCATTACCACCACCAGCCCTCTCCTCCTGGGCGACCTCCTCTTGTGCCCGACCATAATCTTCCCAGAGCACGCGAAGTCCCCCCTCTGGACCACCTCCAAAGCTGGTGGCTCTCTCACCGGACTCAGAGCGGACCTCGCCGAGTATCTCGCCAGAGTCGGGGTGAGCTACTGAGGTTGCCTCGGAACCAGTATCAATCAAAATAGGGGTCATTTGAGGGATTGGTTCGTTGCCAGTCATGGGCTACTTCTCCAGGTTATTGTTTGATAGGGTTCGGCTTGAAGAATGTGATGACATAGTTGTCGATAAGGGCGAAGTTTAAAGGGTCGAGTGTCTGAAATTCTAACTATCTCAAGGTCTAAAAGTCCGATAGCCAAAAAAGCTCGAAATGGGCCAGAATAAATGGAGATTACCAAAAAAATAATGAAAAGCAGAAGAGAATGGAAATCTGCAAGAAAAAGTTAAGGAAAGAGGATTCGATGTTACTACCTTGGTGAATCCGGTGGAAATCCGATAATGCAAAGGTTAAATCGCCAGGAAAAGTTTGGAATGCCAAAGAACGCTCTGAAAATTCGAAAGAGTGAAAGTGATGAATGAAATAGTGAACTTCTATTTATAAGAAGGAAATGGGCGAAGTGCAAATTAGAGAAAACTCAAGGACCTATGTGCAATAATTTGAAAGTTTGACATGATGGACGCAAGAAATGAGGCGTGGAAAGGTGTGCATGATGCCTCGAATTCTGCGCCACGTCAGCACGCCCACCGCCATGGGTAGCTCGCTAAGAAGCTCGGCACCACATTAAAGGGAGTTTGCCTACACTCGAGCTCTCGCCCACGGAGGCAAATCAGCTCGCCCATACATTAGAAATATCATGATGTGGACGAGCTGGGCGGCAAATGTTGATAGGCGAACTACTAATGAAGGATTACTAGAATAAATAACCAAGGCTGAGGAGCTCGCCAGAAGCTCGCCACTATGGCCTTGTGCCACGTCATCAACTTTGACCAACCAACAACATGGTAGAGGAAAAGTGTGCCAGAAGCTCGCCCTGGTGTATGATAACATGTCAACAAACGACCAGTTAATCAACACAAGGAGAAAGAGCTCGCATGGGAGCTCGCCGACTTGCAGGGAAGCTCGCCTGGAGCTCGCCCACCTCCAAGAGACAAGACCTAATCCTACTACCATCAACACACCTCGGAATCACACGAGGCAAGGTAGCTTGCTGAGGAGCTCGCCCAGACCGAAGTGTAAACGATAGCTATGTAGGGAATCAGTAGTGATGTAATAGGACAAAGCAATGTAATTGAAGCATAGTGGTGAGTAAGGACAAGTGTAAAGGACACTTGTCAGGACATAAGGCTATGTAAGCCCATTAAGTGCCACCTCACAGCATGCAAACCTATAAGTAGGTCTCTTGTGCTCATTTTCTCTCTTTAAGCTCATAATACTAAACACACTTTCCCTCACTCACACTTCTTTCTCTCTCTATTCAAAATCTCTCAAAACTCATATACTTGTTTATTGTTTGGTGGAATTTCAGTGTTAATACAGCCATATAATCATCTAATTAGTAAATTCTACCAACAACCGAAAATCACACATCACCATTGAAGGCCTCAAATGCCGTAAACACGCTGGTAATCACCACTGGATCCAGGCATCAATCACATCAAATCGCCGAAATCCATCACCTCTTTCGTATCCAGCCACCGTGTGTCGCATGCCAGAAACTCTCTGCCCAACCTCTGTTCCACTTCATGCCGCTGTAACCAGCAATGAGTTTAGCCGCCACCGTCGACAGTCACGCGCGCCGATGTTCTCGCCATCAACCTTCTCTTCTCTTGCGACTACGGTCATCATCCTTCTTAGTTTTCTTTCTCTTTGATAGAGGGATATGAGTCGGTAGATTTACAAATATATATATATTTTTTTATTTAAAAGATATTTAACAGTATATTACCATAGATCTGATCATGTATCTATCTACATATATTTGCATATACACGGTGAATAAAATAAATATACATAAGTAGAGATATGTTATTATTTTAATTCATTATTTAATTTTTTATATATATTGTCGTATATCGTGGATATATGATATTTTTGCATACTGCCATCCCTCTTAAAAATCTGAATATATACATAAATCTGAATATATGACTAATTGTTCTAAATTGAAGAATTTGAATATATGGCTAATTGTTCTGAAATTTGAATTTGAATAAAATTAGACTCTGAATATTTGCATAAATCTGAATATATGACTAATTATTGAATTGGTAGTATTCAGAATTAGAAATCTGAATATATGAATTTTGAATGTGAATAGAATTACAATCTGAATATGAAAGGAATTCATAGTATATGGAATTTCGAATATGAAAAAATTAGTAATATTCAATCTGAAATATGAAAGGAATTAAAATTCGAATCTGTGTAATATTTGGTGTAAGGGAAAGCGCGTATTGGATAAGGCATTATCAAATAAAAATAATTGAATTAATTGATTTATAAGAGTAATTATTATTTATTAGCCATATTCATTAAATTATCCCTAAAAAGAAATGTAAAATCTATTTTTTGTATAGAGGAAAATTGAAAAGAACACGTTAAATTTGAAAATAAATCTATTTATTTTGTCAACTTCATGTTAAGAACATATTAAAGCACGTACCATGTGGGTGACAACGACAATTCATATGAATATTAAAACAAAATTAAAATTAAAATTAAAATAATTAAAATCTTAAATTCCACGATTTCATCCCTAAAACAGATTACAAGGGAATAAGAAGTGGATATTTTTGGAGCTGGTAATGAAATTATTTCATTATTTAAGAGGTTCACCATTATTATAATTTAAAAAATTAAAGTAATTATTAAAAAGGCAAAGTATTATATGAAAATTGTTAATGATAAGCTTATCATGAATAAATTTTAAAGAATCAAATATTTAACCAGGTGTATCAAAAGTTGAGGTCAATAAAATCTATATATTTATTTCAACTTTTGATACATCTGATGAATATTTTGATACACTTGACCAGTATTTGATACGATAAGATAATTTCATAATAAGCTTATTATGAACTATTTTCACACAATAGCTACTATATTAAAAAATAAGGTTTGAAAAAGTGGCAGGTTGCGAATTTGTAGCAGGGGGGAGAGATTGTGTGAAAAAACAGAAAAGAAGAAAAGATAGGAGAGAGGAGAGAGAAAAAGTTTGAAAAGTTCAGGGCACGCAAACTGATAAAAATATTTTATTAATAGAAAAAGTGTTGTATTTTATAATAAAGTGTTATGTTTTGAAATATGAGATTATGTGTGTTGTGTTTTGAAATATGGGCATTAAAAGTGTTGCATCTTGTAATTATTCCAAATTTAATCATCACTACTACACAATTGCTCTTGTAGAGCTTTACTTACAAAGCACTTGTGAAACAAGAGCTCTGTAAGTGGAGCTCAAATGGTTCGAAAATTAAAAAAAAATTAAGTCTGAAAGTCTGGTAAAGTAGTAAGAAACCGCTATAAAGAAAAAAAGTAATAGCCTATATAAGCTGTTCAAAACCGCTGTAAAAAACTAAAAAATTTAAATAATATCCTATATAAGCGGTTCAAAACCGCTATAATAGTGCAAGCGGTTAACAACCACTATAAAGGGGGACTTTACAAATTTTTTTAAATAATATCCTATCTAAGAGGTTCATATCTCCATAAAATCTCCAACTCTTTCATTCCTCTCC
Organism: Prunella vulgaris; assembly: GCA_026898435.1. NCBI lineage: Eukaryota > Viridiplantae > Streptophyta > Magnoliopsida > Lamiales > Lamiaceae > Prunella > Prunella vulgaris. Next base: position 95,765 of record JAPKLY010000450.1, on the reverse strand, counting down.
AACAATCCACTACTCATTTTTCTCTTCTTCATGAATATATATAATGGGGACGCCTGATGGATCGACGCCTTCACGAAAGGTGCCGATGGTGGATCAAAGCTTTGAGAAAGATGTCAAATGTGGATCTACTCATTCTTCACCATCTCGAGAAAGGTGTCAACAGTTTACCTACTCATTTTTTGCCGCCTCGAGAAAAGTGTCGACGATAGGTCGATGCTTGATGGAAACTGCTCTTCTTCGACACACTTCTACAACCCAGACACCTAAAAAATCAAAACTTGGAAAAAGCAACGTCGGAAATTGAAACCACCCCGCTCTGAAAATCACCACGCCAGAAAAATCCACAGCCTCACCGCCCTGTTCTTTCATCGCCGAAGAAGCCGCCAAACCAATCGAGCATGGCCACCAATCCGATGCTACTATTCCTCGCCCGGACCTACAGCTGCCGAAAATAATGGAAGCCACCTGCTGCCGAAATTTTGGTTTGATTTAGTGTATTTAAAATGCTCACCGCCATGTTCTTTGAAGTCGTAGTTTAATTTTCAATTTTCTGTTCAATTTCGTGTACTCTAGGTACTTGTAGATTCATAGATTTCTGGTTCAATTTGGATTGTAGGTTTTAGACCAAAAATTTGTGGTTCAATTCCTAGATTTTGATTAAAATTTTAGACGAAAGTTCTAGGATTGCGGTTTTTATTTTTTAATTTATTGGTGTATATTTTTCAAATTTTTGTTTATCAATTCTATTTAAATTTTTAGTATAGTTAAGTGATGTTTTGGAATTGACTGATTTTAATTTTTTATTATTCGGCATATTTTATTTTTTATAAATAGATTTTTTAAAATATAAAAAAATTATATAAAACAAAATATTTGAAAAGCGGTTAAGAATTGCTCTCTAAGTGGTTACTTGGAGAGCGGTTCAAAGCCGCTCGCTTTCTAAGAGCCTATTTGGAGAGCGATTTTTTAACAGCTCTCTGAACTTAGAGAGTTGTCACTTGGAGAGCCCTTATAACCGCTTTCTAAGTGGAAAAATAAAGGCTCTCCAAGCCCAAATTTGTATTAGTGCATCATCCCTTCAAGCTAGATATATTGATTCATGTAATAACACAATTTTTACTATTTTATATGTGTTATTATAAAATAAAATAATTATTTATATAAAAATAAATATATTCTTATGAAAAGGTAAAATATTTTCTTATAATAATACACATTTTGCTCTTACATTGTATGAAAAAATATTATTTCTACAAAAATAAGTAATATATATGTAAAAAACAATATTTGGTCTGATTGTGTTGGAAAATGGTGTATAAAAATATTTTGATGTAACCCCAAAGACTCTCCAGTAATGTAACAATTATATAGACTTAGAAAAATAGCCTAACTGTTAGGAGGCTAAGTCAAAAACTTAGAAAAATAGGTTTGCAAAAGACAGGCTACTTTAGACAAAATTAGCCTGAACAAGTCTGACTAGCCTGATAAAGAATAGGGAAATACACACACCCCTAAAGAAAGACACCTCAGAAGACTAAGTCAAAGTACCATGTAGAACCCTTCTATGAAGAATAAGCCTGATTCATTAATGAGTCTCCAGCATTAATGAAGGCAGTTGCAAACGCATAAATGTAGTGTTAAATGCAACAAAAGGAATATTCCAAGTCACCTGATGAAAAGACAGAGGACTTTAATATATCTGTTTGACTGGTCTGAGGAACAATTAAAGACAAACCAATGAGAAGCTGTCACCTATGTACGGACCTGACACAACAGACTGACCTGTCAGTACCATGTTCAGAAGCAACCAACAACCTAGAATGCACACTTTTCAAAGGCGGCTGCATTAATTCTAAGCAGGCATTTAATGAAGCTTTCAAACATTAATGCTTAGAATTGACCATCCAAAATATGAAGAAGATCATTGGAGAACGTTGGACTTCAAAAATAGCATAATTTGAAAGTCATCTCTCCAACGGATAGTCTTTCAAATTATGTCTATAAATACAGAAGTTGATGAAGAAGCTATGTACGGGAAACTAACAAGCTCATCTGAATTCTAAAGCTCTCAAAACTTCATCTCTCTCAAGCACTCGAAATCACACTAGTTTCCCAAGAGCTTACACTGTCTAGAGCTCAACTCTGTATTTAGGCTTACACTGTATCATTATTAGAAGCCTACTGAGATAACCTAACCCAGATACTGATCATCATTGTAAAGCGTTATCTCAACATTAGTTGGAGTACTCAAAGCCCTCAAACTGTAATAGGTTCAACGCTGTGAGTTGGAAGAAAGTAAGCTGAGTAGTTTCTCAGTCTGAAATCTTGAGAGGACTAGGACTCAGGGAAAATCCTAGAGATCAAGAGAAGCTGATCTTGATCAGTGCACCTTGGCACTCTAAAACAAGGAATTCCTGTGGATAAGGAATTCTCCTATTAAATCAGGAAAAGTGGATGTAGGAGAGTTTAACTCCGAACCACTATAAATCTTCTGTGTCCTTACTGTTTTATTCCTTTTGTGTGAGTTGATAAAATCTTTAAAAAAGTGTTTACATTCAATCCGCTGCTAAATTCATACTTTGATTAAAACACAGGCTACCTCACAGGGGACCTGCAAGTCCGCTGACAGTATATCAGGTCACCTGTGTTCTTAAGTCCATTGTGAACCTTTAGCTTTTTAAAAAGCCATACTTATAGGTGTATTCCCCTCCCCCATACACCTGTTATTGTTTATTTGGGACCAACAAGTGGTATCAGAACAGGGGTTCTAAGAACCACTGCTTTGCTAGTGGTCACTTGAACTGATCTGACTAACCTTTTCAACAACTCTTTAAGATGTCTACTCAAGCAGAAAGATCAACCAACACAGGGAATGCAGCCACAGGAGCCACCACAAATGTTGTTGGGAGTACAGACTCCAACATGGGGGCCAATCCTTTGAATCACATGTCACACCACAAGCTGCCACAGTTCTCTGTGGAAGGATATGATTTCTGGAAAATTAGAATGAGGGCTCACCTAGCCTGTGTGCATAATGAAATGCTTAGAGTTATTACTAGGGGTCCATTTGTCCTTATGACTGCAAATCCTAGGATCACACAAACTAATCGTTCTGATCCTAGAGATGAGTGGCCTAAAGATGAAGATGACCTTACTGCTGATGAGAGGAAGAGACACAGCCTCAATTATATTGCAATGAACATATTGTACACAACCATCTCTGACTCTGTCATGGGAAGAGTTGTTCATTGTACAAATGCAAAAGTAATCTGGGATACTCTAGCTCTCCTGTGTGAAGGAACTGACAAAATCAAGGAGAATAAGCTGTCAGTTGCTGTCCAAAAATATGAACAATTCTCAATGGAGTCAAATGAGACCATTGATCAACTAGATGACAGGTTCACTGACAGTATAAATGAGATAAATTCCCTTGGGAAGGTCTATACCAAGAGGGAGGTTGCTCTCAAAATTCTCAAGGGACTCTCACCCAGATGGGATATCTACTCAGTCATGATGCAGAACACCAAAGACTAGTCTAACATATCTATGAAACAGGTGTTCTCAGAACTCAAGGCCTATGAGTTTGATCTAAACAAAAAAAGGGCCATATAAGAACCTTCCTCATCTGAGAAATGAGTAGCATTCCAGGCAAGCAGCTCTGAAGTGGAACTCTCCAAGGTTAAGGAAGCCAGTAAGCCCTGCAAATCCCAAAGCAAAGCTAAACTAAAGGAGGAAATGAACCTACTAGCAAGGAGGTTTGAAAAGCTAAACTCAAGGTTTGACAAATATAAAAGATACTATCAGGATACCAAGGACAGGAAGAACTTCAAGCCCAGATCAAGAGATGAAAAAGAGCTTGAGAAGAAGTTCAAAAGAAACTAAAAGGGAGAGTCAACTTCAAAGTCAGAATCCAGAAGAAAAGAAAAGGAAGAAACTGATGATGATGACTCCAAGAAATGCTACCAATGCAACAAGATAGGGCACTTCCAATATGACTTCCCTCAGCTCAGTGCAAAAGAAAGAAAGGAAAGGTAAGCCAAGAGGGACATGAGATTGGAAAGAAGAGCAATGGTTGCAGAAGATGAGCAGGCTGCAAGTTCATCTGATGAAATGTTCACTAATAGCAGTCATGATAATCTTTGCCTCATGGAAAATGAAGGACCTGAGGTACAATCTAACTCTTGTCATTTGGTAGATCACTCACCTGAGCTTAGCTCAGAGTCAGCAGGGGACCTCAACCTTCAGTTCTCCTTAGAACAATTGATGGTTGATTTCTCCAGGCTGCAAGAAGTATACCTCACTCTTGAGGAAGAAAATAGGAAGCTAGCCACTGTGAACTCTAAGCTAATTGAGTCTAAAAGTGAGGCAGACCTTGCATCAGCCTCTCAGACCATTACCCTGACAAATGAAGTGGAAACACTCAAGAGTAAGCTCAATGGGAAGAATGAGCTAATCAGGGGACTGACTGATGATCAGATTAAACTAGCTTCTGAAAACAATGAGCTAGTAATCAAAATTAAAACTCTTATCAGCAATGTGAACATGCTGAAAGAATCTGAAGATAGTCTGCTGAGAAAAATAGAGGCTCTAAATAAACCCTCTCTTTCCATAGAGGAAATTTTGAGCCTGCAAAATAGCTCAGACAGCAGACATGGGGTTGGATTCTTCCCATGTACATCTTCAGAAGGTCCTCTAAACACTGCATCTACTAGAAGTGGAGTGAGAGTGTTTGTAAAGTCTTCTGAGAATCCCAGAAAGACTCTTGATAAGGGCAAAAGGCCTGCTGAACCTACTGAGGAGGTAATAAGGCCTAGTAGGCCTACTGAAAGGGGTAGAACAGCTTATGCACCTCCCAGGCCAAACACTAAACAAAACCATTTCCAAAGAAGGAATCATCCTTCAAAGAACATGTGGAACAATGTTCAGTATACCTATCCTCAACCTAGACCATCTCATGGGAGACAGTCTAGGCAAAGGACAAACTGGCCTGAACCCACTGTCAGAGGAGTTGACAGAAGGGTTCATCACAGGGGACCATCCTCACATATGCCCTGTGAGAGGACTGTTACCTTCCCTTATCAGCAATACTCAGACCAGCTGCATCAAGGTCCTTGAGGAACAGGAGGAATTTCAGGCCATCTATTCCACAGAGGACCAACACTTATAGACAGTCTACTCCTAGGGCAACTAGGGAGGCCACTGTCTATGTAGATGTTTATGGGAGAAAAATTAGCTAGTCCAAAGTAATTAGGACTATTAAGCATATTTGGATCCCTAAAGGTACAGCTAACCAAATAGGACCCAACACAAGATGGGTACCTAAAAATTGAATTTTCTACAGGATTCTCTGGACTCACAAGATGATTGGTATCTAGATAGTGGTTGTTCAAGACACATGACAGACAACCAAAGTCTCCTGACAGACTACAAGGAAAAGAAAGGACCACAGGTCACCTTTGGTTACAACTCCAAGGGAATTACAAAAGGTTATGGGACTCTGTTAATAGGGTCAGTCCAGGTACCTAATGTATCATATGTCAGTGGACTGAAACATAACATGTTGTCTATTAGTCAGTTCAGTGATAAAGACTATAATGTAGAATTTTCTAGTAACCTGTGTTGTGTTAGAGATGCATCAAGTTCACAGGTACTACTAATTGGGTCAAGGAAAGGAAATGTTTATCTTGCACATTGGAGATCATGCCCAACTGAAACTTGTTTAATTGCAAAGAGCTCCAGTGACCTGACCTAGCTGTGGCACAGGAGACTCAATCATCTGAACATCAAGACAATAAACAAGATATCAAGATTGAGAGTAGATGGGATACCTAATGAGGTGTTCAACAAGGATCACATTTGTAAAGCTTGTCAACAAGGAAAGCAAATCAGAGCCTCATTTAAGGGAAAATAAAATCCCTCCACTGACAGGATGCTTCAACTACTTCACATGGATCTTGTTGGACCAGTCACACCAGCCAGTATAAATGGAAGAAAATACACACTGGTGGTGGTAGATGACTACTCTAGATACACTTGGGTGATCTTCATGACCAGCAAAAAGGAAACTCAACTCAGGCTACCTGAACTCTTAAAGAAACTATCAAATGAAAAAGGCTTATCTATTGTCAAGATAAGATCTAATAAAGGTACTGAGTTCATTAATTCTATTATTACTAAATTTTGCAATGAGTCAGGCATATCCCATGAGACCTCAGCTACAAGAACACCCCAACAAAATGGGGTGGCTGAAGGAAGAAACAAGACACTCAAAGAGGCTGCCAGAACCATGCTTGCTGATGCACAAATTCCAAAAAGGTTCTGGGCTGAAGCTATTTATACAGCTTGTTACACACAGAACAGATCCATGCTCACTAAGAATCAAGGCAAAACCCCCTATGAACTATGGAATAGTAGGAAACCACATGTGTCATATTTTCATATTTTTGGTTGTAAGTGTTTCATCCACAACAATGGGAAGAGACAATTGAAAACCTTTGATAGCAAGGTTGATGAAGGAATTTTCCTTGGATATTCCCAAATCAATAGGGCTTTCAGGGTATGCAATCTCAGAACCATTGTGGTGGAAGAAACACCCCATGTTGTATTTGATGAGTCTACTCTTGAGTCTAGGAAAGATCAGGCCACCAAGGATGTCACTAATAAAATAACTAGCCTAAGTCTGGACAAGTCCACTGATAACTCAATAGATGCATATCTTCCTACATGGGACAACCTAGGGACAGAAAACTCAGTAGATGGAACACAGAGGACACACCAACCTGAGGAAATCAACAATGATGGAAATTAGTTGAATGAAACAATCCCAGCTCCTCAGGTAACATTTGTCAATAAAGAAGCTGGCCAAGTTGAGATAGAAACTGAGCCTAACATTCAGGGGGAAGCTAGAACAGACTATGCTGACAACTTTGAAACAACCCTGAATGATGACTCAGGCCTCCTTCCCTCTATCCTTTCTCCTAATCTACTTAATGTTGTCTAATCTAGTGACTCAATCTCAGAAGAGGACATATCCCCTGAGGATAACTCCACTGAGAGAGGACAATCCAGAAGAAATTGGTTGACAGATCATCCTGTCAGCCAAATTCTAGGAAATCCTAACCTTGGAGTGAAAACTAGAAGTTTTCTTGGTGAAAATGCTTTCTTCTGTTGTTTTCTATCAGCACAGGAACCTAAGACAGTGGAGGAAGCATTAAAGGATCCTAATTGGATCATTTCCATAGAAGAAGAGCTGAATCAATTCACAAGGAATCAAGTGTGGGTGCTAGTAAGGAGGCCCAAGCATGCAAACATCATTGGAACCAGACTAGTGGCCAAAGGATACTCACGAGTTGAGGGATTTGACTATGATGAAACATTTGCCCCAATGATTGGAAAGAATAGCAATGACACACTTTTCAAAGGCGGCTGCATTAATTCTAAGCAAGCATTTAATGAAGCTTTCAACCATTAATGCTTAGAATTGACCATCCAAAATCTGAAGAAGATCATTGAAGAACGTTGGACCTAAAAAATAACAAAATTTGAAAACCATCTCTCCAACGGATAGTCTTTCAAATTATGTCTATAAATACAGAAGTTGAAGAATAAGTTATGTACGGGAAACTAACAAGCTCATCTGAATTATAAAGCTCTCAAAAGTTCATCTCTCTCAAGCACTCAAAATCACACTACTTTCTCAAGTTTTTACATTGTTCTAGAGCTCAACTCTGTATTAAGGCTTACACTGTATCATTATTAGAAGCCTACTGAGATAACCTAATCCAGATACTGATCATCATTGTAAAGGGTTATCTCAACATTAGTTGGAGTACTCAAAGCCCTCAAACTGTAATAGGTTCAATACTGTGAGTTGGAAGAAAGTAAGCTGAGTAGTTTCTCAGTCTGAAATCTTGAGAGGACTAGGACTCATGGAAAATCCTAGAAATCAAGAGAAGCTGATCTTGATCAGTGCACCTTGGCACTCTGAAACAAGGAATTCCTGTGGATAAGGAATTCTCCTGTTAAATCAGAAAAAATGGATGTAGGAGAGTTTAACTCTGAACCACTATAAATCCTCTGTGTCCTTACTACTTTATAACTTTTGTGTGAGTTGATAAAATCTTTAAAAAGGTGTTTACATTCAATCTGCTGCTAAATTCATACTTTGATTAATACACAGACTACCTCACATGGGACCTTCAAGTCCGCTGATAGTATATCAGGTCACCTGTGTTCTTAAGTCCACTATGAACCTTTAACTTTTCAAAAATCTGTACTTATAGGTGTATTCTGCCCCCCCCCATACACCTGTTATTGTTTATCTGGGACCAACAGATTGTAACATACATTTTGCCTTAAAGTAACATGTTTGCCTAAAAAGTAACATACCTGGGAGCGAAAAATCTGGAAATTGTGCTTGTGCCAGAATTTGAGAAAATTACCCAAATTGACACGACCCGGCCATGAAACTGCAATTTTTTTATATATATGGTATGTTTCACACTGTAAAACGTTTCATATAAATTTGTCATAACATATATATATATGCATGTAGACAATTAAAGCTTATTGTGAATTAGTTTTGCTGAGAAATTTTGTTTGTGTTTTATGTATACTTTTTAACAATATTAATTGTTTAATTAAAAGATAGTAATATGATAATAATATTAAAAAAATACTATATCACTTTAAGAATATATACGCATGGAGATGGTGGCTTTAAGGATTTTATGTCATTATAATTAAACCTACAAATTTTTTTTTCCTTTTTTAAAAAAATTTGGGGCCAAACTGGTTCGAACCCAGGCCCTTCCTATGGTTGAGCTGGGCTCAAACCAGTTGGGCCAAGTCCCAGCATCGTAATGTTGGCAACTTGGCACTGCATCTTTTATATGAGCCTTCTTAGGCTCAGAAATAATTCCCCATTTTCGGGCCAGAGAGGTTTCGAACACGCGACCTCTGGGCGACTCAGAGGTGGCGTGTTCCACTTGGGCACTTGTCGTTATTATTCATTTTTGTGCAATTAATTGTATATAAGTCCAAATTGAGTCACACTTTTTTTTTAAAATGCATCTAATTAATTATTTATTATTTCTAATTTTTTTATGTATATATATATATATATATATATATATATATTTGAATAAATATTATAATGTCCTAAATTTATTATATGGCATTACTAAAATTTATTAATTTATTTGTTTTTTACAATTAATTGTATGTAACTTCAAATTGAGTCACATTTTTTTTCAAATTCATCAAAATAATTTTTGTTTGCCTTTTAATTTGTTTATCATAATATTTTTCAATAATTATTTATATTGTTCTAAATTTATTATTTGAGATTACAATTTTTTTTAATTAGTTTACTTTTATGTAATTAATTATATATATAATTCCAAATTAAGTTACATTTTTTTTATCAATTTGATCAAATTTATATCATTAGAAAAAATAATGTGGAACATAAAGTAATTGTTCAACAATAAAAATAAAAACATCCAACATAATTTATATAAAATTAAAATATTAAATATTCAACATAAACATAAATTAATGTTCAATAATTCAAATAAATAAATGAACTACACTTCCAAATCAAACTCGTCGTCATCAAGTCCGACAACCTCCTCATCCTCATCATTCTCACCCGTTGGTTCTTCTTCAGCAATAGAAAATACGGGAGCATCCATACTCATTATTTTTGAGGCTTGGTTAACCTAATTCTTCATCATTTCTGCCTCTTTCTCCGATCTCTTCATTCATTTCTTCAACTTTTTCTCCTTTGTCTGAGATCTCTCCAATTTCTTTCTCAACTCGGAGAGTTGACTTTCAAGATCGGCGGAGGGGTAAGAGCTGATGGAGTAGGATGAGCTCCCCTTCTGGGATAGGCGAACAGCCTTGCTGTGACTGCCTAATCCTAAAATCTTCCCCTTTTTGCACCCGACCACATCTAAATTGATGCGGTCCTCATTAATAGGGGTGGGGGAAGGATTCTCCGGGGTGGGTGTTGACCGAGTTTGAGCCTCTTGAAGGGCCTGCTTCATCTTATTCTGAAATTAAAAAAATATATAAATATAATTAATTAAATTATAAATTAAAACATAAATTTTAAAACAATTACGTGAATGTCGGTGCTGCGGCCGTAGGTAGACTGTCCAGACTCGTTGCATGGGTGTCAAAAATTCAACCTCTCGAACTGGGAGGGCTTTCGTCCGTACTCCTTCTCCTATAAAAATATCAATTAAATTAAATTAAATTTAATAAAATTAAAAAATTTAATGCTAGTATTATAAAATTTAATACTTACAAAACCGATACCATGCTTGTAAATCGTCCGTGAGCCAGCCCGATGTCTGGCGATGCATTGCCCGTTAGGGTCGCTAAGCTGATTTTGTCTGCACTTCTCGGCCTTCTCGATGTTTTTTAGATCTAGCCAGTAATTAACTAGCCCCTCCCAGATGTTGCGGCCCTCCTCTTCTGTCCCCATATTATAATACATGCCCTGCTCCTAGCACTTCTTCTTCATAGCGGTGACTAGGTCTTTCATCCGATGCAACGCTTTCTCACACAATAGATGCTCGACCTCTGACTCATGTCGCGGTTCCCATACGCAGAGTTTCTGCAATTAAATTAAATTCCATAATTATTTTTAAAAAAAATAATAATATTATTTATAAATTTACCTTAAACTCTTCAAAAAATGTCTTTTCTTATCAGTCGGAATGTTAGTCCACGAAGATACTCCGTAAAACCAAACCACTGATTTTAGTGCATCCGTGACAAGGCGGGAAGTTTGATTACTAGGAAGCAAACTGCAAAAATAATCAACCGGGTATTAATATTAATAATAACTATAGAAGAATTTAAAAATACATAAAATACTTACTGTTCCTCAGACTGTGCAACCTGGGCTTGAGTATCATGTAGAGGATGCTGTTGAGATGAAGAAACACCTGCAGTAGAAGTAAATCCCACACTCTGATCGGATCTCAGGTAAAGGGAGGACTTGTCGTCTCCCTCGCTCTCTCGCTCTCCCTCCTCCATCTGATTATTACTCATCTAATTGCATAACAGATTAATTTAATTAATATAACACAAAATCACAATCAATATAACCAATATCAATACCAATACAATATAACCAATACAAATACCAATACATAATATAACCAATAACAATACCTAATATAACAATACCAATACCAATATAACCAATACCAATACACAATATAACCAATACAAATACCTAATATAACAATACCAATACCAATATAACCAATAGCTAATCAATACCAATACAAATACCTAATCAATACAAATACTGATTAGGGTCATAATTGCATCATTTTGCATCCATTTCTATATGGTTTTGATTGGTTTATGTTCACATTTGACCCTAAAAGAGTATAAATTGTGCTATTGACCCTTTGTTGGCAAGAAAGTGTGCTTTATAGGTGAAAACGAGCAAAAACGAGGAATTCCTGACTATAGGAGGCCAAAGGATGGGATCCGAGCTCATAGAGATGTTTATAAGACTCAATTGGAGACCCTAGAAAGATTGGACGAGTCGTGGGATAAAAAACGCAAAAGTAAAAAATCAGACGTCGAAATTAAACTACGTCCAAGCGCAGCCAAGGCCACGATCGAGTGGATTTCACCTGGTCCAATTGGGACGGCTCTGCTCGACCACATGCATCGAGCCGCTCGGCCTTACCCCTTTAACCATGTCTGAGCACATCCATGCACACGTCTGAGCGCAGCTTCCGGTTTTGGCATTTTGAGGGAATTTTCGTCCTTTCGCGCGTTTAATGAGGGATATAATGGACCAAACATGTGGGACACTATAAATACTCAAGGATCAGATTCTCCAAGCCATCATCTTCATAATTCCAAGTTCTTAGATTAGTTTAGAGAGAGAATTAGGTAGTTACTTAGTGGGTTATTAGATTTTCTTAGACTTCTCTCTACAATAACTTTTGATCCATCCATTGGATCTTTAATCCGTTTGTTCCATTAGCTTAGTCTCATTATTAGCTACGATTCTATGGTTCGATTTATTTTTTCAAGCTTTGGATCAAGAGTTAGCATTTTGGAGGTTTGTAGATTGTATTCAATTGCTCTACATGTGGCTAGATTTCCTTTAATTCTCTTGTATTAGTTAATATTCATGATGATTAAGATGTTAATTGTTGATTTTCATTTCCTATTAGCCATGGGCTAATTCCTTGTTGCATGGTTGGATGAATACTATGGTGAATTTAGTTCTTATTAATCTTATGCATGAATTAGTGATCTTGATGGATTAGTTCTCTTATTAATGACTTGTATGAATGCTTGGGATGTTTAATTGGATTGTATTAGCTTATATGTTTTAGCAATAATATGAGAATTGAGCTATAGAACTTTATGCATACCAAGTGTTTGATATTTGTCTTGTATGACCAATGAGAATTGCATATTAGCCTAGACCTCTTAATTGGAGTGTTGAGAGTTGTAGAGAGATCTAGACACCTAATAGAGCCCTTAAGTTTATGTTATTAGAGATATCTAGACACTAGTTGGCTTGACTAAGACACCAAGAGACCTTTTACATGCTAGGATCGATAGGAAACTAGAGGAACTATAGTAGGATTACTTCCATGTACACTCAATACTTGCTCACTTCATTGAGGTGATAGTTAGATTTACTATTTCTTGTTGATTTAGTAGATAGAAACCATGATCTTTTCTTGTTTTCATTAGCTAGAACATTTGTGAACATTCAATACTTGCTTGATATCGCATCATTTCCCTGTGTTCGATATTTAACTTGGTTAACTTGCCACGACAACAACTACCACATACACTTGCGTGGAAATCATACACGATTTTGGCAAACAAATACCTAATTACAATACACAATAACAATATAACCAATACAATAACAATAACAATACCAACAATACCAAATATCAGTACTAATATATATATAATAATAATACCATATAACAATAACAATATATATATAATATATATATAATAATAATACCATATAACAATAACAATACCAATATATCAATATAATAATACCAAATAAAAATAACAATATCAATATCAATAACAATACTAATAACAATATAATAATACAAAATATCAATACTAATATATATAACAATATATATATATAATATACAATACATACCTTTCACCTTTGGACGACAGTGGCAAGGGGAGGCGGCAACAGGCGGCGCCAAGGGGCGGCAGTAACAGGCGGTAAGGGTTTCTGAAGTTTTTGGGGTAAATAAATGAAAGACGTTCTGTTTCTAAATATTAATCTTATTCTTAAATTTAGAGACTGCCAGGACGGTCGCTAATTTTATTAATAGTGGGCCACGTGTCTTCCACCGATTAAAGTCGGGTTAATAGTCAACGTAATTAATAAGCGATCTCAATGACGCTCGCTAAATATAAATTAAATTTTAGTAATTAATTAGCGACCGCCAAGGCGGTTGCTAAATACCTGTTTAAATTTTTTGTCCGCGAGCTTTAGGCGAACTTAATATTATAATATACTACCTCCGTTCCAGGTCTTTCTTCAAAAAAACCCGGGCACACATATTAAGGAAATGTTGGAGTATGTGAGTGTGAAGTTGAATAATAAAATATAAAAAGTATACTTTATTGACTTTTGTGAGTGTAAAGTATTTCCTTTTTAAGGTGTGAAGAAAGAGTTGGGACATCCCAAAATGGAAAAACAGGAAGATAGAGTTGGGACGGAGGGAGTATTATTAAAAATTATATATTTAGCGACTGCATTGGCGGTTGCTAATTTAATTATTACCACTAAATCCAAATTCTTTTACTTATATATACCTATATCAACATAAATATCAACACAAATATTATTCATATATCTATATAAATTAAACACATATGAAAATAAATATAAATCAATTAACAAATAATTAATACTAATAATTATAACATGTCACTTGTCGAAGTGGTCTTTTGCTCAAAGTTTCAAGATGTGGATTGTGAAGCTGATTGCTTATTCCCTCAAAGCTTCAAGATGTCTCCACGCATTAGAGTCTGCAAGATGACGCATCTCTCCGGAATTCTGACCAGAACACTCCTCTGCATGCCATCTCATGTCTTTTGCAGTGGCACTTGACTGATACAACCTCTCTAGACGAGGAGTGATGGGAAGATAGTACATATACTTGAAACTGTCTTCTTCCCACGATCTGAGGGTTTGAACCTAGGGTGGCTCCACATCCTGCACTGATAGATGCTCTCGTTGTCACCCCAAAACAAAATGTACCCGTCTGTACAACAATCAATCTTTTCAAACGGTAAACCCATATCCTTCAAGAGCCTCTTACTTTGATAGAAATTTTCTAGTATCGTGTTCTCTTTAGGTAGGGCCCATTTAAACAACTTTGCAAATTGATTGTAGACTTTCTGACTCACTTTGCCTTCAGTTTTGATGGACAACATCTGAGCGTTGAATGACAACCGAGTCTCAGTATCACAACCAGAAAATAACTTCTGATCAACAGACTTAAGCATATCAAAAAAATTCTTCGAACGAGGATTTGGTTCCTCCTCCAAGACAGTGTGGTTACCACCCAAACCAGACTCATCAATCATCATATGATACTTTTGGAATTCATCTACCTCATCCACCGGTGTCCCAAAGCATGGAGTAGGCGAATCACGGCTCGAACCACCAATCTAAAATCTCTCACCTCCACCACTACTCAACTGATCATAGAAGGCAACCACTATTTCGATATTACAATTCCACCGAGGTTCGCTATGTACGGTCCAATTGTAATAATATGGAGTAAAATCGGACATCGCAAGATGAATATTAACCTCATCAATGCTCAAGAATCTCTTGTTACCACATTTTTTTCTTGAACAAGAACATCTAATCTGGCCACACCTATCCATGCAGTATGAATTACGAGAGGCAAACTGAATAAATTCATCCATTTTCTCGTAAAATTCAGAGTTGATCATTCCTTTTATCAGACGAGGCATTTGATACATCCAACGATGATCAGGGAGTTCCATCTGATTTAAATTAAGAATACATTACATTAGAATTATAAAAAAATTCGCCAGAGTTTTGACTATAAACAAGCATATCCAATTTTTTAAAACAAAAAATCCACTATAATCATACATCAATTAAACTAAATTTTATCAAACATATATGTAATTCACAACAAAATTCTAACAAATAATGTACAACAAATTATGCTAAAATTATGCATAAACAATTAATGTACAACAAATAATTAATGCTAAAATTATTCATAAACAATTAATGTACAATAAATAATGCTAAAATTATCACAAATCGAACACAAAATAACATAAATCTTATCAAGCAAATAAACTTTATTTAACAATAGAAATCAAACGGTAAAAATGTAAAAACGTACGGTCAAATTGAAGCAACGAGCACAATGTGACAATAGACCCAAAAGATTGCAACTAACATGTTGAAACGATAATTCTTCACATTTGAGAGATTTTTGGAAGGTTGGGTGGAATTTTTCTCGCGAATGAAAAAGAAAGAAAAGGGCAGAAGTTGTTGTATATTCGTAATTTCACGACAGCCTAGGAGGTCGCTAAATATAAAAATCGAATCGGGCAATAATTGCCCACTTACCCGCCTTTGGATTTGATATTTAGCGACAGAATGGGCGGTCGCTAATATCAAAGTAAATAGAAACCGCCATTTTCGATCACAAAATTTAAAAAAAAAAAAGTTTAGCGACCGACTATAGGCAGTAGCTAAATTGTTTTGATATTAGTTGATCCAGAGTCAACGGCGATCGCTAATTGGTCACTAATTACATATTTAGGGACCGCTTTTGACGCGGTCGCTAATTCGCGCGTTTTTTTGTAGTGTTCATCAACAACAATAAGCAGGAAAAAGAAAAAAATTTGGTGCTGAATTTTATCAATTGATGGTTTGTATTTAAACTAAGGTAAAGTATATTTAGTTGGAGTTCAAATCATATTTAATCATATACTTTCGGCATAATTAAGTCTAGTCCCAAGAATGTGACAGTTTTGCTCAAAACCGCGGTGCAACAAAGACGCGTCGTTTTGCATTTTCTAATCAATTTAGGACTAAATTTGTAAATTAATTCTTAGATATGTTGGGATTAAAGAACTAATTAATTTTATTTTTTTGGACTAAATCCGTAGGCTGGAACTTATGCAACCATAGAGCTCGACGGATTCAGGATTTCGTTCTAAGGTGCAAACTGAAAGAGGTAGAAAAATCAATCCACATGGTGAAATACTAAAATTATATGAATTCAAACATTAATAAAAAGAGTAAGTCTCTTGTGCACCAATTACACAGTGCAATTCAAGTTCATTTTTAAAAAGTTACACAAATTATTACTGAAAAGTTACACCATTAAAGATACACTTTTCAATAGTATTTTGTGTTACTTTTTTAAAAATGAACTTGAGTTGCACGGTGTAACTGGTGCATACAAGACTAAGCCTAATAAAAAATATTACATAACTTAGTGGGTTAGCTCGTCTGGGCACCAGACTCATTGAGTGAGTGATTTGGATTCGATTCCCTTTAGGAACGAGTTAAGGGAAATATAAAGTTGGCTGAAAATATTGTGTGCATTAATTTATCAGATTTTATTATTTTTGAAATTTCTTTTAATTTAGTTCCGATTTTGTCAGCTTAGATCAAACTTAGGCCATTTGTAAATATAATGCATAAAATTTGTGACGATGAAAAGGGTATACTATCGTGCATGTTGCAAAATCTTAGATCAGTACAACAAATCGATAATTTTTGCACATCATAGTTGACAAAAATCATACCTAAATTTGGCAATTCTAAAGCATTTGAACAAATAACAAAATCTGGCAGAAAATTTATACTCCCTCCGTCCCAGAGGTATTTTCACCTTTTGGATGACACACTTTTTAAAAAAATTAGAGTGTTGTGTAAAGTTATATTATTAAAATAATGAAATTAGATGGATTGTGAGGATAAAATTAAAGTAATAGTTTCCATTTATAGGGTGTGAAAACAATTGTGGGATGGATGGAAAAAAAAAATGTAAAAATAATTATGGGACAGAGGGAGTAAATTTTTAAGGACGAATGTATCGACTTTCATAACCTGAAACAAAGAAGAACTAAAGGTGGTGAACAATAGAAACACACAACATACAATCTAGAAGATACAACCTCCAAATTAAATAAAATTGAATGGACAAAGTAACATTAACACTCTGTAAATTAACTAGTATTACACACGAATTTATCATGCGGCTAGGTAGGGATTTACTAACTATCACACAAAAATAGAACTACCAATGTATATCAATTATAATAGAAAGTTTTGTATGAAAATAGTTCATGGTAAGTTTATCATGAACCAATTTTAAAGTATCAAATATTTAATCAGGTGTATCAAAATTCTCATCAGGTGTATTAAAAATTGAGGTCAATTAAATTTATATTTTGACATCACATTTTGATACACCTGATGAATATTTCGATACTATTAACTAAATATTTAATAATTTAAAACAATTGTATAATATGAACTATTTTCACACAATACCTACTCCTGTTATAAATAGATTATCCAACATTATACATTAACAGTCAAGATTTATTTTATTACTATCTTTTTTATTTCATCATTTTCTCAGCGAATTTTGTACTTTACAATATAGCTAGAAACATGTATTTTTATTGCACTGGAGTAACAGTTATGTACAACACAGATCCGAACCCAATCTCAACGCCAAAAAAGCAGCAAAAATAAAAAGGAAAAAAAATTCCGTTGACAAAATACGGTTGATTACTTAATGGATTTCTTAACCCGCTTCTTGATTACGGGTTTGGGTAACCCGTAAACATCCGCTAGCAATCGGGTCCGCATTACCCGGCGCGGGAGAGCCTCAACCTCACTAATTTTGAGGTCATCGGAGGACATGATTTCATGATGCGTATCGCCGACGCTTTCATCCCGGCTGCGTTCCGTCGCCCCTCCGCTGGTCTCCGCCGAGTCGCCGCTGAGTTGGATGAGCTGCAAAGCCACTTCCATCTCGAGCTGGGTGAGTGCGGAGGATTCCATCTGGGTTGTCCCGATGCTGCCGGACGGTGCATATTTCTCCATTGAATATATATGTTTACTAGATATTATAAGTACTAATGTGAAAAGAAGGAAGGGTAATAAACAGTGTACGCGGATTTTGTGAGGAGAAAAGGGAGTGCTAATTGTTATTTATAGATAAAAGTTTAGAGGAAGATAGATTCATCATAAATGGAATTGTTCTAAAAGTTTTAAAATATTAATTATTTATAAAAACTTTATCAGAAGAATCAAGTTTGAATTATCATATTATATTCATTAATATAAACAATAATTAATGTATTTATTACACAAAGCAAACTTCTCTTTTTTCTTTTCAGAAATTAAAGAGAATTAATAAATGAAAGGTGTAGTGTAACTCAATTGAAGAAAGACCACAAGTGAATTGTGCAAATATTTGAGAGTAAAAATGGCAGTATTTAATGTAAATCTATACTATATTAAAATTGGTTTTGATTTGAAAAATATTTTTGAACCATCTTTACACTTTTTATTTGTTAGAATTTAATTCATCTTTATCACCATAATATTTTTTTCAGGTTTTTCCCCATAATTTAAATCCTCTCAATTAAGTAAACTAAATTGAAGTAAGTTAATGTAAAACTATAGCTGTGAAATGGGCCGGCCCCGCCCAGTACCAGTCCACCGGACTATTGGGTTTTTTCAAGCCGGGCCGGGCCGGCCCCGGCTCGGTTCTAATGGGGTCACTTATTTTGAAGCCCGTCCTGGTCCGAGACGGGCCACCGGGCTACTAGGTCAAATCGGCCCGATTTTTTTATTTTTTTTATTTTTAATATATCATAATTACAATTGATTTCTATATATATCTTATTAATTTGTCATTTTGTATACAAATACTACTCAAATAGTCAAAAAATTTATTTAATTTATCAAAAATATTTTAATAATTAAAATAAAACTCAAATTTCTATATAGTAATATTTAACAAAAATAATTCAACAAACCTTAATAAACTATAATTCGTGAAAATAAATTCAAACAACTAATTCATAAAAAAAAAAGTTTAAACAACTAATTCAACATCCCTCCAATAAGTTTGAATTATAATTCATACAAATAAACATAGGAACTTCTAATTAAATAAAGTAACATTATCAAGATTCTGAATAAAATATTATCAATCTTATCTAATTCAAATTTTTAATATTACAAATTAGTTAAATAATAAATTTATATAATATTTTTTGATTAAAAATTATCTTTTGAGAGAGTTTCCATGAAAATGCACATATTCCTTGACCATGTTTTTACAATTAAAAAAAAGATCAAACTGGGCCAGGCCGGCCCATTAAAACCGGGCCAAACCCGGGCCGGGCCCAAGTGGCCCGCCGGGCCAAATTGGCCTGGTTCTTTTCGGGCCTGAAATTTTGCGGCCCGTTTTGACAGCTCTATGTAAAACCATCCAAGTTTCGGACTCCATCATTCTATGTAACTTACGAGTAATTGTATTCTTTTATCTCACCACTGAGCACTTGAATTTTATGTTGCTCTCGATTTTTTCTATTATTCGAACTTTGAAATCGAACAGTTTACACAACAATATCGATGGAACTGCCACTCATACCCACCATGCCAACCTATGAATAAAATTTGGTAATTCGAGTTTACATTTAGACATTTTAACTATTAAAAAAGACTCGAACAAATTATTATACAATTAAAACAATAGAATGTCAACAACTCTAGCAAACACTAAAAAAATGCATTGTTTACCGACTCAAATTTGTGTACGTCTGTCAGACGGTCGCTAATTTAAGCTTTAGCTGCCGTCTTAGCCATTGTATGTCACGCAATTAGAGTTTTGTGACCATTTTACCTAGACGGTCTTAATTTTTTTGCAATTGGCAGCCGCCTAGGCGGTAGTATAACTTTACCAGCATGTGGATCGCGACAGTCTACTGACAATCGCTCTTTTCGGTGCCAACTTAGTGACCGTTTATGACGTTCGTGAAATTTAAAATATAGTTTGTGACAGTTGTTAATCGCTGCCTTTGATCAACGTATATATTGGGAACGAGTATGGTATTAATGACAGACCTGATGACGACCGCTTTAAGCAGTCACTAAATTTTTTACCTCAATATATATTAGGGATGTCAGAAGCACATAAACACACACATACTCCCAAAATTTGTCGTCCTGCCGCTATCCGCCAAATTATTTTAGAGTGACATAAATTTATTCAACCCCCCTTCTAGACTTGTGAAACTCTTGCCAACAATGTTCAAGGGACCAACATCAATTGCTAGGTTGACAAGTCTTTACTCGACACTATATAAGCTTTGTGTATACAATTGGTTGTCTTCTTCAAACACAACCATACTGATAAAGAAACAAGTAATTTTAGTGTTTAAAATTGGGCATCTCAAGAAATTCAACTTTTGACAACCATTTTCAGTAATGTTCTCTCTTATGTTGGGAACATTCAAGGCAAGGGGTTATTACCTTATCCCAAATTGATTTTTAAGTTACTTGAGGTGATTTGTGTGAGAATTGCTCATTTTTAGTGTGTTTGATTTGATTTATCTCATAGGATCTTATGCATTTTTCTATTATTAAATTAATTAATTGTGCTTAATGGGCAAGAAAGACATTTGTTGATATTTTGTAGGAAATTGATGATTTTTGGAGTAAAATGCACATTAATATTTATGGAGTCACTTGACAAAAGAAGTCTAGAAAAATTGGGATTGAGAAATCAAATGGACTCACTTTTGTTCCACAAATTCTCGGTTCAATTGGAAATAAAAAGAGGCCCAAAGTAGAAGGCCCATTTGTTATTCTAGGAGAGTTAATTTGTTGCTGTTATTATCCCACATTTTGGAATGAGAAAATGGAAAAGGTAGGTATTTTGGCCAAGACTTGATGTGAAGAAGTGGCCATTTATCACTCCACAAATTCTGCAAACCATTATTCAACATCCCTGTGAAGATAGCAAAAGCCATAGATGCCTTAGTCTTCAATAAACAAATTCGAGACCATCTCGCCGTTCACCAACAGCCACGAACCACCGGAATTCGTCGCCCCTGTTTCCCAGCTACCACCGGAATTAGCAGCCTCCCCGGAAATCCTCCATAGCAGCCCCTTGTTCACGACCCACCTGAAACTCGCCGGAAATCCACCACAGCAGCCGTTCGCAGCCTGTCACCAGAGTTTGAACACCAGAATTAATGGCAGACGCGCAACACCCAACAGCCACCACACGCCTGGAAGCCCGTCGCCGGCGAGAAGAAACTGTCCAGCTGCCGGAATCCGCAGAAGCCGTTCACGCACAGCAGTTTGTCGGAGAAGAAAAAGTGCTACAGCCTCTCTAATGTCGAGAATTGAATTGTTCAACAAGGGAAGAAAGCGTTGAAGATACTTGAGGAGTTGTTAAGGTAAAATACGTTTTTGGTTGTCGCATGGCGGTGCTAGCTCTTTGTCTTCAGCCGTGTGATGTTTTTGAAGAGACCGTGTGATGTGTGCCGAAGTAATTCGCACAGGTCATGCCAGTAATTCGCACAGCCGTGTTCGCAAGGCCCCAGCAATTCGCACGGCCGTGTCGTTATTACACGAGGCTGTGCAAGTTCAAAAATCTGAAAATTGAAAATGGACTTTTAAATCCAATAGTCCATTCACTCATTACTTTCTGAAGCCAATTTCTTGGATATAAAAGGAGGAGTTCAGAGACTTAAAATGATTGAACAACACACATACGAAGGCTAGGGCAAAACAGCTTGTTTTCCAAGTTTTGTGGGGAGCTCCTCTCCCCACACACACTTTTTATACAGTAATTTAGGGTTTTATTTTTATATAATTCTTAGATAGACTTTAGAGTGATATTTTAATTTCTTGCAAGGTTGTGAAGCTATTGAGACCATTGAGGTGATATTTTTCTTTTATTTAAGCTTTAATGGTAATTTTCTTGTTTAGCGTTTGTTTTGATATTTTTGATCATGGGTTTGATGTGTTTAGTTATGGGCTAATCGTTTCTTGCTTTGAGTGTTGGATGTATGTTTGAAATTGGTGTGTTGGTGAATTTGTAGCTTTGATTATGCTTATTTCTTGGTGTTGATGTTTTTATTGATGGGATATGTATGTCTCAATTGATTAGTTACTTTTATTAGCCTCCATATTTAATTTTATGTATTACAACGAGAGTTGGGTATGTTTGATTGGTATTTAGGTGAACCATTTGATTGATTAATTTGAGTTAATTAGTAGTCTATGACGCCGAGAGGGAGTAGACGACTTACAATTACCATTGGTAGACATTAGATGCTTTAATTGTGAATTAGGGTATTTGATGAAGGGGGAAACTAGGGACGGTATATGTGCGAACCTCCTAGCATTCACTATCCGAGGAGCCTTTGGAAATTAATTAGGTGTTAGTTAATTTGATTCGATCACCCAAGCCTCTAAAGGGATAGGTCTTCGATTGCTTAGTGATAGCTCTTAGCACATATCTTGAAAGAGGCATAGTTAGGTTATGAATTTGTCACACACTAGTCGAATATGTAATGAAAACACTCGAAGTAAATCTCTCTTGCACTTTCTCGAAAGTTAGTTGGTAATTTTTATTGCATTCTAGTTAATTGTTGCTTGTTTATATTTCTTGCCACCTTGCTCGTCACTATAGTATCATAACGACACATAATCTTGGGGCTCCATCGCACTCCTAAATCCTAGGTCGATAACTACTTGGTCGTATACTTGCTCTACTACAATTACCCATCCGTTTTTGGGTAGATTTGCTTGTGTTATAAAACGTGCAAAAATATGAAAAAGTCATGAGGACAAAGAGTTCGAAAGGAATCCAAGGTAAGAGACAATCAATAGTTTTAAAGCAAGTTTTGGAATATCTAACGTTCTACTGACAGGTTCAAAGAATATTGATCTTCCATATCAGAATCCAACTTATCAACCTTCAAGACAAGCTGTTCCAACAGATGCTGCTCAAAATGTTGGCAAATCCTCTGCTAATATTCACCGAGATCATCCTATAACTTCTGTTACTTTTCCTTCTAACCATATTTGTTCACAGATTAAAGCTTTCCAGAGGATTGTTACTAGCATTGAGCATATATACTCTTACTAATTTGGAATCTCAAAAGAAGAAGTTGGAGGAGCTTCTTTCTATTCCAACATGAGGAGTAGATGTTGATGCTGTAATGTTGAAGCAGTAGTGAATTAAGTTGGTCCGTGTTTTGTTCATCTTGAGGAGATTATTATTGATTCAGTTCCTTTGTTGTTGTACCAATTCTAGTTCAAGGTCAAGTTGATCAAGTTGCTGACCAACAAAGTGTTCCAGATCTATTCCACATTGTTGCAGATGTTGCTACAGATATTGTTGTACTTGATGAAGAATGAAACAAAGATAGAGAGTGCATACATTTTGGGGGAGAATGAAGTATGAGAGAGTTTCTGCAGGTCTATGAGGATGCAGCTGATGAGTTCAGCCCTTCACTCCTTCTTATGTCAATTAACTCAATCTCATATGTGTTACTCTATATGGTGTTTTAATTTAAGTTGTTGGTTAATGAACAATAGTTTTTTGGAATTTATATTTCTGTCTTTATGGCCTAAGCACATTGTTTTAATGCTTAGTGAAACAATCATTTTATTTCTGTTTGTTTTATTCGGTTCAAAATTGGTGAGCAATGAGATGTAATTTTCTTGAAGTTGATTTGTAAAATTCTGTTATTGACACATTTTATTGTATGTTCCAACATCAAGTGTGTTGTAGTAGAAAGATCAAATTGTGGGAGATTGTTGATGTTCTGCCTGGTGTTGTGTAATATATTGTAACATATTTTGGCAACATCATAATTTACCTTTTCTACTAACATTAACTCCAATTATTATATGTTTTCTCTCAGAGTCTATATATGCAGGTTGAACACCCAATTTAGTTTTGGTCAGAAAGTTGCAGTTTTATAAGAAGAGTCGAGGACTTCAAGGGCGGTTACAAAGATAGTGGAGCATAGTGGAAGGAGGTTCTAGATTATGACAAACGTTGTCTAAGAGTTCTTCACATGCAGTATTCATTGCCTATAAATAGAACATCCATGAAAAATCCAAAACAATGTCCAATGCGATCAAGTTCACAACATAGTATGTCTAGGTTTTAGATAGGGTTGTTCTTCATCTTATTTGATAGCTTCCGCACTTCACAACAGTGTTGTTCAACAACCTTTGTGCTTTACAACATACAACCTTCTATATAGTCGTGATTAGTCTAGTGATAGGTTTGACAAACACGTTATAGATCATATTTAAGGAGTATGTTCTCTATTAAGATCTCATGAATCAAATCTGATTGTTTATTATTTGTATCAATATCATTTTAGTAAATTTTTATCATGAGGCACTCATACACTATATATGCATGTTAAAGACTTTGAGAGACTTAACAATAATGTTTCTAAACTGTTCTAACATTCTTAACAACATTTATGCAAAATAGAATACAAATATATATATATAGAAATTATTTCATGTCTATTTCTGAACTTTGGTGAAAGTTCTCTATTTTATAACTGTGCACATCACAACCCAAATACTTTATGTTACATATCGATTATTTCTAAGAAAAATTATTCTTCAGATATGAATGAAACACTTCTGTGGCATGTGTGGCTTGGTCATAATTTAAAAAGAATTTAAAAGTTGGTGTGTGTCTTTGGAATAACTCCATAGTGAGTCATTTCGAACAAGTGAATCTTTTCTAGAGGATGAGATGACCAAGAGGGCTTTTGGCCAAAGAGAAATAAAGCTAGTGAAGTGTTATAAATCGTTCACACTGACGTTTGTAGACCAATATCAATCAAAGCTAGAGACAGGGTTTTAAGTATTTTGATTAATTTTATCGATGATTTCTCAAGACATAGATACATCTTCGATAAGTTCAAAAAGTTTAGGGCCTGTTGGTCCCAAATAAACAATAACAGGTGTATGAGGGGGGAATACACCTGTAAGTACATATTTTTTAAAATAGTGTTTACAGCAGACTTAAAAACACAGGTGACTTGTTAAGATATCAGTGGACTTGAAGGGTCCCCTGATAAATGGCCTATGTGCTTGATCAGAGTTTAAATTATGCAGCGGATTGATTCAACACCTTTTCAAAGTATTAACACACACAAAAGAATAAAGCAATAAAGACACAGGGGATTTATAATGGTTCGGAGTAGAACTCTCCTACATCAACTTTTCCTAATTTAACAGGAGAATTCCTTAACCACAGGAATTCCTTGTTTTAGAGTGCCAAGGTGCACAGATCAAGAACAACTTCTCTTGATCTCTAGGATTTTCACTGATTCCTAGTCCTCTCAAGATTTCAGACTGAGACACTACTCAGCTTACTTTCTTTCATCTCACAGCCTTGAACCTATTTCAGTTTAAGGGCTTGAGTTCTCCAACTAAGGTTGAGATAACCCTTTACAGTGATGAGCCATATCTAGGTTAGGTTATCTCAGTGGGCTTCTAAGGATATTACAGTGTAAGCCTAATTACAGAGTTGAGCTCTAAATAATGTAGCACCTGGGAAACTAGAGTGATTTCAAGTGCTTGAGAATGAGATGAACTTTGGAGAGCTTTTAGAATTTCAGATGAGCTTGATAGTTTCTCGTACTTAGCTTCTTCTTCATCTGCTGTATTTATAGACTTATTTTGAAAGACTATCCGTTTGAGAGATAGTTTCAAATTAAGCTATTTTGGTAATCCAACGTTCTTCAAGATCTTTTTCAGATTTTGGAATGGTCAAATATGTCAAATGTTATAGTCCAACGTTCTTCAAGATCTTCTTCAGATTTTGGATAGTCAACTCTTAAGTATTGATTGAAAGCTCATTAAATGCCTGCTTAGAGTTAATGCAGCCGCCTTTGAAAACTGTGCCATCCTAGGTTGTTGGTTGCTTTTGAACTTGGTACTGACAGGTCAGTCTTTTATGTCATGTACGTACATAGGTGGCAGCATCTCATTGGTCTAACTTAATTATTCTCCAGTCCAGTCAAAACAGTTACATTGAGGTCTTTTGTCTTTTCATCAGGTGACTTAGAACATTCCGTTTGTTGCATTTAACACTTCATTTAAGTGTTGCAACTACTCTCATTTAATACTGAAGTGTATTAAATGCATCAGGCTTGTCCTTCAGGTGAGTATGTCAGGTCACTTATACTCAGTCTCCTGAGGTGCCTTTCTTCAGGGGTGGGTGTATTTCCTAACTCTTAATCAGGCTAGTCTGACCTTTATCAGGCTAGTTCTATCTTAAGGTAGCCTGATTATTACAACATAGTATTTTCAAATTTTTGATATAGCCTCCTAGCACTTAGGCTATTTTTCTATGCTTTACAATTCTTTATCTTTCTTTGGGGAGTCTTTGGGATTATACCAAAACATTTTATTAATCATTTCCCAACAATTTCCCCCTTTTTGATAAAAACAAAGACTCTACTGACAGAACTATTGCTCAGTGGACTTGTACTTAGTAAAATTTTAATTTCGAAAGATCCCCCTGTAAGTGTACCTGCAGGTTGGTTAGACAGTTTAAATAAAGACAGTGCAGTAGCCTAACAGATAATGAGATATTATCTTGGGCTCAAAAGTGATGGGTATATTTCATTAACTCAATGATTGATTACAGTTTACATATTCCACACTGTAATAAAAAACACTGCCCAAAATAAAATATAAGGTACTTAAAAGAAACTTCTTCTTCTTCTCTTGGCTTCCTTCTTCAGTCCACTCGCTTTACAGGTTTCCAAAGGCTGGTTCCAATCCGTACTAGCTAAACACTCTCTTCTTCAGTTCAATTTTCTTCTGCATGATCTCCTTGTTGTGACCCTTCAACCCAAGCTGCTCACAGATCAGCAGCCATTCTCCCAAGATCTCCAGCATCTTGCATCCATTGGGGGCATAAAGAGAATGGGGCCAGGAGCTTTGAAGTGCTCTCCACCACTGTGCTCTTCCCAAGCATTCAGAATCTTGGGATAGAGAGCAGGCCAGTTTTCCACCATCTTCTGATGAAAGACTTCATCAGCTTCGACTCCAGCAAACTCCCCTGTCACATAGTAGGAGTATACAAACTCCCTTTTTAGCTCTTCCCATTGATCATTGATGTCTTTGGGGACCCAGGAGTCAAGGTGGGGAAACTTAGCAACTAGCTCACTAGCCTGAGCATATCTTCTTCTTGCCTTTATCCTTCAATAAGAGTTGCTTGACCTCTTTGGTGGTGGGGACTTCAACTGTCCACTTTCAATCAGCCTTCTCTTCTCCTCAGCTTTCAGGCGATTGTGTTCATCCAGTGATTGGCTTGACTTTACTGCCTGAGCCAAAGGGCTCAAGGTGGGCTTGAACAATTCTTCAGTGGACTGCACCTTTTCAGGCTGACTAGGTGCAAGTTAGGCTAGTGGGATGGGGTTTTCCATGGACAGTTCTCTTACTTCCTCCTCTTATTCCTGAGTAACCATTACTCTCCTTCTCTTAGTGGCCTGAGTGTCAGATACAATTCCTCTCCTCTGCTCACTCCTCTACCTCTTTTCCCTTAGGATCTGTTCCTTGGCTTTTGACAGCCTAGGTTTCCCTTCCTGCATCAGCAATCCACTTTCCTTTTTCATGAGCAGTGGGCTGCTCTCCTTCTTTGACAAGGGTGTCAATTTCTTCTCTGACATCAGCAACAAACTTCTCAGGATCAGGCCCTTTTCCTACTGATGGTCCTCCTAGTGGCCTGACCTTCCTTCCTTCCTTTCCCCCTTCTTGCTAACTCTTGTAGAGAGTTCAACAAGAGCTATTGAGTGCTTAGTTGTGTCTTGTTCGACCACTCTCAGGTTGGTGAGACAGTGCTCTGTTTCCTCATTCAATGCCTTCAGGTGATAGGCAGCATCCACTCCAAAGTCCGTGAAGGGCTTTAACTTTTCTTCGATTATAAGATTTGTGGCTGCCTGAGTGGGAAGCACTGAAAGTGCTTGCCTAACCTGAGTCTAAACCTCCTCCTATAGGGCATTGTCTCTCCTTGTGAAGTACTAATTCATTCTGTCCATCAGGCCACCTGCCATAGCAGTGATGGTAGCCTGAATCATCCTTTCCCTTTCTTCATTGTTTTTCTGCTTGACTACCACAATGGCCTGTGCATGAGCCTGCCTTTCTTGCTCTACACTGGCCTTCAGGTCATTGATCTCTTTGGAGAGATGCATCTCCATCTGATCCACATTACTTGACAGATTAGTGATCAGAGTCAGGTTAGAATCTTGTACCTGATCAAGATGCTCATCTAGCACAGCAGTTTCAACAGCTTGTTCCTCCATCATCACTTCGATGTTCTCAACCTTTCCTGTAAGACTGGCAAGTACTTTCCCTTCAAACTTAGGTTCAACAGCAGCCTTGACAACATCTTGGATTACTCCTTCAATCCGTGCAATTGGTGTTTCATCAGGAGAGGGCACAACCTCTGTCTGAGTCCCCTGTGACTCAGGTTGATCTGCAGCATTCTGATCTCCAGTGCCCTGACTCCCAGTGGCTTGGGATGTCTCCTGACTAGCACCAGCCTGACCCTCATCAGTTGGGTTGGCTCCTTCATTCCCTTCTTCTTTGTCCTGATACTCAGGTGACTTTTCCTTGGGCCCCTCAATCATCCTTGCTTCATCCAGTTTCTTTGCAACCAATTTGCCAAATTCCCACTCAGCCAATAGCAGGCTAGTTTTCTTCACTTGTGCAAATTCAAACACTTCTCTCTCTTCCTTTCTCCAATAGTCCTCTCATTTCCCCTTCCCTGCTTCCAACAACTCATACAGATAGCCATCCTTTATCTTGACAAGTAGCCTGACCCTCTCAAACATCTCCTTGAGGGTGGGATGGGAGTTCAAGGCAGGGTAAAGCTGTTCAATTTCAAAGCTGGCCTCTTCCTTCAGAGATTCCAAGTAAGTATACTGGACCTCCTCCTCATCTGCTACTTCAAACACTGGCAGAATGTCAGTGCCCTATGTGATAGGGGTTGTGTTTTGGCTTCACTTTCAGGCTGTTGAGAGCCTTCAGTAGGGTTTTCATGAGTTATGGGTTCAATGGATGTGATTTTGGCTTCCTCTATGGACTTTTGAGAGTCCTCAAAGGCTTCTTGCCCTCTATCTTTGTCTTCTGACTCAGTGTCCTCCTCCTCACTCTCCTATGAGCTTTCTTCCTCCTCCTCCTCTTCTTCTTCTTCTTCTTCAGCCTCCCGCCCTTCTTCAATACCCTTCAGGGCAATAGAGGCAAGGAGATGAATGGGGGATTTCATTCCTTCCTCCTCTTCCTCAGTGGACTTCTCATCAGAGGAGTGAGTGGTGGAGGTCTCAGAGCTGCTACTCATAGCCTTGCTCTCCACAAAAGCTTTCTTTACTAACTTACTCTTCTTTTTCTCCAGTTCTTCTTCCATGTGGGATTTCATCTTTTCACTTGGCTTCAAAGCCCTCTTCTTCAGGTCCAGAGGTAGGCTGTCTTCAGTGGTTTCAGTGGAGGGGGCTGTCCTCTTCCTTGACTTATGCCCCTCAACCTTCATCTTTTCTAGCAACTTGTCAGAGTTGAACAAGATTTTTGCCTTGTTTCAGGGCCTTACATAAGAAAATGGGTATTTCAAGTTTAGTTTCTCTAAAATCAAAGACACTTTTGTGGCATAGCACAATTTGTGCTCTACCACCAACCTTCCTTTCACCTCCTTCAGTTTGTTTCTCTCTTCCCTGAGATTGGATATGAAGAATCCATGCCAGTTGAACCTTGTTCTGTCAGTGGAGTGTACAATTGTAGCCATCAACCTGAGCTTGATCTTGCTGACTTGTTCAATGCTTCCTTGGTTGGCTAAGATGCATTTCCTAACAATCTCAGCCAACACTTCAAATTCGAGCTTTAACAACTACTTGTTGAGGTTGGGCACATACTGCTCATTCTTCTTGGTAATAGTATCCAAGAATTCCTCCTCCTGTCCAACCATGTATGTGCTAGGGTCCAAGCCCTCACTTGGGAACCCTAGGAAGTTATGAAGATCCTCCTGCTTAGCACAAATTTGTGCCTCTTCATTACTAGAGCAGTCACCACTTGGCCCTTCTTATCCTTCCTCGTCTCACTCTTCTCTATCATTAAAGTGGACCTTATGGAAGTGGCACTCTTTTCCATATCAATAAAGAACTTCAAGACCTGTCTATCATAACATTTCTCAGGACCAACCGACAGAAACTTTCTAAGTCCAGCATTTTGGACATATTGGAAGACTTTTCTAACATGGTGAAGTTGTAGATCATTTAGGGCTTTTTGGTTTTGGAAACTGACTATAGGCTCGTACCAAAAGTTCTTGCTATTAGAAAGCTCTTTAAAATCAATGTTTGGGGAAGACATGTTGAAGTGAGATGTAAGAACACAAGGGTTGAAGATTATAAGGCCTGGAAGTTGAGAGAAAAAAAAGGGAAGTGCAAAATCGTGGGTAAAAACAGGGCTTTTCATGAGAAATAACTTCTAAAAAACACCTCCCAAGATTTTACTGCACACTTACTATTGCATTTAATGCGCCGTAGGCACAATTACCAATAAAGTAACCGTCAGTCAGGGGATGTCTCAGCGGAGTTCTCAGTGGTCTTTTCCCAGTCCAGTTACTTTCAGTGGACTTTCTTGTAATTAGTGGGGTGACTTCCACTGACTATCAGAGAATCTGAAGGTAGCAGTGGACTTTATCAGCTGAGTCCACTGTTATTACTTGATCATTCCCCCTTGATTAGTAACTTGTGAATCTGTTATGATTGATTCTTCCTTAGTTGAGTAGCCTGATCAATTTCCTGAATCAGGATCAAGTAATCCTAACTCCACTGATCACTCATGAAACCTAGTGTTAGCCAGAGGAATGTTATTATATCAGCCCTTTGCTTGTCAGTGTGGATTTTCACAAGACATACATCTTTCTTTTCCACATGATCCCTGATGAAATGATGCCTTATATCCACATGCTTGCATCTTGTATGAAGTACATTGTACGAAGTACAGGGTTCTGTGATATTGCAATTGCACTGTTGTTATCACAAAAGATAGGTACTTCACTGGCCCGGATGTTGTAGTCAGTAAGTTACTGCATTATCCACAAAATTTGAGCACAGCAACTTCCTGCTGCCATATATTCAGCTTCCGTGGTGCTTATTGCTACTGAACTTTGCTTCTTTGAAAACCATGAGATTAGTTTGTTTCCAAGAAATTGGCAGGTGCCAGTGGTTGACTTTCTGTCAATTTTTCATCCTCCATAGTCAGCATCAGAGTAGCATGTCAACTCAAAGTTATCATCAGAGGGATACCAAAGTCCCATATTGACAGTACCCTTGAGATATCTTAGAATCTTCTTTGTGGCTTCCAGGTTACTTTTCTTAGGACTGACCTGATATCTTGCACAGATCCCTACTGCATAAGTGATGTCAGGCCTGCTTGTTGTGAGGTATAGAAGAGATCCAATGATTCCTCTATAGGTAGTCTGATCCACAGCTTCTCCTTCTTCATCAGGTTCAAGCTTTGTGTTGGTATTCATAGGTACCCTGACCACCTTGCTTGAGCTGCAACCAAATTTTTGTATCAGCTCCCTTGTGTACTTGGCCTGATTGATGAATATTCCTTCAGGGGACTGCCTAACTTGCAATCCAAGGAAGAAATCCATCTCTCCCATCATGGACATTTGAAATTTTCCTTTCATAAGATGTGAGAATCTTGTGCATAGGTCTTCATTTTGAGATCCAAATATAATATCATCCACATAGATCTGAACCAGGAGAATGTCTTCTCCATGTGTGATTCTGAAGAGTGTCCTGTCAACACTCCCCTTAGTGAAACCATGCTTCAAGAGAAACTGTGACAAAGTGTCATACTAGGCTCTTGGGGCTTGTTTCAGGCCATATAGAGCTTTCCTAAGCTTATATACTTTGTTGCCTTCCTCAAAGCCAGGGGGTTATTCCACATAGACTTCTTCATTCAGGACCCCATTGAGGAATGCACTTTTGATATCCATTTGATAAACATTGAACTTCTTGTGGGCAGCATAAGCAAGGAATAGCCTGATAGCCTCTAATCTGGCTACTGGTGCAAATGTTTCATCATAGTCAAATCCTTCAACTTGAGAGTATCCTTTTGCCACCAACCTTATTTTGTTTCTGACAATGACATCATTCTCATCCTTCTTGTTTTTGAAGACCCATTTTGTTCCAATGATGTTTGCATGCTTGGGCCTCTTGACAAGCTCTCATACTTGATTTCTTGTAAACTGATTGAGCTCTTCTTCCATGGCAATGATCCAATTAGGATCCTTTAATGCTTCCTCAATTGTCTTAGGTTCCTGTGCTGATAGAAAATAACAAAAGAGAGCATTTTCATCATGAAAACTTCTAGTCTTGACTCCAAGGTTAGGATCTCCAAGAATCTGATTGATTGGATGATAAATCAACCAGCTTCTTTTGGATTGTCCTCTCTCAGTGTGGTTATCCACAGGGGACCTCCCTTCTTCTTGGATTGAGTCACTAGATTGGACAATATTAAGTAAAGCAGGAGAGAGAGCAGAGGGAAAGAGTCCTGAGTCATCATTCAGGGTTGTTTCAAAGTTATTAGCACAGTCTAGTCTGGCTTCCCCCGGAATGTTATGCTCAGTGTCTGTCTCAGCTTGGCCAACTTCTTCATTGACAAATATTACTTGAGGAGTTGGGATAGTGTCATTCAGCTCATTTCCACCAATGTTGATTTCCTCAGGCTGGTTTGTCATCTGTGTGCAACCTCCTGACTCCTCTGATCCTAGGTTGTCCCATGTTGGAAGGTAAGCATCCACTGTCTTATCAGTGGAGTTATCCAAGGTCAGGTTAGTCATTTTATCAGTGATATCCTTGATGGCCTGATCTTACCTGGACTCAAGAAAAGATTCATCAAAAGCAACATGGGGTGTTTCTTCCACCACAAGGATTCTGAGATTATATACCCTGAAAGCTCTACTGATTTGAGAATATCCAAGGAAAATTCCTTCATCAGCTTTGCTATCAAAGGTTTTCAATTGCCTCTTCCCATTGTTGTTAATGAAACACTTACACCCAAATATATGTAAGTAGGATACATGTTGTTTCCTACCATTCCATAGCTCATAGGGGGTTTTTCCTTGTGTTTTGGTGAGCATGGACCTGTTTTGAGTGTAGCAGGCTGTATGAATGGCTTCAGTACAGAACCTTTTGGGAATTTGTGCATCAATAAGCATGGTTCTGGCAGCATCTTTTAGTGTCCTGTTTCTTCTTTCAGCTATCCCATTTTGTTGGGGTGTTCTTGCAGCTGAGGTCTCATGTGATATACTTAGCTTGTTGCAAAAGTCAGTAATAAAGGAATTAATAAACTCAGTACCTTTATCAGATCTTATCTTGACAATAGATAGACCCTTATCATTTGATATCTTCTTTAGTAGGTCAGGTAGCTTGAGATGAGTTTCCTTCTTGCTGAACATGAAGATCACCCAAGTAAATCTGGAAAAATCATCAACTACCACCAGTGTGTATTTGCTTCCATTGATGCTGGCAGGTGTAACAGGTCCAAATAGGTCCATGTGTAGTAGTTGAAGTACCCTGTCAGTAGAGGGATTTGTTTTACTTTTGAATGAGGCTCTTATTTGTTTCCCTTCTTGGCAAGCTTTGCAAATGTGATCTTTGTTGAACACCTCATTAAGTATCCCTTCCACTAGACTCAGCCTTAATATCTTGTTGAGTGTTTTGAAGCTCAGGTGGTTAAGTCTTCTGTTCTATAGCCAAGTCAAGTCACTTGAGCTTTTGGCAATGAGACAGGTCTCTTCTGGACATGATCTCCAATCTGCAAGATAAACATTTCCTTTCCTAGACCCTATTAGTAGTACATGTGTGTTTGATGCACTTCTTACACAACACGGGTTACTTGAAAACTCAACACTATAGCCTTTATCACAAAATTGGCTTATAGAAAGCAGGTTATGTTTCAGTCCACTTACACATGATACATTTGGTGATTATAACCTTTTGTGATTCCCTTGGAGTTGTCACCAAAAGTGACCTGTGGGCCTTTCCTTTCCTTGTAGTTTGTTAGGAGACTTTGGTTTCCTGTCATATGCCTTGAGCAACCACTATCTAGGTACCAATCATCTTGAGAATCCAAAGAGTCCTGCATAAAAATTATTTCTTAGGTACCCATCTTGTGTTGTGTCCTATTTGGTTAGCTGTACCTTTTGGGATCCAAATCTGTTTAATAGTCCTGATTACTTTGGACTGGCTGATTCTTCTCCCATAAATATCTACATATACAGTGGACTCCCTAGATGCCCTAGGAGTTGATTGTCTATAAGTGTTAGTCCTCAGTGGAACAGGTGGCCTGATATTCCTCCTGATCCTAGAGGGCTTTGGTGCAGCTGGCGTGAAGTGCTGTTGATAAGGAAGGGTATAGTTCCTCTCGTAGGGCCCATATGAGGGAGGTCCCCTATAATGAATCCTTCTGTCAACTTCCCTGACAGTGGGTTCAGGTCAGTTTGTCCTTTGCCTAGATTGTCTCCTGGGAGAAGATCTAGGTTGAGGATAGGTGTACTGAACACTACTCCACTTGTTTCTTGAAGGTTGATTCCTTCTTTGGAGTTGATTCTTCTTGGAGTCTCTTATGAGAGGTGTATAGGTTGTTCTAGCCTTTTCAATAGGCCTACTAGGCACTATCACCTCCTCAGTTGGTTTAACAGGCCTTTTGCCCTTATCAAGGGTCCTTCTGGGATTCTCAGATGACCTTACAAACACTCTCTCTTCACGGTTAGTAGATGCAGTGTTGAGAGGACCTTCTGAGGATGTGCATGGGAAGAATCCTATCCCAAGTCTGCTGTCTGAGCTATTTTGTAGGCTCAGAATTTTCTCTATGGCAAGAGAGAGTTTATTTAGAGTCTCTAACTTTCTCAGCAGATGATCCTCAGATTCTTTTAGCATATTTACATTTCTGATTAGAGTTTTGACTTGGATTACTAGCTCATTGTTTTCACTAGTTAGCCTGATCTGATCACTAGTCAGTCCCCTGAGCAGTTCATCCTTTGCACTGACCTGACTCTTGAGTGTTTCCACTTCATTTGTCAGGGGCAATGGTTTGAGATGCTGAAGCAAGGTCTGCCTCATTCTCTTCCTCAAGAGTGAGGTATGCTTCTTGTAGCCTGGAGAAGTCAACCATCAATTGTTCTAAGGAGAACTGAAGGTTGAGGTCCTCTGCTGACTCTGAGTTAGGCTCAGGTGAGTGTTCTACTAATTGACAGAGTTGGGATTGTACCTCAGGTTCTTCATTGGCCATGAGGCAAAGATCATCATCACTGTTGTTAGTGAATATTTCCTCAGAAGAGCTTGCAGCTTGTTTATCTTCTGCCACCATTGCCCTTCTTTCCAGTCTCCTATCTCTTTTGGCTTGCCTTTCCTTTCTCTCCTTAATACTCAGCTGAGGGCAGTCATATTGAAAGTGCCCTATCTTGTTGCATTGGTAGCATCTCTTTGTATCATCATCAGCTTCCTCCTTATCTTTTCTTCTGGAATCTGACTTGGAGGTGGATTCTTCACCTTTGTGGTTTCTCTTGAATTCTTTCTCAGGTTCCTTCTCATCCCTGGGAGTAAACCTCGATTTCTTCTCCTTGGTGTCCTGATAATATCTCTTGTACTTTCCAAATCTTGAATTTAGCTTTTCAAATCTCCTTGCTAGGAGATTCATTTCTTCTTTCAACTCAACTTTGCTCTGTGATTTGCATGGCTTGTTGACCTTCTTGATTTTGGCTGGTTCAGTCTCAGAATTGCTTGCCTTGAAGGCTACTCCTTTCTCAGAGGAGGAAGGCTCTTTTATAGCTCTCTTTCTGTTCAAGTAAAACTCATACTCCTTGAGTTCTGACAGCACTTGTTGCATGGACATGTTGGACAAGTCCTTTGTATTCTGCATCATGACAGATTAAACATCCCACCTAGGTGAGAGTCCCCTGAGTATTTTGAGAGCAACCTCCCTCTTGGTATAAACCTTTCCAAGGGAGTTTATCTCATTCATGATGTCAGTGAACCTGCCATCAAGTTGGTCAATGGTCTCATTTGATTCCATTGAGAATTGTTCATACTTTTGAACAGCAACTGACAGTTTGTTTTCTTTGATTTTGTCAGTGCCTTCACACAGGAGGGCCAGGGTATCCCAAATTTCTTTTGCAGTTGTACAGTGGACAACCCTTCCCATGGCAGAGTCAGGAATGGTTGTGTATAATATGTTCATTGCTACAAAATTGAGATTGTGTCTCTTCCTCTCATCAGCAGTGAATTCATCTTCATCCTTAGGCCACTCTTCCCTTTGATCATTAATTTGAGCTTGTGTGATCCTAGGATTAGCAGTCATAAAGACAAAGGGACCTCTAGTAATGACCTTGAGAATTTCATCATGTACACAGGCTAGATGAGCCCTCATCCTGATTTTCAAGAAATCATAGCCTTCCACTGAGAACTGGGGCAGCTTGTGATGTGATAGATGATTGAGAGGATTGGTTCCCATGTTGGAGTCTGAACTCCTACAACATTAGTATTGGCTGCTCCTGTGGCTGTGTTCCCTGTGTTGATTGATCCTTCTGCTTGAGTAGACATTTTTGAAAATACTTAAAAAAAGGTTAGTCAGACCAGTTCAGGTGACCACTGATGATATGTCAAGGTAGTGGTTCTTAGAACACCTGCTCTGATACCACTTGCTGGTCCCAAATAAACAATAACAGGTGCATGGTGGGGGGAATACACCTGTAAGTACATATTTTTGAAAATAGTGTTTACAGCAGACTTAAAAACACAGGTGACTTGTTAAGATATAAGTGGACTTGAAGGGTCCCCTGATAAGTGGCCTATGTGCTTGATCAGAAGTTAAATTATGCAGCAGATTGATTCAACACCTTTTCAAAGTATTAACACACACAAAAGAATAAAGCAATAAAGATATAGGGGATTTATAGTTGTTCGGAGTAGAACTCTCCTACATTCACTTTTCCTGATTTAACAGGAGAATTTCTTAACCCCAGAAATTCCTTGTTTCAGAGTGCCAAGGTGCACTAATCAAGAACAACTTCTCTTGATCTCTAGGATTTTCACTGAGTCATAGTCCTCTTAAGATTTCAGACTGAGACACTACTCAACTTACTTTTTTTCAACTCACAGCCTTGAACCTATTTTAGTTTAAGGGCTTGAGTTCTCCAACTAAGGTTGAGATAACCCTTTACAGTGATGAGCAGTATCTAGGTTGGGTTATCTCAGTGGCCTTCTAAGGATATTACATTGTAAGCCTAATTACAGAGTTGAGCTCTAAACAATGTAAGCACTTGGGAAACTAGGGTGATTTTGAGTTCTTGAGAATGAGATGAACTTTGGAGAGCTTTTAGATTTTCAGATGAGCTTGATAGTTTCCTGTACTTAGCTTCTTCTTCCACTGTTGTATTTATAGACTTAATTTGAAAGACTATCTGCTGGAGAGATAGTTTTAAATTAAGCTATTTTGGTAATCCAACGTTCTTCAAGATCTTCTTCAGATTTTGGAATGGTCAAATATGTCAAATTTTATAGTCCAACGTTCTTCAAGATCTTCTTCAGATTTTGGATAGTTAACTCTTAAGCATTAATGGTTGAAAGCTCATTAAATGCCTGCTTAGAGTTAATGCAGCCGCCTTTGAAAACTGTGTCATCCTAGGTTGTTGGTTGCTTTTGAACTTAGTACTGACATGTCAGTCTTTTGTGTTAGGTCCGTTGGTCTGACTTAATTGTTCTTCAGTCCAGTCAAAACGGTTACATTGAAGTCTTCTGTCTTTTCATCAGGTGACTTAGAACAATCCGTTTGTTGCATTTAACACTTTATTTAAGTGTTGCAACTACTCTCATTTAATACTGAAGTGTATTAAATGCATCTGGCTTGTCCCTTAGGTGAGTTTGTCAGGTCACTTATACTCAGTCTCCTGAGGTGCCTTTCTTCAGGGGTGGGTGTATTTCCTAATTCTTAATCAGGCTAGTCTGACCTTTATCAGGCTAGTTCTATCTTAAGGTAGCCTGATGTTTACAACATAGTATTTTCAAATTTTTGATATAGCCTCCTAACAGTTAAGCTATTTTTCTAAGCTTTACAATTCTTTATCTTTCTCAGCGGAGTCTTTGGGATTATATCAAAATATTTTATTAATTATATCCCAACACGGCCAAAGCGGAAAAGCGTAGGGAGGAAAGCGTCAAGTTTTACGGTCTGATTGTAGAAGCAAAAATCTCAGCAATGATTATTTAGAGTACTTGTCAGTGGAAGGGATTAAATTCCAATTGACAACACCCGAAACCCCTCAACACGATGGGGTTGCAGCTTGAAAAAATGACACTCTTACAGATATGATCAGATCAATGATGAGTTATTCTAGTAATCGAAGTCATTTTAGGTTATGCCTTGGAAACAACGGCTCATGATTTAAACTTGGTATCATCCAATTAGTTCTTTATACCCCATCAAAATTGTGAACCGGGCAATGGCCTAGGTTGAGACACATAAGAATCTAGGGGTGTCCTAAAAATTAGGAGAAGGCTAGGGCAATAAAATTTTCTTTTTTTTTGTATTGTGAGCGTTCGTGTGGTCTTTCACATGTTGTACAAACGTGGACGAGGGAATACTTGACAAGTTTTTTGGGTAAATCAAGTTGATCGGGTGATCAAGAGGATTGTGTACACCACAAGTTTCTTAAGAGTCATCGAATCGACGGTATGATTCATGAGATTCCTTAGTTCTGCATGTTTAGGGCACTTTATGTGAATCATAATTTTATATGTATGTGTTCTCATTGTTGGGTGTTTTAGTATTTGATTTAATGTGTTTAAATCATGCTATTAGTAATTAGACTTAAATTCCTATTTAGTGTATATCCCGAATAGATCTGGCACACTGAA
The DNA here is from genome assembly GCA_026898435.1 of Prunella vulgaris. Taxonomy (NCBI): domain Eukaryota; kingdom Viridiplantae; phylum Streptophyta; class Magnoliopsida; order Lamiales; family Lamiaceae; genus Prunella; species Prunella vulgaris. The sequence continues at coordinate 56,696 of JAPKLY010000450.1, read as the reverse complement.
TCATTCCCCAACACAATCAAGTTCAAATCTTCAGCATAACTTCATATAATCTTCAATTACAATGAAAGTTTGCTCCATTTTTTGACAAAATGAAAGAATATATGGAAGAAAGCTTGGAATCTAAGCTAAAAATTAGTAGAATTTTGATTAGGAAGCTAAATGGTATCTACCGTATTGAAATATGATAAAAAAGCCCCATTAAAACTGAGTAAAAAGTGTATATATAGGTGCCTTGACTGGATATTGAAATTAAATCTCCAAAAATATAAAAATTAGCATTAAAATTCTGATTTAAAATAACACTCTATCTGAGCTCTCGAGCGACTAGGCTTTTGATTGAGCGGGGACCATATGCTTTACCAGGGTGTAGGGCGCTTGACATGAGCCTCACGCACTCGATCTGAGCCTTGGACGCTTGACCATGACCACTTTTCACTCTTAGCTAGTTTAATTCTTCACCATTTTGGTCTTTATTTCATCTTTTCATGAGGTCTAATCACAATTTAGACTCGATTTGGCTTATTTTATGTCTTGACCAAGATTATACTATCGTTTAGTACTTGTGTTATGTTGGGAGAAATACTAGCAGTCTTATGCGTTGGAGGCGAATTGCACTCAAGTCCACTCCTTTGCTCGAATAAAGCATAGTTGGCCATTGTGGCTCTAAAGCTAGATATGGATTAAAGCAAATAAAGTAGCATCTCACAACAAGTTTGGACTTTTAGTCTAGTAACAAGCGCTTGAGCCTACCATTGATATTAGAGCACAAAGCACGGGTACGAGTCCCCCATGGAGCAAATAGTTGTATTATTGGCTTCATGTCAGGCTACTGCTAGAGGGGGGATTGTTGGTAAAAAGTCTAGCAGTCTCCTACCTTAGAGGCGAGTTGCGCTCAAGTTCACTCGTTTGCGATTAAAGACATAGTTGTGTGCCGTCCGTGGCACTAAAGCTAGATATGGGTTAAGGAAAATAAAGTAGCACCTCACTACAAGTCCAAACTTTTAGTCTAGTGGCAAACACTTGATCCTACTAGTCAAAGTATTCTTTCTCTCCTACTGCTTCTTTCTTCCTCCGTTTTCTCCATTCCTCCTACAAATTTGCATTACTTCCACAAAATTAGATATTAATAGTAAAATGCATAGCAATTAGTGTTCTAAATACATCTGAAATACTCATAAATCATATAAAAATAAATACAAAATTGATCCAAATACTACCCTAATCAATCCAGATAAATGAGGTAGAGAGAGAAAGAGAGAGTAATTGATTAAAAGCAAAGATGTAAATGGCGGTCGCCGAGACCGCCTAGGCGGCTGTTTAGGCGCTTGAAGGCACTCGGCCCCCGACACCAAGCTTAAATCGCTGAGAAAAATCCGTCAAACCATTTGGCACTGCCGAGGCCGCCTAGGCGGCCGCCGAGACAACCATTACTCTTCTTTTTTAATTTTTATTTCAACTTAAAAATTAGAACTAAAATTGAAAAATAAATAAAAATTAATTACAAAAACATGGAAGTTTAATTGAACTACTTCATAATTTATTAGTACTATTTATTTTTCTTTCTTTGTGTTTCATTTAAAAGTTGGATTATTTCATATTATGATAGTTTGTAATATTTTGTTAACTTGTTATGTTTTGTGATGGTTATTAACTATATTTTAAATTTATAATTTATCGTATAATGAATATTTTTATTAATATATATTTAGAAAAACTTTAATACAAATAAAAAAATAAAAAAATATTCGCACCGCCTAGACGGTCTAGGCGCTTGGCGGCACTCGACCGCCCGATAACCGTCAAGCGTCATTTACACCCTAGATTAAAAGGTAATAAACCAATTCGTTGTTTCACTCTTAAGGTCTATTGTGTAATCATTCCATAAAGAAAATAATTCTTCAATTTTAATTTGCTTTGCTCAAATTTCATTAGTTGACTCACTTTCCTTTCAATTATCATCAAAATAAGATATGGATATATGCAGGTATAAGAATGGCAGAGAGAATTAATTAAGAAAAATAAGAGGAAGAAAAAAACCAGTAGCTAAAATGGTGGGTTACGAATTTGTGTCATTATAATTAAACCCGGACTCCCTATATAATAATTTCTTATAAATTCATATCAATTATTGTTTTTAATCCTTTTTTTCATAATTTAGCAATCAATGAATTGATAAGGATAATTAATAATGCTTCCCAGTTGCGTGGTTATAAGGAAAATTAATTAATCAAATATTATTACGCGGACACGGAATCGTGACTATTCCGGAATCTTCTCTTCGAAGGATTTCAGATTGTCAACAACAATAAGCACATGAATCTAGCTGCCCGGTCAGCGAGCGATGCGAGCAACGCTCCTGTTCTTTACCATGTATATATATTGTGTTTGGATTTATCAATTTGAGTTTTAGGCATATTAATTCTGAATGAAATTAAGATACACTTCATAAATTATATTTTCATAATATCTTCAATTTCACACAAAATATACTTTACTTTTTTTATCACACATACACAAACTTTATTTATACCTCTCATTCTCAATTTTTTTAAAAGTGTGTTTGACATGCATTTTGAGACGGGGACGAAGTATGGTTTCTCTAATATATAATTATTTCATGTGTATTAAAGAAATTACAGTAGAATTGTTTTTTATGTTAATTAGAAAGCTAAAATTTTCATACTCACTCTCTATGAACAATTCACTATTTATCAACATCTTTGTAATTAAATCAAATATATATATATATATATATATATATGGTGCATATTCAAATCTAATTGTTTGGAAATATTTAAAAACTACAAATACATTGTATTGAAAATATTAACATAGGCGCGTGTTAAATCAATCATCTTCATATAAGTATTGTAGAATGCACGCTATCTCAAAACACTACTAATAATTTAGATCAGTCGATTTTTTTTTAGTTATTTTAATTTTGCTGGTATATATTTACTTCTATTCAGATTTAATTTAGATCAATCTTAAACATTTTGTAAAATAAGTGAAAATTTCTTGTAACAATAGGAGTATTGTAATCACTTGTGATTTTGCCGAAATTACTTTAAATTTTAATAAATATCTTCCATATTATGACGCATATCGCAAATTCAACTTCCATTTATGTAATAAATCATTAACATTTTGCACCTTGATATCGATAAATTAAATTGACAATTCTATAACATCTGGACATAATATTAAATCTGGCTAAAGATCCTTCTCATAACATGAACAAATAAGAAAAGGTGGTGCAAGGAAACTAACAATGAGCACTATTAATGAATGAATTGAAATACAAAACATACAATCATATATAGAAGATTAATCTTTACTTTCAATCATAGAAGAGTTAGCTCACCTGGCTACCGGGCTCCTCACTTAAGTGAGTGACCTGGGTTCGATTCTCTTTGGGAACGAATAAGAGGGAGTTATAAGGTTGGCTTGGAGATATGTGTGTATGAAGACTTGGTGAACTAACTTATAACAATTAACCACTAACATTTACCTATTAAAAAAAAAATTGACAAAACAAACATTAATTCTCAGTAAACTGGTTTCACACTTTGAGTCATGAGTCTCTCATGCGGTAGGTAGAAATTCACTAACTATCACATAAAAACAGAATATATATATATATATATATATATACTAATAAAATAAATCACTAGTTTTATGCTTGACTCAGTGAGTTTTCGCGAGTCTCTCATGCGGCAGGTAGAGATCAATTACCAAATAATCGCACAATAATTGAATTTAGACATATATATCACTGATTTTACTCTTAATTAACTCACTGAGTCTCTATGAGTCTCTCATGCGGTAGGTAGAGATTCACAAATTACAGTACAAAAGCAGAATTTATAAAAAACATAGTATATCACTAGTTTTACACTCGACTCACTGAGTCTTTGCTAGTCTCTAATGTGGTAGGTAGAGATCTACAAAATATCTCACAAAAGTAGAATTCAGACAATACATATATTACTAGTTTTACGCTTAACTCACTGACTCTTCACGAGTTTCTCATGCGATAAGTACAGATTGCAATTATTGCACATAAGTAAAATTTATAGAATACATATATCACTAATTTAATACTCAATTCACTAAGTCTTCCATGCGGTAGGTAAAGATTTGTAACCTATTTGCACAATATTAATCATAGCAAATATCTCACAAAAGTAGAATTCAGACAATACATATATTACTAGTTTTACGCTTAACTCACTGAGTCTTCACTAGTTTCTTATGCGGTAGATACAGATTGCAATTATTGCACATAAGTCAAATTTATAGAATACATATATCACTAATTTTATACTAGATTCACTGAGTCTTCCATGCGGTAGGTAAAGATTTGTAAACTATTTGCCCAATATTAATAACAGCACATATACATATAATATATCATTTAATTCACATACAGAACACATAGATCTAAGCTTATATAATTACAAAAATAGAAAATGCATAGAATTATTTTATATTACAATCATTTTATTCCATTACACCAAACCAAGAAAAAACAGCCAGAAAAAAAAAAAAAAAGTTCAGTCGAAAGGAATATACACAAAATTGAAAAGTGCAGGTTGATTAGTTGCTGGACTTCTTAACGCGCTTCTTGATCACAGGCTTGATAAAGCCGTAAACGTCATCCAGCAATCGAAGTCTCATTTTCCGGCGGGGGAGCGCCTCAAGCTGGCAGAAATTCACGTTGCCGGAGGATATTTCATGATGTGTATCGCCGACGCTCTCCTCTCGACTGAGGTCCGCCGCGGCCGAGTCGGCGCTGAGTTGAATGAGCTGCAAAGCCACTTCTATTTCGAGCTGGGTGAGTTCGGATTCCATCTGGGCTTTGGACGGTGCAGATTTCTCCATTGATTTTGTGATGAGAAAAAGAAAGGGTATTAAATAGTGTGTGCGGATTTTGTGAGGGCCCGGAAAGAGAATTGATGTCCTTAATATTTAATTATTATTTAGTGGACAGATTTTTTGAGGGAGAGAAAGGTAATTTCGCCCAGGGAATCCTCCATAAACATAAAAGTTCAAAAATCACCGATAATGAGCACACGTAATCGACTAATCGTAGGTTTTCCGAATTCAGTTACGGCTTTCCAATCCTCGACCCGGTTTTCAGATCGTCAATTTCGAGGAGGTTTCTGTACTTTTTTTTATTCAATTTTCTTTTGGTTCGTTTTTTTTCTTTCTAATTTTAAATTTATGAAGTACTCCCTCCGTCCCGATATATGTTTTCCGCTGTTTTAGGCATATAAACTAAGATAAAAGTGAAAAATTATAAGTGATATGATGAAAAAAGTAAAAAAATAACGAGAATAATGTAAAAAGTAACGAAAACAATAATAATAATAATAATAAAGTGAATAATAATTTCTAAAAAAAATAAAAGGACAAATGAGAAACATGTAGTAGGACGGTAACACCTTTATATGTCAGTTGTGTAGTACAATTAATATATAATTAATTATTTTTAATAAGAATTAATTACAACTAGAGGAACATTATAATCAACACAAAAATAGGAGAATGTAAAAATAGATTTACAAACAAGGGAAAATACTTACAAATAAGGAAAAAAATATTGTTCACTAGTCACATCAATATCATATAATTATGAGTTTTAATTTAAAAATCCTCCGGCCCTCACATCTCATTATATACACCCCCCCTCTCTCTCTTCTACCTCTCCTCTCTATCTCTTCTCACATGCAGTTTTGATGGGCATTTTCGAGGGTTTCAATTTCCGGCGATGGTGCCATGACTCTATTTCTGGTTCGCGGGGCAATGATTTATTTTCCAGTTTATGACGGGGTTTTTGAAATTAGGCTTTTGATTCTAGAGTTTTTTAATCGGTTGGTAGATGTGGTGAATTACGATGGAATTTTGTTGGTTGATGATGGGGTTAACGACGGCGAAGACGGCAATTATTTTCTGGTTGGGGCGATTCTTATCCGTGATGGTGCAGCGGCGTTTGGGCAACGGTTTCTAGTTTTCTTATCTAAAAATGACTTCTTCGTGATGGTGCGATGTCGTTTGGGAGAAGGGCGTGAGTGCGCGACGATGGGAGAGGGCCGGGGCGATATGATTCTAGTTTCTGGTGGGAGAGGGGGCGGCGCAACGGTGCAAAAGTGTGGGATTTCTGATTCTGGTGTCTGGTAGGTGAGGGTTTTTTATTCTGGTTTTGGGGGTTTCCAGCTTCGAGGGTGGCCATGGATTCCGACTTCGAGCGATAGGCATGGTATTAAAAGTGATAAATATGACTTCACTATATCTGTTGAATGTAATTTCAGTTTTGGGGGTTCCTAGTTTTGGTTTAATCTATTGAATGTAATTTCAGTATAAAAGTTTTGTAAAATTGGGTATAATATTATAAGAAATTCCAAAGTACAAATGTAATTGCTAAAAGTATTGTAAGAAATGAAGAAGTACAGATACAAATACTAAAATTATGGTAAGAAATGAGAAAGTACAGTCAGACCAAAATTTTCTACCGTCACATTGATGAACAGTAACGGTCACATCAATGAACAATACTTTTTCCCCTAATTGGAATTCATAAAAGTTCCCCCCCCCCCCCCCCAACTTGTGTTTTGAGTGTATAAAGTTCTCTTGGTGGTAAGTTGTCTTTTTAAATATAATACTCCTTTTGTCTCATAGATTTTTGCACAATTTTTATTTTGATGTAACACACAAATTTACACACAACTAAAAAAAAATATTGATTTGTGTATCCACTCACATAACTATACACACATTTACTTATATGTGATTGTTTTATTTTTTAAAAAAATCCAAAAAATGTGGATTCCTAGGGTTGCAAATTCCCCTGGGGCGGAGGGACTACAGCAAATTAATGTATTTTACTTAAAAATGAATGTTTAAAAAAAATAGTCACTTTGATCGTATTGCGGATTTAATTTTGTGCATCGCTCCTCGGTTTTCTTGTTTTTGCAAGTTGACTTCCATTAGTTCTGCCTCGTCTTGCAAGGTGTCTAATGCCTTTAAGTCTTGAACATGAGTATTTGTCATAATCATTTGTTATTGAAATTTTTAAGCAATAGTAACATATAGGACAAGCTATTTTACATTCATTTTGTACAAGAAGTTGGTCGATTTACATCAATATAAACAGCTTTATACATTGTACAAAATATTTATAAAAGTGTTGTATTAGCTTCCACTTCACCCCACGCTTCTCGAATAGAATCCGGTGGAATGGGTTGCGCCTTCAGGATTTATTTATTTCGTTATAGGGCTTGCTCTTCATCATTTTAAATATCAGAGTTAGAGGACAAGACGACTCACAGTCTTTTTCCGAGGGCTCTCTTCACAAACTCTAACAACCTCCCATTTTCATAAAATTTTCATAGCTGCCGCAACAAGTCTCGACACTCGCTAATGTTCTGTCCTATATTATGATGATAAGCACAAAACTTGTAAGTGTTCAACTTATTCCCCTCTTGTCTAATCTTTTAAGGAGCTGTTAGCATAACCTTACTAATAGCATTGTAAACTTGCTCAATTGAGATACCTTATCGAATCGTTCCAGGAAGTGTTAGTCTGATTCATTGTCTACCTGTTTCATTTAGCCATCCGTTGTCTGTGGGTTAAGTGAAACCTAAAATCTAAAAGTGATACAAAAATTCTCGGCTCAAATGGACAAAATAACTTACTGAGGTTGGTGCTAGGGAGGAAAACCATCGATGTGCCCGGTCTCCTAGTGTGAGAGGAAAATTCCAACACTAGGTAGCATTGCATGCTTCCATTGATATCATATAGTCAATGTATTCAGAATGCTAGTGTATAGAGTTTCTTTAGCATTCCTCGACAGATCATTTTAGACAGGTGTATTTTACATTTTGTAACTTAAGATTCAGCTAAGACCAAGTTGTTTCTTGTTTGAATTAATTATCTTAATAGTGAATTGTTTTGCCCTGAAGGCATCATAAACTATTATATAGTCTATGAAAAATTAACTCCATTTGCAAAATAGAGTCAGAGTCTTTCGATGTTCTTATCTGTTCTTTAACTGGTTAAGTGTTACACTGAATGCGCCAATATTCTAAGTAACATCACTCTGGTTAAAATTTTACTAACTCTATTTTTCTCCCATAATCAAAACCATTTGTTGTTTATATCATAATCAATTTGATATATTATTAATTTTGCTTTTTATTTCTTTCTTTTTAACAATTTGACGCAATTGAATTATGTTTTCTCAAAACCAATAGTAATAAAAAACAGGTGGTATCAGAGCTACTAATTTGACATACTAAGTTGAGATCTCATTGTTTGTTTTTGTGTTTGTTTGTTTTTTCTCTTTTCTTTGTCAATTCTGTTCAATTCCTTGAGTATCTTTTAAAATGGAGTATCCTTTCACACAAACACTAAGACCACCCATTCTTGATGGTACAAATTATACTTACTAGAAACTAAAAATAAGGATGTACATCAAGTCCGTTGATGAACGTACTTAGAGGAGTGTTTTGTCAGGATGGACTGCCCCTAGAAATCAACCAGATCCTAAAGCTGAAATAACTGTTAAGATAGAATTGGATTGGACCAATGATGAAAGCAACACAACAAGTTATAATTCCAAAGCACTGAATGCAATCTTTGTCTCAGTTGATATGACTATGTTTAAAATTATATCTAACTGTGTCAGTGCAAAAGATTCTTGAGATAGGCTTCAAGTGCATTGTGAAGGTTCAGAAAGTGAACGGAGAACAAAGCTACGCATGCTGGGTACAAAGTTTGAGAACCTGCGCATGAAGGATTATGAGTCATTATCTTCTTACAATGAGAAGATAAATGAAATTTCTAATGAAGTACAAGCATTTGGTGACCCTATTTCAAATACCAAATTGGTTCATAAGATTTTGCATACTCTTCCTAAGAGATTCGATGCAAAAATTTACACAATCGTAGATGCTAAGGACACATATACAATTAGTCAAAATGAACTAATCAGTATATTAAAAACTTATGAAATGAACCCTTCAATTAAAGATGAAGCGGATGATGGGAAGAAAGTAGTTGTCTTCACGAGTGAATCATCCCCAGATGCTGAAAGTACATCATTTGTGACTGAAGTTGAGTCAAGTGATGATGATGTTGCTGATCTATTTGCCAACAATCCAGACCACATTGCTTATCTCACCAAGCAGTTCAAATCCTTCCTGAAAAAGAAGAGCAGTACATCAAAGAAGTAACCAAAGTTTCAAATCAACAACTCACCCTTTACATCAGAAAGGTCAGTCAATACTAGTCAATCAAAGGTGTTTAGTTCTAGTAACAAAGGTAATACTGACAGGTATAATCCTAAATTTAGAAAGTCTATTCAATGTAGTGCCTGTTCTGGTTAGGGACTTTATGCTAATGAATGTGCAAATGCTTTGATAAAAAGAAAACTGTGATGAGGAGCATGATGTTAGAAAGGATGAAGAATTTGCATTTTTCAGTAGAATTGAATATGATGTTTCCTTGAATGATGATTTGGATTCTGTACAATCTGGTGTTGATTCAAATGTTCCAACATTTGGTGTAACATTAGAAGAAACAGACCCAGATTCATCATCAAAATATTCTATTGAGTTATTTATTGAGATAGGAACATCACATGATGATCAAGATCCTTGCAGACTAGATTGTGATGAAGTATTTACCAAGGTTGAATCTCTGGATAAAGTTGTAAAGTCCTTGTCTTTGGAGAACAATGATCTGAGAGAGTCTCTGACTAAACTTGAAGCTCTATTGACCAGAAAAGACTTTGAGATCTGAGAGGTGAATTGAAAATTTTAACTTTAAGTTATAAGAATTTTTTAAAAAGTTCTTCCAATGTAAAATGAAGTTTTAATGGTTGGTAAGACAAATTTCACTGGTGTAAGATATGATAGTGAAACATCTCCAAATTCCAAATGTTTTGAAAAATCTATTAAGTTTGTTAAAGCTGGTAAAAAATCTAATTTTTTATCCTAACTTAAAAACAAGTTCTCAAAAAGAAAATAAGGTGTTCTCATGTCATTATTGTTCTGAAATTGGTCATATACGTCCATTCTGTGATAAACTCAGAAATGATTTGAAATCTGAAAAGATGTTAATTGATAAAGTCCAACACTCTGTCTCACATCATGCAAAAATGTCATTTGTTAGAAAAACCAGGATAACATGTAATATTGTGTGTACATCACTGTTGGTCCCGAAACGAGTATAATCAGTGTATGAGGGGGGGGGATACACTGTTGTCAGATTTTTCTGAATGACTCAGAAAAATGCTCTAATACGCTCAGTCAGGATTTCCTGAATTACTCAGTATGCTGAATGTCCACAGGGGCAGCAGGGACCGTTCAGTAAAGAGTCAGATAAGCTGAGTGTGAGTAAAGTGCTCGGAAACTCAGTAGAGATAACAAACCTACTGACCGTTCGAAAGCTAGTCAGTTGGACTACTATCTCAGTGAGCTAGAGTGCGTGCGGAAAGTGAGCCCTTAGTTTCTACTCGTTTTATTTTCTGAAAATGTTTTCTCTGAGTTTGCTTAGTAAATTGGTGGTTAAGGCTGAGTGCACAGTATTAAGATTCAGGATGATTGATTCAGTCCTGAATATAAAAACAATGCAGAATGTTCAGTTTAGTATGATGACAGTTATGATCCTGAACAAGAATGTAAATCAGCACACAAGGGTCTTTTTAACGTGGTTCGGAGATAACCAACTCCTACGTCCACGACCTGATTTAACAGGAAGCTACCCTCAAAACCCTGAGGATATGTACTTGGGTTTTACGTGCCAAAGGACACGGATAGCCAACTTCATCTCTTAGGAACTGACCCTTGGGCGTTTTACAAGTCTCAGTCCTTCTAACCAACCAATCTCACACCCTGAGTGGTTTGGTATTCTTGGTTTCCAACTAAGATAACTCTAGCAATACAAAACAATGCTAAATATTAGAGCTATCGATCTAAGCAAATACAGAGTGAATCCTACTACAACACTAGGGAAATTTAATTGCAGAGTGTTGCTTATGGTATGCTTTGAGTGCTTGGATTCTTGAGAGCTTTCGCTTGGAAATTTCCCCGTTAGCCTTGAATGAGTGCAAGGCTCTCCATATTTATAGTTGAGATTGAAAATAGATCCGTTGGAGGAGATCTGCCCAAATCTTTTCTATTTTAGGGTGGTTGCAGGCTAGATGTACTGTTGAACTAATCACCATGCTTAATCTGGCAATTTTGTCCCGTCGCTTGCAACTTTGAGACGCATTAAATACCGTATTAAATGCTACGCAGACTCCGTACATGCGTGTCGAAAGATCATTGGCTTTCCGTTCCAACGACTAGTTGACCTTCCGACATTTGTCCTTCCTCGTACATTCAATACTCTGAGTCTCTTGTTAATAACTCAGCTTGAACGTTTGTCTTTATCGGAGTCTTGCTGACATTCTATTTGTTTCTTTGTCTCATTGCATAAATAACCTTTTAGCTTTGGACTTACATGATTCAGGTAAACTGAACCAATGGCTCAGTCAGGTGTTATGTGCATTCAGCACAGCCTGATAGGTTATTCAGCCCAGTATGTGTAACCTTTTTGCTTTGGACTTACATGATTCAGGTAAACTGAACCAAGGCCCAAGTCAGGTCTTATGTGCATTCAGCACAGCCTGATAGGTAACACTTACTCTTCACTGACTAAGTTCTGTCCTGAGTATGCTTAGTGTACTCAGTAGAAACACCAGCCAATGGTACTTCAGGATTGTCTTCAGGACGGATCATCAGGCTTCGTTCTTCAGCTTCAGTTCAGGCAATCTTCAGCAAGACTGACTCTGACTTCTTCAGGATGGATTGCACATCAGATTTCAGTAAATTGGGTCGACTCCAATATTCTTCAGTCTTCAGCACGTTCCCCCTGAACTGAATTCCTAACCTAACAATCCTGAACTAGACAAACTTGAACAACTGTACTTAGGCAAATTCATCAGGGGTTTTGGGATCTAATCAAAATACTCAGATTGTCCCAACAATTTCCCCATTTTTGATGATGCCAAAACCCTTAAGAAAATTCCTATTCATCTATACAATCAACTGACCTAGTCAGTGAAATAGGTTCAGTACCCTCTGACAAACTAGGCACTTAGTCTATAAGATGAAAACAAGGAATGGGTTAGTACAGTTCTTGATAAGGATACAGAAAAGTAAATTCAGGAGTCAACAAAAAGTTGTACTCAGGAAAATAAAATAACTTCATTGATTGATATAAGAGTTACAGTTATCCTGAAGCTATTACAAATTCCTGAACAACTAACTCCTGGTCTAATCTTCATCCTTATTCCAAGCAGCTTGAGGAATTTCATACATCTCCAAGACTCAGTTCAGGACCTGCTTCATCCTGTTCCGATCACCAACGGCCCCGGCAGCTCGTCCTACCCTGACGACTTCTTCAGATATTGCTTTCTGGTCTAGTTGCTTGGAGTTTCTGAAGAGTGGAGGAGGATACTAGATGAATTCCATAGGAGCGATCTCTACACCTTCAGTGTCAGCATATCTGATGATTTCAACCCAGAGATCCGGATGCTCTTGTGCCATCCAGTGATGGAGTATGACGTCTTTGTCTTCAGATTGATCGTCCCATAACCCCACCACATAGAATAGATAAGCCCACCTATTCTGGATCGGAATCTATACTTCCAGCATCTCAATCGAGATGAAATTCTCCACAAGCTGAAGTGGAGGAGGACCTTGACCTGGATTGACCACCATCTTCCTCTGAGTCTTCATTCGAGATCCAGAAGGCACAGATTTCTTCTTTTGAACCTGCGAAGTCAGGTACTCATTGGACTCTTTCAATCATTGGATCTGACTGAGTAGCAAAATCTCCTTCATCTTCGCTAACTTCTCCACCTCAGTCATCACCATTTTCTTCTGAGTGGTCAACCCAGTGTGCATTTGTTCCTCCATCTCAGTATATAAGGGTTCCGGGGCAGGATCTTCAGAGGACCTCAACCTCTTGAGATCTGAGCCTTCAGCAGCTTCGATGGCAGTGACGGACCTAGTCCTTTTTCTGTCCGCAGCTTTCAGTTCAGGGGGGAAGATCTTCTTCTTGGCTTTTCCAGGAGCAATTTGTTTCTTCTCTTCCCCCTTTTTGGCATCATCGTCGTTGATTCGGCTAACAACCTCGTTTACTGACTCGGCCAACAGGCTGAACTGACTGTCCATCTCAGTCTGCTTAGCCTGAATTTACCCTACTTGCCCGGCCATCCCTCTCAGTCCAACACTGAGCTTATCAACAACTGAATTGTGTTCAGCCTTCAGCCGTCCTTCGAAGCTCGACATTCTGTTGTCCAGGGCAGAGGCAATCTCCATTTTCTCTTGGTTGGACATTTCACTCAGCAGCTCCGCCTTCAGTTCAGCCTTTAGCTTGGCCAACTTTTCATCAACCAGTTGATCAACCTTCTCAGTCAGTTGTTGATCAAGAAAAGTGGCAAGCTTATTCTCTTGCTGAGTTTGTGCATCAGAGACCATTTGATTGCAACTCTGAATGACCCTTTTTGCTTGCTTAGTAATAACAGTGAGATCTACTGAGTGTTGTGCCCGAACTTCACCGAGAAGGTCGATTGCAGCATGCATATCCGTACCCATCTCGTTCAGATCTCGATCCAGCCTATCCATCTTCTTCTTAAGAATTTCAGAATTTGAACTGACCCTACTTGTTTTTCGCTCAACGAGGATTACCCTTCTGTGAAGATTGGCAAGAGCTCGTGAGGAGTTCTGAACATATAAGGACTCTGGGGTGATCCATTTTCCTTTTATTCAGACCAGACCTGTTGGACCCTCTTCTGAAGCCTCCACAGTCCCGGGTCCCAGGAGTGCTTCATCGGCCGGTGCACTGACCCTTTCAGTGCCACCTTGCTGAATGTCTTCAGCAATCATAATTACTTCCCTCTCTACTTCCTTCCCCTTCTGAGCTTTCAAACCAGACTGATCCTCCCCTACTACTTCTTGCTCGGGCTCAGGATAGATGCGACGGACAGTTTTGATAAAGTCTACCATCTTGATCAAGTGTGTAAGGAACTTACCTCAAAACTGATCGAAAAGAGCAGCTTCAGATTCAGCCATTTTGTCCCATCCTCTCGATTCACCGAGCTGACTTAGTTCAGGACAAGTGGCGTTCCTGATCATGGCGTAAGTGTGAAGTTGCACAACCGCCTCCTTCTGAGCATCTGAGAGGTCAGGAAACCTCTTCTTCACCATTTCTGCAGCCGTTCCCCTTGCCACAATCTCATAATCAGGCAATGTGTTCTCGTCAGGAGCGGGGAATGGCCATGGGACATAAGCCTGAACAGTTTCAGCATCCTCCTTCTCAACTCTTTCTACCTGAGCGGGTTCCCTCTGATCCTCACCCGAGTGGGCCTCCAAGCCCAGATACGTTGATGCAATGTTGAGGATCAGTGGATTCGGATCTGGGGATGCAACTTCCGGAATGGCAGAGATGGAAGCAATTTCAAGAGCAGGTTCCCCCTCCGGAGTTGCATGCTGAATCACTTCTTCAACAACCTTCTCTTCCACAAGCTTTTTCTTTCGCTCCTCTGACCCCGGATATAAAAATTTCAGCTTCTGTTGCTTGGGTCCAGAGAGCTTAGATTTGTCCTCCGCTGGTTTCGCAATAAGGGCCCCTGAAGATTTGCTCGCCTGAGCCTTGACTTCTCCAATTGTGCTCGCCTGAGCCTTCTGCTTCTGGGTTCTTGGTCTCTTTTTTGTGCCAACATCACCGGAGTAAGCTCTGAAGAGGTCGATTTTCGCTGGAATCTCGAGTGATTGGGCCTGATCCACATCCCCGAGATCCAAGGTTTCCAAGATCAAAGAAATCTTGGTGCCAAAGTGCATCTTGGCCTCAAACGTCGCCTGACCCTCCGGCGAGTATTTGATCTTGTTGGTCTGAGCTACCAGTAGATGGAGAAAATAATCCTCCCAGTGAAAGTTGTGCACTGAGGCATCTGAGATCGCCATCATGGTATATAATTTCGGTCGGGAGATCTGTTCCAACCCTCCAGCAATCCCCATCACCCCCTGACTAGTCAGGTCGAAGAGGTGACGATTCTCAGTCCTCAGGACGGACTTGTTCAGACCCAACTTCAGGACAACGTCTCCATCGCAGAGAGACTGGAGATAGTCCTTCTCAGTCCCAAACCCGTAGTCGATAGGGCTTCGTCCAGAGTGGGGAAGATTAAATACCTCCTTAATCTTCTGCCTAATGTTGAGAGTGACCCACTTCCTGGTCATCTCATCTTCACCATTCTTCCCCTTCACACAAGAAGTCAGGGGAATGCATGTCTCCCACTCCTGAGAATCCTTGTTCTGCGCCATTTTGATGTAGAAAGCAACAACAAGATGAGGGTGAACTCTCTTGGGTTTTACTGTGATAAACTGTAGAAATCCTGCCTTTTCAAAAAGTTCTTTCACAGGCAGAATGTCAGGATGGTTAGAAGTGAAATCTCCAAAGGGTTCCCAGTGAATTTCATTTTGGAGATGGAAAAGATTCCCAAAGAACGAATCTACAGAAGGTGAAGCCATAGATGAATTTTGAAGAAGTGAAGAAAAGCAAATAGCAGAGAGAAATATAGCAAGAAAAGATTTGAGTGCGTAAAGATCGAAATAACAAAAACTTCCCTTATATATACAAAAATCTAGTTTTAATCGGATGGCTCAGAAAATAGAGACTTATGAGATTCAATGGTTAAGATTAAGACGCAAGATGCATGGCGCCTCTTCGGTTTTCAATAGTAATGAGTCAAAACTTTATCAAAAACTGTTCCCACCCACTGTGCATTAAATGCGCATCAGAGCATGTCCGTATTTAATTCAAATAATTTTCATTAAAGAATAACTGAATATTAAATGAATGGCTGGGATTAAATGACAAAATAATTTGATTTGACAATACGGTAAACAGTATCAAGGATGATGCAAGGAAGATAAGATGACAAGATATATGATAGCTCCTTGAGAGTTTCGTACCCAAGTGTAGATTGATTTCAAGTAATAAAATTGCTCGGGAGACCGAGTGTCGAACCACAGGGAGATTTGGAAGAAAAAGATATTATCTAGTTGAGAGGTTTCAATAAAGTAACAAAATACTAGAGCTTCGGGATTCCACTTTAGATAAAAATACTAGAGTTATGATCTTGGTTATCTTTGATAACTCAATCGAAATCTAACAATCAAGTGATTTCAATCGGAAGATATAACTTTGAGCACGTATAATACTTTTGAAAAGTACCTTTAGACCTTCGAACAAGTTTATAAGTTGATGTGTAAAACTAAGCATTTGTTGTGCCAATAAGTCTACAACAAATCAAAGTAATGACACATCAAAACCTCTCTTAAAAACTCTTCAAATGACTAAAGGATTGAAACTTTAAAAATCTTTATTGAATAAGCAAGAACATTACTAATACTTTACTAAAGCTTCATCCCTAACTCTAGTAAAATATTTAGCTACTCATACTAATACAATAAGAACTCATATATCTAAGAGAGATACTAGACTAAGATAGAAGGATTACAAGGAAAATAGGATGCCTTCAAGGGTTGCTAAAGGGCTCTTTATATAGGCCTCCAAATAGTGAATCATGGAGACTTTACAACCAATTCACGTGGCTTGTAAAGATCAGTAATTTAATTTCCCTTGCCGTCCAAATTTCATCTTGACTTCTGAATGAAAGTTGTAGGCCGTTGGATTAGAATTCCAAGGAGTCTAAGATCTCAAAAATCGGATCTCTAGATTGTGAGTTATGACCAGAATAGTGAAGTTGGTAAAACTGGATTGTTTTTCTCCGCGAATTTATGGTGGTCTCTTGAAAAGCAGATATCTCAGCTTGCACAAAATCAACGCCTTTAATATTTTTACTGTGTCTTGATGAATTTCTTGGCTAACCAATGGCTTTGGTCTTGTGTAAATTGGACATTTTTGAGAATTATGGTGAATTATTTCCCAACATATGTACTGAGATGGCGGAATTTTGAAGCCCTTGCATTGATTGTCATTTTGACCATTGAAGCCGGAACTTTTGACACTTGAGCCCTGAAGACAAGTTTTAGAGCAACGAATTAGTGATGAAATACAACTGGAATTGGTTCAATTGGTTTAGTGAGGCTTCAGATATTGTGCAGAACGAAAATGTGTTTTGAGTCCAAACATTGGACAGAAATGGAGTCTTCACTTTTGAGTACAAATACTATCCAAACTTGTAAAGTTGGATCACTAAAGTGTCTTAAGTATTTAGTACATTGTCTTAGGTGTTCAATATCATAAAATATGGATAAATATAACTCCACTTAAGACCTCAACAATATACAATAGACATAATGGTTAAGTTGAATTATACATATGCTTCTTATTTATATAGAAAACATAAATACTTATAACTAATTAGAAAGTGTGAAATTATATATAAATACGCTAAAAAATACATTATAGTACACAAAATAATACACAAAATAGGTAAAATACATGCATACTTAAATGCTAATCACACTCCCCAACCAGCTCATTACTAGTCTCTAGTGATGAAAGCGTAACATAATTTTGTGATGATGCTTTTATTTGCATCTTACCAACTCTTTGTTATAATATATCTAAATTAACAAACTATTGCATTTTAGAACTATTTTATGCTCAATACAATCTAGATAGACAGTTTGATAGTCATCCCCTATTGTGCTCAAGTTAAGTGACCAAAAGGTATGGAGTTCATGTCATAATTCTATTATCTTGATATTTTACTATGGTTAACAACTTTCATGATGAAAAAATATATATATATATATATTTTGTTTTTAACAAGATAGTTGTTAGAATAAACAACTTTTGCCAGTGGATTTCACACGCCTTACATCTCTCAATGTGGCTAGTGTTTACGCTCAGACTCTATATCGTGGATATTTCTATCATAAGCTTGGTTATACATTCGTCAGTCAATCAACAATGCATGCAACATAAGTTAGAAGGACTTTATTTGGTTGTAATTAGGCTTCGGGTGAAGTTATGAAGAAAATCGGCTCTGGATTTTGACTCAAAGTGGTCTGCAACCAAATGTAAGAAGAATTATATTTAGGCTTTGATTCGCATCT
This sequence comes from Prunella vulgaris, assembly GCA_026898435.1. Taxonomy (NCBI): domain Eukaryota; kingdom Viridiplantae; phylum Streptophyta; class Magnoliopsida; order Lamiales; family Lamiaceae; genus Prunella; species Prunella vulgaris. Next base: position 38,556 of record JAPKLY010000450.1, on the reverse strand, counting down.
TCAAATCTCTTCAGTATTGTCCTTCGCCATCCTCATCATTATTCCGATAAACATCACTTTTTTTTTCTTTTTTTTTCTTTTTTTTTTTCTTCTTTTTTTTTTCATTTTTTTTGTCACCTTCACAAGAATAATTCACCTTATTCACACTTTGAGAACTAATAATTATGATTTTGTGGTAAAAGAAAAGGTTTTATTTAGGCTCAAAGGGGTTTACTAAGGCATTGAAAAATTCGGTAGGTTTTATTGGAAAAGAAAGGTAAGTCTTAATTGCCTTCATCATTCTTATGTCTGCATACAGAGTGACTGATACAGATTCAAAACAAGTTCTGAAGAACATAATTCATGACAGAGTATCTCACATAAAAGAATGCTCAAACATGCTATTTAGGCACAAATTCTCACAGGGTAGGTTCATATCCACTAAACAAAAGTTGCAGTTTTCTAATGTAAATCTTGTTAAAATAATTTTTTTTTTTCAACAATCAATTGCAACCATTTGTAAAATAGAAAAATTAGTAGAATTATTCAATTATAGTCCATAATCTTTTGTCACAGTGTGTGTGAAATGAGGATGACTTATAAACATCTATTAGAATGTACTTAACCAAAATAGAAAAAAAAATGTACCAAGTTTGTTAAATAGCATATATTAAAATTAAGACATCAGTAAATTTAAAAAGTCGTGGTTGTGATGCGTCTCAAAGGTACAAAGAAAAGGTTAATTTTCTTACCCCCTTTACTCTGCCATCTTTATAGTTTTTTTTTAATATTTTTTTTTAACTCTTTATTTTTTTTTTTTTGGAATTTTTTAAAAGTACTCAACTAATCCCCACCCCCAAATTTAAACAACACATTGTCCTCAATGATGAATAGACGAAATTGTAAAAGAGGAGAGATTACCTGATTCCACAGAGAAATTTGTAGCAATAAACCTGAAATACACAAACAGACATATATATATATATGTGCTTCTTTTTTTTTCTTTTTTTTTTAATTTTTTTTTGTTTTCACAAATGCAAATCTAAATCATCCTGACTTATTCTGGGTCGAGTTCCTAACCAGTTTGCCTGAGACGTGATTGGGCAACTTTTAATCTCACAGGCATTGAGTTTTTCTATTAATTGTTCTGGATCTGAATCTGCTGTAAAGAGTTGACGTTCTGATTCTTCAATAAAACCTTGTTGCTTCACATGATCTAAAAAAGTTAGTAACCCATCATAATAACCATTAATATTCAGTAGTCCCACAGGTTTTGAATGAATACTTAAACATGACCAACATACAATGTTAAATATTTTTTCCAAACTAAGAATACCACCTGGAAGGGCTATGAATGCATCAGAGATTTCTATCAATTTTGGCATTCTGTCAATTAAGGATGAAATCTGTATTTCCTCACCAATTGTAGTAGGATTAACTCTTTTTATACCTGTGTGAACGACTCCCTTAACTTCAGATCCTCCCCAAGATGCTGTCAAGGCAACATTACCTACCAGACCAAGTGTGCCTCCTCCGTGTACTAGTTTGATATTTCTTCGAGCTAGTATACCACCTAGCTTATTTGCTACTCGTGCAAATTCTTTATTAAGACTATTTCCAGCTCCCTCTAACACACAAATAGAGGTTATTTTTTTAGAAGATGAAGTTGCCATATTTGGACTTTCGAAAGGATGATACGAGTTGTGATAAGCTGAACACTGAATTATATAGACAAAGATAAATGAAAAACGTACCTGATACGATTCGAGAAATAATCTTAAATGAAACAAAAGTTAAAAGAAAGTTAAGAGATTGAGGTCCCACTTGGGGACAGTAGTTGTGATTGTGGCTCACATCTTTCTCTGGTTTTACGTCCAGAAACGACTTAAACGCCTTCTATGAGTCGAGGATATGCTTCCCATCCAATTTTCTTATAAATTGGCAAGCAGAGTCTTTTAACGTCAGATTCCCGAGACAATGTACATATTCCTTTATTAATTCATTCCTTAAATCGACTAAAGGTCTTTGCTCTATTCCAATATAATGCGTCTCAGAGGTCCATTGGTTATCCACTGACCCCTTACTCAGTCCATTTATAATGAAATCTATTTTATTTAATCGATTATCGGAAGCCATTCCTATATTTTTACAACGTGTGTTACACGTCCATCTAGCACATTTATAGCAAACTCCCATTCTTTTAGCCCTTCGTTTTTTAGAAAATGAACTTCTACCCAAACCAACCACGCGTGGAACAATTGAATTAGGTAACTCACCTCCAATTCTAACCTTTGCTTCAATCAACCATTGAAGATCAAGTGGTATTCCTTTAATCTTCATTAATCATAATCTTTCACATCGAGCATAATATATCTTAATCAAATCCTTTTTAATGAAGCAAGGAAAGCATTTATTTAAAGAGGCAATTGCCGTATCCATAGTGTCCATTTCTTCAACCTATTCAAAAATGAAAGATTAAAAATTTATTAAACAACAAGAAATTACATTACAATTACAAAAATGCTACTCCCCAAGCTAACATTATCAATTGCATTGCAATTGCCGCAACAATCCAAGGTAATGCACCGAATTCTTCTTCTTCATTGAAATAGCAAATAGCAAGCATGACAAAGTAGGCAAGAGTGATGATGGAGAGAAAGATTTTGCTCATTTTGTTTGAGTTTATGATAACTTGAAGAGGGGTGTTTAGAAATGGGAGTAAAATTAGGTATTTATAGAGTAATTTTTTTGAAAAAAAAATTAAAAACTAGCCGTTCATGACCGTTTGGAAAGATAAGTGGTGGTGATACACTCATCATTGTTACAGTTAAAATTGAGTATTATATAAAATATAATTTTTTTTTTACAATTCAGTTTTGTGGGTAACTGAAATACCGACTTGGAAGTCACGGAGTACCGAATCCGCAATTTATACCAGAAAAATAAAATTCACATAATATTACTAGCCGGGTCAGTAAGAGATACTGACTCAATCTCCTTACTAAAATTTCCAAGATATGCTTTTAGACGTTGTCCATTCACTTTAAACACATCACCTGTTTTTGGATTTTCAATTTCAACCGCTCCATTTGAAAATACAGTTCTTATAATAAAGGGTCCTGACCATTTTGAGCGCAATTTTCCAGGAAACAGATGTAATCTAGAATTATATAGAAGAACTTTTTGCCCTATTTCAAAAGTTTTCCTGACAATGTGCTTGTCATGAAACACTTTCATTTTTTCTTTGTAAATTCTAGAATTGTCATATGCATCATTTCTGATTTCCTCCAATTCATTTAGTTGAAATTTTCTTAAAGTACTAGCTTTTTCTAGATTGAAATTAAACCTTTTAATAGCCCAAAAAGCTTTGTGTTCTATTTTAACAGGTAAATGACATGGTTTACCATAGACAAGTCGGTAAGGAGACATACCAAGTATTGTTTTGAATGTTGTCCGATAAGCCCATAGTGCATCTACTAACCTGATTGACCAATCTTTTCGATTTGAGTTGACTGTCTTCTCCAAGATATATTTTATTTCCCTATTAGCGAGTTCAGCTTGCCCACTAGTGTTTGGGTGGTATGGGGTAGACACTTTATGATGGATTCCATATTTTTTCATTAAATTCTCAAAAGGTTTGTTACAAAAGTGTGAACCGCCATCACTAATAATTGCACGAGGCATTCCAAATCTTGAAAAAATATTTTCCTTTAAAAATTTTAAAACAATTTTATGATCATTATTTTTGCAAGGGATTGCCTCAATCCATTTTGAAACGTAGTCGACTCGAACCAAAATATATTGATAACCAAAAGATGGTGGATTAAAAGGACCCATAAAATCAATTCCCCAACAATCAAATACTTCAACAGTTAGGATAGGATTTAATGGCATCATATTTCTACGACTTATGCCCCCTAATCTCTAACATCGATCACAAGATTTACAAAATTCATATGTATCCTTGAAAAGTGTTGGCCAATAAAATCCACACTGCAAAATTTTTACAGCGGTTTTTCTTGTTGAAAAATGCCCCCCACAGGCTTCAGAGTGAGAAAATTTATTATGCTTTGAATCTCATTATCTGGTACACATCTTCTTAATATTTGATCAAGACAATATTTAAAAAGATATGGGTCATCCCAAAAGAAATTTCTTACTTCCCTAACAAATTTCTTTTTATCTTGAGCATTCCAATGAATTGGAATTTGACCTGTCGCAAGAAAGTTAGCAATATCCGCAAACCATGGACCTTTAGACACGGTGAATAATTGCTCATCGGGAAAAGAGTCATTTATGAGGCTTACCTCGAGAGATTCATCACATGTAAGTATGGATAAGTGATCGGCCACTACATTTTCCACTCCCTTTTTATCTTTGATTATTATATCAAATTCTTGAAGTAAAAGTATCCACCTAATTAATCTTGGCTTTGTATCTTTCTTTGCTAGTAGATATTTTAAAGCCGAATGATCAGTATAAACAACAATAGATGAGCCAACAAGATAAGATCTAAATTTTTCTAGTGCAAATACTACAACAAGTAATTCTTTTTCAGTAGTGGAATAATTCATTTGAGCACTGTTAAGAGTTTTACTTGCATAATATATCACATAAGGTTTCTTATCTTTTCTCTGTCCTAACACGGCTCCAACAGCACAATCACTAGCATCACACATAATTTCAAAAGGTAGAGTCCAATCAGGAGGTTGCATAATAGGTGTAGAAGTGAGCATTTCTTTGAGTGTTACAAAAGCCTTTTCACAAGAGTCATTCCACTCGAATACTATATCTTTTAATAAAAGGTTGCATAATGGTCTTGAAATTGTGCAAAATTTTTTTATGAACCTTCTATAAAAACCTACATGTCCTAGAAATGATCTAATATCTTTAACTGATTTTGGTGTTGGTAGGTTGGCTATTAGATCAATTTTGGACCTGTCAACTTCTAATCCTTTTGATGAAACAATGTGGCCTAACACAATTCCTTCAGTTACCATGAAATGACATTTTTCCCAGTTAAGAGCAAGATTTTTCTCCTCACATCTAGCTAAGACTTTAGCCAAGTTTATTAAGCAATCATCAAAAGAATTTCCAAAGATAGAGAAATCGTCCATGAAAACTTCAAGAAAACGTTCAACCATGTCACTGAAAATACTTACCATACATCTTTGGAATGTTGCTGGGACATTACATAATCCAAATGGCATTCTACGATATGCAAACGTTCCAAAAGGACATGTAAATGTTGTTTTTTCCTAATCTTCTAGTGCAATTGCAATTTGATTATACCCTGAATATCCATCTAAGAAGCAATAAAATTCATGCAGAGCAATTCTTTCTAAAATTTGGTCTATAAAAGGTAAAGGAAAATGATCTTTTCTTGTCATTATATTTAATTTTCTGTAGTCAATGCATACACGCCAACCAGTAACAGTCCTAGTTGGAATCAATTCATTTTTATCATTTTTTACTACAGTTACTCCAGCTTTCTTAGGCACAACTTGAGTAGGACTTACCCATTTACTATCAGAGATAGGATAGATAATATCATTGTCTAATAGCTTAATAACTTCATTTCTCACCACTTCTTTCATATTAGGGTTTAGTCTTCGTTGCATCTGCCTAGAGGGTTTAACATTTTCCTCTAAATAAATATTATTACTGCAAATTAATGGGCTAATTCCTTTTATATCTGATATAGACCACCCTATCGCATGCTTGTGAATCTTTAATACCTCTAATAATTTATGCTCTTGATCATAACTTAACTTAGAGGATATTATTACCGGATAAGTATCATTAGCACCCAAAAAAGTATATTTCAAATTTGATGGTAAATGCTTCAACTCTAAAACTGGTGGTTGCTCGCTTGACGGGGTTGGAGCCTTTTCAGACTTTGATAATTGTTCAAATTTGGGTTTCCATTCATTAAGCTTTGAAACTTGTGAAATCATAGGAATGGAATCAAACTCTGAACTGTTATCATTGACACAATCATTTATCAAATTTTCTAATGGATCAGAAAATGAGGTTATTAATTGTTCAAGAGTACATGTCTCAATTACATCAATTTCATTAGCCTCATCATTACTTTGTGGTTGCTTAGAAATGTTAAAATCATTTAACTCCAAAGTCATATTTCCAAAAGAAAGATTTAAAACACCATTTCTACAGTTTATTAAAGCATTAGAAGTTGCAAGAAATGGTCTTCCTAAAATGATTGGATGTTGAGATGATGGATTTGAGACTGGGCATGTGTCTAAAACAATAAAATCTACCGGAAAATAGAATTTATCAATTTGCACTAACACATCCTCTACTATACCTCTTGGAATTTTTATAGAACGATCTACCAATTGAAGTGTGACAGTAGTTTTCCTTTATTCTCCCAAATCCAGTTGTATATACACAGAAAACGGTAAAAGGTTAACACTCTCACCAAGATCAAGAAGTGCATGTTCTACTTTTGTATTCCCAATAATACAAGATATTGTTGGACAACCAGGATCTTTGTATTTAGGAGGGGTTTCTTGTTGAAAAATTGAACTTACACTCTCTGTTAAAAATGCCTTAGTTTGAACATGTAGTTTTCTCTTTACAGTACACAAATCTTTCAAAAATTTGGCATAAGATGGAACTTGCTTTATTGCATCTTGTAGTGGAATGTTAACTTTTACTTGTTTCAAAACCTCAAATATTTCAGAGTTTTGGTCCAATTTCTTAATTGGGTGTAATCTTTGAGGAAAAGGAGCAGTGGATGATTTCTTAATAGGGTTTAAATTCTTATTTTCATCTTCTCCTTTATTTTTATCTTCATTATTCGGGGTGTGGGTTGACTCAACTTCCTGTTTCTTAAGGTTGATTGTTTTGTCAATTAGTTTTCCACTTCGTAAAGTGGTGACAAAATTAACATTTTCTGGTGCATTAGAGGAACTTTGACATTGCCCAGCAGGATTTTGTTGAGGTTGAGCAGGAAACTTTCCTTTCTCAACTGTTCTTAAGGAATTAGTTAAAGTAGAAAATGTACTTTTAATATCATTGATGGCTTGTGACGTTTGGTTGTTGATGGTTGTTTGTCCTTGCATAAAGGCTTGTAAAGTTTCTTCAAGGCTTTTTATATGTGGTTTATTATGTTGGGTGAAATTGGAGTTGGGGTTTTTCTGGGTGGGAAAAGGTTGTGACACACTTTCATTTTTCCACATAAAGTTTGGATGATTTTCCAATTTGGGTTGTATGTTTCAGAAAAAGCAGATGGATATGAATTTTGAGAATTAGATAATGCATTTACTTGTTCATGACACATCTCTTTGAAAATAGGAATTTGTGGGCATTCATTAGTTACATGTCCATTAATGGCAGAGATTTCACATATGTCATCATTTTGCACAAATTTTACTTCCTTCGGTTTCTTTAGTTGCAAATTTTCGAGGTTAAACTTTCAATTCTAGCATTTAGATCGTCTTCTTGACTTAAATTATATTTTCCTTTAGAATTTTCAAGCTTAGATCTAATTGAGCCTTCAGAAGTATTTTCATTATACCAAGATTGAGTTTTTTCAACTAGATGGTCTAAATACTCAAGTGCATCATCTGGATTTTTATCCAAAAATTCACCATTACACATCATTTCCACAAATTGTTTTGTTTCTGCGTTTAAACCTTCATAGAAGAAACTTACGGTTCTCCAAGTTTCAAAACCATGGTGAGGGCAAACATTTAATAAATCCTTAAAACGTTCCCAACATTTAAAATATTGCTCATCACTCTTTTGGAAAAAATTCTTGATTTCTTTTTTTAAAGCATTCGTCTTATTAATCGGGAAGAATTTTTTTAAAAATTCAGTTTGAATTTGTTGCCAAGATGTAATTGAGTTTTGTTTAAGAGAATTAAGCCAAGTTTTTGCTTTATCTTTAAGAGAAAAAGGTAATAACTTTAGCTTAATAGCTTCTTGAGTACACCTTGGTTCATTAAATGTTGCACAAATTTCTTCAAATTCTTTTAAATGCAAGTAAGGATTTTCAGAGTCAAAACCATGATAATTAGGGAGCAATTGAATCATACCATGTTTAAACCTAAAATTATCTGCATCTTGAGGGTACACCATGCATGATGGAACCGAATTTCGTTGGGGTTCAAAAATTCACACATAGAACGCACATGCAAATTTTCAATATTGCGTCTTTCAAAATCATTTTGGTTTTGAACATTATCTCCATCAACACTTTCATTGTAGGCCATACTTGATGCAATATTTCTAAAATTAATGTTATAACCTCTTATTAAACGACCACTTATAATATCACGAGTCCAATTATGCATACAAATAAATATAATACAGTAGAGAGGTAGAGAGAAGAACTCACAAACTTGTGAGGATAAACCTCACAACCGATGGATTTGTTCTCCGCAAAACCTCCCCGGCAACGGTGCCAAAAACTCCTTGAGAGTTACGTACCCAAGTGTAGGTTGATTTCAAGTAATAAAATTGCTCGGGAGACCGAGTGTCGAACCACCGGGAGATTTGGAAGAAAAAGATATTATCTTGTTGAGAAGTTTCAATAAAGTAACAAAATACTAGAGCTTCGGGATTCCATTTTAGATAAAAATACTAGAGTTATGATCTTGGTTATCTTTGATAACTCAATCGAAATCTAACAATCAAGTGATTTCAATCAGAAGATATAACTTTGAGCACGTATAATACTTTTGAATAGTACCTTTAGACCTTCAAACAAGTTTATAAAATCAATAGTTGATGTGTAAAACTAAGCATTTGTTGTGCAATTAAGTCTACAACAAGTCAAAGTAATGACACATCAAAACCTCTCTTAAAAACTCTTCAAATGACTAAAGGATTGAAATTTTAAAAATATTTATTGAATAACCAAGAACATTACTAATACTTTACTAAAGCTTCATCCCTAACTCTAGTAAAATATTTAGCTACTCATACTAATACAATAAGAACTCATATTTCTAAGAGAGATACTAGACTAAGATTGAAGGATTACAAGGATAATGGGATGCCTTCAAGGGTTGCTAAAGGGCTCTTTATATAGGCCTCCAAATAGTTAATCATGGAGACTTTAGCAACCAATTCACGTGACTTGTAAAGATCAGTAATTTAATTGTCCTTACTGTCCGAGTGTCATCTTGACTTCTGAATGAAAGTTGTAGGCCGTTGGATTAGCTTTCTAAGGAGTTTAAGATCTCAAAAATCAGATCTCTAGATTGTGAGTTATGACCAGAATAGTGAAGTTGGTAAAACTGGATTGTTTTTCTCCGCGAATTTATGGTGGTCTCTTGAAAAGCAGATATCTCAGCTTGCACAAAATCAACGCCTTTAATATTTTTACTGTCTCTTGATGAATTTCTTGGGTAACCAATGGCTTTGGTCTTGTGTAAATTGGACTTTTTTGTGAATTATGGTGAATTATTTCTCAATATGTGTACTGAGATGGTGGAATTCTGAATCCCTTGCATTGATTGTCGTTTTGACCATTGAAGCCGGAACTTTTGACACTTCATCCCTGAAGATAAGTTGTAGAGACACGAATTAGTGATCAAATAAAACTGGAATTGGTTCAATTGGTTTAGTGAGGCTCCAGATATTGTGCAAATACGAAAATGTGTTTTGAGTCCAAACATTGGACAGAAATGGAGTCTTCACTTTTGAGTACAAATACAATCCAAACTTGTAAAATTGGATCACTAAAGTGTCTTAAGTATTTAGTACATTGTCTTAGGTGTTCAATATCATAAAATTTGGATAAATATAACTCCACTTAAGACCTCAACAATATACAATAGACATAATGGTTAGGTTGAATTATACATATGCTTCTTATTTATATAGAAAACATAAATACTTATAACTAATTAGAAAGTGTGAAATTATATATAAATATGCTAAACAATACATTATAGTACACAAAATAAAACACAAAATAGGTAAAATACATGCATACTTAAACGCTAATCAATATAAATCATGAAACATACCAGTCAGTCCGATTTGTATTCTGACTGATACCACATGTGACCTATCAGGGTGACAAACCCTGAATTCAGTGTCCTGAAACTTAGTCAGTCTATACTGATTTCCTTTCATACTGAATGTTCCCCCCAAAACCATTCACATTCTCTCTGAGATTTCTTCATCCTGAGTCCTAGTTAGTCATTCCCCCTGACCTTGCGCATTCTAATTAGAGATTCAGATTGAATCTCCTAAGCCTGGGTCAAGGAGTCCTAACTCTACTTATAACTCAACAAATTTGGTTTCAGGCAAAGTCTTAGTCAAAATGTCAGCTCTCTGTTTATCAGTAGGGACTCTCTCCATCCTGATGTCCTTCTTTTCAACATGATCTCTGATAAAGTGATGCCTGATGTCTACATGCTTGCATCTTGTGTGTAAGACTGGGTTTTGGGATATGGCAATAGCACTATTATTGTCACAATAAATTGGGACTTCAGTGGCCTCAATTTGGTAGCCTCTCAGTTGCTGTTTCAGCCAAAGGATCTGAGAACAACAACTGCCTGCCGCCATATACTCAGCCTCAGTAGTAGACGTTGCAACACTGGTTTGCTTCTTAGAAAACCAAGAGAACAGTTTACTCCCTAGAAACTGACATGTGCCTGTAGTTGATTTCCTATCAAGCCTACAGCCTCCATAATCTACATCTGAATAGCTAGTCAGTTCTAGGTTGTCATCAGAGGGATACCAAAGTCCTAAATTGACTGTACCTTTAAGGTATTTCAATATCTTTTTGGCACACTCTCTATATGACTATTCTTTGGATCAGACTGATACCTTGCACAAACTCCGACTGCATAAGTGATGTCAGGACGACTTGCAGTCAGGTACAATAAGGATCCTATTAGTGCCCTATATTCAGTCTGATTTACCGAGACTCCTTCTTTGTCAGGATCCAGCTTCTCATTTGTGTTCATGGGAATACGTGAGACTTTGCTGGACTGAACTCCGAATTTCTGAATCAAGTCCCTCGCATATTTGGACTGATTAATGAAGATTCCGGAGTCAGATTGCCTGACTTGGAGACCCAGAAAGAAGTTCATTTCTCCCATCATTGACATCTCAAATTTCCCAGTCATCAGCTTGGAGAATTTCTCACAAAGCTTCAGATTAGGAGATCCAAATTTTATGTCATCCACATAAATCTGAACCAGAAGAATGTCCTCCCCTTCGGATATCCAGAAGAGGGTCCTGTCCACTGTTCCTTTCACGAACTCGTGGTGTATCAGGAATTGGGAAAGCATATCATACCAAGCTCTCGGAGCTTGCTTCAGGCCATAAAGAGCTTTCTTCAGGTGATATACCTTGTCACCAACTTCGAACCCTGGAGGTTGCTCAACATAGACCTCCTCGTTCAGTACACCATTCAGAAAAGCACTCTTCACATCCATCTGATACACTTTGAACTTCTTGAATGTTGCATATGCTAAAAACAGCCTGATTGCCACTAACCTTGCGACCGGAGCAAAGGTCTCATCATAGTCGATTCCCTCGGCCTGAGAGTAACCCTTTGCTACTAGTCTGGCTTATTTCTGACAACAACATTCTTCTCATCCCTCTTGTTCTTAAAAACCCATTTGGTGCCAATAACATGTTGACGCCTAGGTCTCTCAACTAACTCCCAAACCTGATTCCTCTCAAACTGATTGAGCTCATCCTGCACGGCTAAGATCCAGTTGGGGTCAGCAAGAGCTTCTTCTATGTTCTTAGGTTCCTGATCACTCAGGAAACAGCAAAACATAGCACTTTAGCCAAAGGATAACTTCGTCCTGACCCCCTCATTGACATCACCAATGATATCAGCTAATGAGTGATCATCTAGCCACCGCCTCCTGTTGACGGCTGCATTGGGAGCTGCTGACGTCCCTTCGCCTGATCCTGAAACATTAGTCTCGACAATAACAGGAAAAGAAGCGGAACGAGCAAGAACAGGGGATACTGAGTCATTTTCTGAGGGTTGGGCAACATCAGAGACATTGTTTCCCCCTACAGTGTTGGACTCAGTAACTGTCTCAGGTGCAGAAGCATCATCACCGACAGTACGTACCTCAGGTTGAGTCTGTCCCTCCGTCTAAGACTCAACATTCTCTGAGGCTGGGGCTTGCTGAGGGTTGCCCTGAGGTCCATCCTGATCTTCATCTTCATCATCCCATCCTTTGGGAGCACTGACAAGTTTGATCTTAAATTCAGGATTTTTCAGGCTCAGTCTTGTAACTCTCTTGGTAACTCCCTCAGTGTCAGGACTTGGAACCTGTTTTCTACGCACTGATGCAGTCTCATCAAACACAACATGAGGTGTTTCCTCCACACAAAGGGTCCGACAGTTATACACCCTGAAAGCTTTACTGACTGAGGAGTATCCTAAGAACACTCCCTCATCAGATTTGCTATCAAAGGCTTTCAGTTGGTCTTTCCCATTGTTCAGGATGAAACACTTACACCAAAAATTATGGAAATAAGAGATGTGAGGCTTCCTCTTGTTCCAAGTTTCATAGGGTGTCTGAGCATGTTGTTTGTTCAGCATAGATCGGTTCTGAGTGTAGCAAGCAGTATTGATTGCTTCAGCCCAGTACTTCTTGGGCAGTCCTGACTCAGCCAGCATGGTCCTGGCAGCTTCCTTCAGGGTCCGGTTCCTTCTTTCAGCTACCCCATTCTGCTGAGGGGTCCTGGCTGCAGAAGTCTCATGAGCTATACCATGGTTAGTACAAAAGTCAGTTATAATAGAGTTTATAAACTCTGTTCCTCGATCTGATCGGATCCTGACAATGCTCTGACCCTGTTCAGTACTCAATTGCTTGAGTAACTCCGGAAGCTTGACCTGAGTCTCCTTCTTGTTCAGCAAGAAAATAACCCATGTGTACCTGGAATAATCATCAACAACAAGAAGAGTATATTTCCTACCATTTATGCTGACAGGAGTAACTGGACCAAAGAGATCCATGTGCAGGAGCTGAAGCACTCTGTCAGTTGAGAAAGCTTCTTTCTCTTTGAATGAGGCTTTGGTTTGCTTGCTTTCCTGACATGCTCCGCACACGTGGTCTTTGCTAAAAACTTCATTAGGTAGACCATCTACAAGAGAAAGTCTAGAAATTTTGTTAATAATCTTGAAGTTTAAGTGACTCAGGCATTTATGCCAAAGCCAACTGAGCTCAGAGGAGCTCTTAGCTACCAAACAAGTTTCAGGAGGGCTGCTCTTGAAGTCAGCAAAATATACATTGCCCCTCCTGACACCTGTAATCAGAACCTGTAGTGTAGATTTGTCCTTCACAAGACACATGTTACATGTAAATTCTACACTATATCCTCGATCACAGAACTGACTGACAGAGAGTAAGTTATGTCTCAGTCCCTCAACATATGATACATTCAGTACACGGACAGAGCCAATAACAAGGGTTCCAAATCCCCTGGTGAAACCCTTAGGGTTATCACCAAAGGTTACCTGCGGGCCTTCCTGAGCTACATAGTCCTGAAGGAGATCACGAAATCCGGTCATGTGCCCGGAACACCCTGAGTCCAAGTACCAGTCCTTCATCAGATCCTCCTTCTTCTTCTTGTAGCCCGCAGCAACCTGAAAAGAATCAGGCCTCAGGTACCCATCTCGTATTGGGTCCTACAGAGTCAGCCATACCCTTCGGGATCCAGATTTGTTTGATAATTCTGATAGCATCAGAAGTGTAAACCTGTCTCCCAGAAACATCAACATACACAGTCTTCTTCCTTTGTGCCTGGGAAGTTGAGGGGGTATGGGTGTCAGCCTGAGGTTCAGGATCCCTGGATTGATTCTTGGGGACGGGCCTCCTGTTCCTCCTTGGCCTGGGTGCATTGGGCTGGGGTCTGTCCTGAGAAGGAGCAGCTCGGGCCAGACCTTTTGGCACTTGAGGTCTGGCCTGAGTGTTATCGGAGTCAGGTCTCCGTTGCCTTTCAGAGGCCACATGGTTTGTCCTTCTCCTTTGAGGATAGGGACGCTCCTGATGGGCTCTGTGCCCTGCCTGAGGAGTCTGGACCTCAGTAGTCCTTGGCCTTGCCTGAGTCCTCCTCTGACCGGAGTTCCTTCCACCCTGAACATTTCTAGGCTGAGCCTGAGAAGTGCTAGGGGCAGAATTCTTTCCAGCTTGAGGATTCCCAGGCTGAGCTTTGGAGTTCCCTTGGTCTGTCTTCCTCGACTCAGGATGAGGAGCCTTGGCCTTTCCCTTAGGTTTTGGCCTTGGTTCCTCAGTCCCTTGCCTGACAGGTTCAGCAGGCATTTTCTCCTTCCCTTTGCCTTTATCCTGACGAGGAACACTTGGGCTCTTGTCGTTAGTTTGGGCAGGGACAAACTTCTTTTGAGAGTTGCTCCCTGAAGCACCTTTCTTCTTCTTGCCCTTTGTGTCTTTTTAGGCATCATAGCCTAACCCAGCTTTAGCACCATCGGTCAGCTGAGAGAAACTTGTTAACTCATCAACCACTTGGGTAGATGTGTGTAACTTCTTCAGCTTAACCTCAAGATGCCCATTTATTTCTTTCAGTGGTGTATTGAAGCACCAACTCTTCGTGAGCTTTCTCTTTTGAGATCCGCTCAAGATCCCAAGCAGTTTGCTCAGCACAAAGGCGAGCTTGCCACTCAGTTTTGAACATCACTCTTAGAGCGATTCGCTCAATCATCAGCTGTTCCTGAGTGAGGAACAAATCAGTGTCACGAGTCTCAATCAGCGAGCTGATTACCCCTTTCAGTCTTTCAACCTCCAGTGGAGCTCCATCATGCTTATTCCGAGCATGAAGCAACTCTTCCTGAAGATGTACTAATCTGAGGGCTTCCTCAGTATCTCTCACTCTGAGAGACTCAGTTAACTGATCGTTTTCCCCACCCAGCTATGCATTCACATCCACTGTGTGAGTATGAGTCTCCTGCAGCCTTGAGAAGTCAGCCATCAATTGCTCTAGAGCTAGCTGAAGGTCGAGTTCTCCTGCTGAGTCTGAGCTAAGCTCAGGTGCGTGATCAGGAGAAGAGGCAGAAGAACATACCTCATCATCTGCCATCAGGCAGAGGTCATCATACTCCTCATCGGAGAAGAGTTGAGGGGACCGGCGTCCTGGGCCATCTGAATCTGAGGAATCCTCAGCAAGCATAACTCTCTGGTCTGATGCCCTGAGCTCTCTCTTGGCTCTCCAATCCTCTCCCTCACGAGCACTGAGCTCCGGACAATCATACTGATAATGTCCGATCTTCTTACAGTGGTAGCACTGATCTACATCAGAAGTAAACTTCTTGTCAGTGTACCTTTTATCTGATGACTCCCTCCTGCTCCCTGATGATCGTTCAGGTTTGGAGCTGGATCTTCTGGGCTCATCATCTCTCTTCTTCTCATCTCTGCACCGCTCAGGCCCATCATGATCTCTCCTGTAATCTGAACCCCTCCTCTCTTCTCTCCGGGGGATCGATCTTCTGGGGCTGGAGTACCTGCGATCACGGCTGTCAGTATAAATTTTTTTATACCTTCCGAATCGAGAGTTCAGTTTCTCGAAACGCCGCGCCATCAGGCTATATTCCAAGGCCAACTCATCCTTGTTCATGTCCTTTAGGGACTTAGAGCCAGATTCAGCCTCAGGCTCAGGAGTAGCTTTAAGAGCCACACTCTTCTCCTTTTCAGGAATCTTCTCCTTACTGACTTCCTCACTGTCAACACCCTTCTTCTTCCTCTTATCGAGGTCAAATTCCAGAGCCTTAAGCTCTGAGAATAGGTGAGAGTGAGTAATGTTGGTGAGATCCTGAGTGTTCTTTAACAAAATCACACATGTGTCCCATCTTTCAGGGAGACAGTTCAGGATTTTAGAAGACACCTCCCTCTTGGGAAACTCCTTCCCAAGGGTTACTAGCTCTTACATCATCTTAATGAACCGAGCTTCCATCTGATTGATGGACTCTCCCTCTAACATCCGGAAGGCCTCAAACTTCTTGATCGCAAGATCTCTCTTGTTCTCCTTGATCTTTTCTGATCCCTCACTCATCTCCCTCAAGGCATCCCAGGTCTCCTTTGCCGTCTTCAGGTGCATGAGCCTAACCGAATTCTCATAAGAAACGGTGTGGAGTATAATGTTCTTAGCAACATCATCCAGTCCGATTTGCTTAATCTGATCAGAATTAAGCACAGACCTCTCCATTCTTCATCTCCGGTGGCTGGAACAGGAACATTGCCAGCAACGGGCCAGGTCGTCTAAAGATTCCTCATGAGTTTGATCGGACCTTGCTCAATCACTAATGGCATCTGATCATGGACGGAATAGAGATGTGCGAGTTCCCTGAATTTCCAATAGTCATAATTATCAATAGAGAATTCAGGAAGACTGCCTTCAAGGCGCTTAGAACCGGATGCCACGTATGCAGGTTTTCAGAAACAGATCTGTTCAGTTGACCACCAAAAGTTTCTCCTCAGAAACTGTTGGTAAACAAAGTCAGTGGTCTTTTGAACCACTGCTCTGATACCACTTGTTGGTCCCGAAACGAGTATAATCAGTGTATGGGGGGAATACACTAATGTCAAATTTTTCTGAAAGACTCAGAAAAATGCTCTAACATGCTCAGTCAGGATTTCCTAAATTACTCATTATGCTGAATGTCCACAGGGGCAGCAGGGACCGTTCAGTAAAGAGTCAGATAAGCTGAGTGTGAGTAAAGTGCTTGGAAACTCAGTAGAGATAACAAACCTACTGACCGCTCGAAAGCTAGTCAGTTGGACTACTATCTCAGTGAGCTAGAGTGCGTGCGAAAAGTGAGCCCTTAGTTTCTACTCGTTTTAGTTTCTGAAAATGTTTTCTCTGAGTTTGCTTAGTAAATTGGTGGTTAAGGCTAAGTGCACAGTATTAAGATTCAGGATGATTGATTCAGTCCTGAATATAAAAACAATGCAGAATGTTCAGTTTAGTATGATGACAGTTATGATCCTGAACAAGAATGTAAATAAGCACACAAGGGTCTTTTTAACGTGGTTCGGAGATAACCAACTCCAACGTCCACAACCTGATTTAACAGGAATCTACCCTCAAAACCCAGAGGATAGGTACTTGGGTTTTACGTGCCAAGGGACACGGATAGCCAACTTCCTCTCTTAGGAACTGACCCCTGGGCATTTTACAAGTCCCAGTCCTTCTAACCAACCAATCTCACACCCTGAGTGGTTTGGTATTCTTGGTTTCCAACTAAGATAGCTCTAGCAATACAAAACAATGCTAAATATTAGAGCTATCGATCTAAGCAAATACAGAGTGAATCCTACTACAACACTAGGGAAATTTAATTACAGAGTGTTGCTTATGGTATGCTTTGAGTACTTGGATTCTTGAGAGCTTTTGCTTGGAAATTTCCAGTTAGCCTTGAATGAGTGTGCAAGGCTCTCCATATTTATAGTCGAGATTCAAAATAGATCCATTGGAGGAGATCTACCCAAATCTTTCCTATTTTAGGGTGGTTGCAGGCTAGATGCACTGTTGACCTAATCACCATGCTTAATCTGGCAATTTTGTCCCGTCACCTGCAACTCTGAGACACATTAAATGCCGCATTAAATGCTACACAGACTCCGTACATGCGTGTCGAAAGATTATTAACTTTCTGTTCCAACGGCTAGTTGACCTTCCGACATTTGTCCTTCCTCATACATTCAATACTCTGAGTCTCTTGTTAATAACTCAACCTAAACATTTGTCTTTATCGGAGTCTTGCTGACATTCTATTTGTCTCTTTGTCTCATAGCATAAATAACCTTTTTGCTTTGGACTTACATGATTCAGGTAAACTGAACCAATGCCTAAGTCAGGTGTTATGTGCATTCAGCACAGCCTGATAGGTTATTCAGCCCAGTATGTGTAACCTTTTTGCTTTGGACTTACATGATTCAGGTAAACTGAACCAAGGCCCAAGTCAGGTCTTATGTGCATTCAGCACAGCCTGATAGGTAACACTTACTCTTCACTGACTAAGTTCTGTCCTGAGTATGCTTAGTGTACTCAGTAGAAACACCAGCCAATGGTACTTCAGGATTGTCTTCAGGACGGATCATCAGGCTTTGTTCTTCAGCTTCAGTTACGGCAATCTTCAGTAAGACTGACTCTAACTTCTTTAGGATGGATTGCACATTAGACTTCAGTAAATTGGGTCGACTCTAATATTCTTCAGTCTTCAGCACGTTCCCCATGAACTGAATTCCTAACCTAACTATCCTGAACTAGACAAACCTGAACAACAGTACTTAGGCAAATTCATCAGGAGTTTTGGGATCTAATCAAAATACTTAGATTGTCCCAACAATCACTGAAAGCATGTGTTCTAGGGTTATGGTATTTTGATAGTGGTTGTTCTAGGCATATGACTGGATAAATCAATTTTCCTTCTAACTATGAACATTTTGATGGTGAAAATATAACTTATGAAGGTGGATCAAAAGGAAAAATTATGGGCAAAAGAACTTTACATGTTGAAGGATTTCCTAAATTGTCAAATGTGTTGCATGTTGAAGGCTTGCTTGCTAATTTAATTAGTATAAGTCAGCTTTGTGATGATAATTTGCATGTAAAATTTAACAAAAAAATGTTTTTATGTTTTGAATAGTGAAGATGTGTGTCTCATGACTGATAGAAGACCAGCTGATAATTGTTACCTCATTAGGACTAACACTATTTGTAACAGTCTATTGAGACAGCTGTTATTTAGGATCATAATGATGAGCTGAAGGAATTAAGCACAACCTTAATTACTAAACTTTCAGCGAATGTGGATAACATGGAGCAAAGCCTGACTAAGGAGGTAACAGTTTTAAAAACTGCTTTTGAGCAAGAGAGGGAGACAAACTCTCATGCCATTCTGGCCTTGAGAAGGGAAAACGAGGAGCAGAGAGAAGGATTGATTTAGGCTGCCATCAACTCTGTGGCAGTGGCCTGATGAACAGACTGGATGGTTATAGAAGGAAGAGAGAAGAGGAACTGAAGAAGAAGATTGAAGAACAAGTAAGGCAGACCTTATCTGTCTTGCCAACACAAGCTGCCACTAATTTAATCATACAGGTGAATCTCAAGCCCTTCACTGATTTTGGGGTTAATGTTGGAAATTACTTGAGGGCACTTGATGAGGAAACAAAATACTATATGACACAGCTCAGAATAGTGGAGCAGGATAGATCCAGACATGTTATTGCTCTTGTGCAACTTTCAAGGAAAATTGGCAAGAAGGGGGAAGATATTAAAGGAAGTGGTGGAAGTGGTAGTGGAGTTGCTCAGACTTAGAACAGGCCACTTGGAGGGCCATCAATGGGCAAGAGGCCTCAGAAAATGAAAGGTGATGGACCAGATTCTGAAGAAGTGAGACAGGAGATTGCAGACCTTGTAAAGGAAAATGAGACTGAGGATACTCAGAAAAGGGAAAGGAGAAGGAGAAGGAGAAACCTATTGCAAAGAATATGGCACAGGCCAAGCAACTAATTCTAAGAGAGAAGAGGCTGAGATAGTCTCATGGCACTTCAGAGGTACAACCTACTTTGAAAAAAAGAAGAATTTTGGTGAAACAAGAGGAGGAAGAGGTCAAGGAGTTGGAGGTGGAAAATCCCCCTCGACTAAGCAAAGTTTCATCTGAACAGGCCGCCAAGAAGAACTAACCTGAAATTGTACAGTCCACTGGAGAGTTGTTCAAGTCAGGTATAAGCCCCTTGACTCAGGCCTTCCAACAGAAGAAAACATTGGATGACTTCAACAAAGAGAAGACTGAGGAGAAAAGAAGACTGCTGGAAAATGGCACTACTATGAAGCCACCACCTCCTAGGAGAGCAAGGTTCCTTACTTGAGAATTCAGGCCAAGAGGGCCAAAGTTAAGGCACAAGCACCTGTGGCTAAATTTCCACACATTGACAGGTGGGTACCTAGTAACCTGAATGATCAGTAGGAAGAGTTGAAGAGAGAATTTGTACACTCGTACTACGTTGCAAAAAGGAAGT
Source organism: Prunella vulgaris (assembly GCA_026898435.1). Classification (NCBI taxonomy): domain Eukaryota; kingdom Viridiplantae; phylum Streptophyta; class Magnoliopsida; order Lamiales; family Lamiaceae; genus Prunella; species Prunella vulgaris. The sequence goes on along the minus strand of JAPKLY010000450.1, from coordinate 18,583 downwards.
TTGGGAAAGCTGATGTGGATGAAATCTTTCACCAGAAGATATTTGAAAGCTTTCCTGGACTGTACCATAAAATACTCAATGCTTGGGAACAACACAGTGGAGGTGATCCTTTTAAGGCACTTGGGCCTATTCAGTATTTTTCTCCCACTGATGCTGCAAGAGAGGTGAACTTGGCTGAAATCATTAGTGACTAGGTAATTATTTGTGACCAGTTGGGTCTGTGGGGACATGCCCCTAATGTGATGAAGAAAAAGGCTGAGGTGAAGACTAGGGTCTTCAATCAGTATGGTCTGGAGCCTACTTGTTTTACCTAGTGAAGATCTTACCTGAAGAAATATACTGCTAATTTTTCTTATCTTTCGCTTGGGAAGGATAATGTGTTCTCAAGTTACTTATCAAAGTCTTTAGATAAAAACTTGTATACACCCGGGTTCACGGTGAACTCGGGTTCTCAATTATCACTGTCATGTGTATACACTATCACTGTTATGTATATTTACTATCACTGTTATGCATATACATCATCACTGTTGAAAAATCAAGTATATTTTTGTAACAGTGATGGTATATATGAATAACAGTGATAGTGATTACACATGACAGTGATACGAGTTCATGTGAACTCGAGTTCACAAGAGACTTACTCAAGTCTTTAATATATAACCTCTTATCTTATCAATGAAATGACTATCTTTTTCCTTTTGGCCCAAGATAATATCTCATTATCAGTTAGGATGTTGCATAACTTGTCCTAACCTGCAGGTCTAAGACTTGGAAAAATTCATGCAAAAATGCTTAAGTATGAAGTCCACTGTAAGGACTGAGTTAGACTGTAGACAGGTTTTGGCATTATCAAAAATGGGAAAATTGTTAGGAAATATATGACGAATATTTTGATTTAATCTCAAAATTCCTTAGAACAAATGTAAACTAGTTGCAATTAAGTTTATTAAAACAACCTAACTGTCAGGAGGCTGTAAAGTGTTGATAGACTAGTTCAACAGACAACAGGCCACTTGAAGACTAAGAAGAACTCTCCTGTAAAGATCAATTGGCCTGATGTATAATTGGTAAATACACCCACCAAATTTCACCTGTAGAAGTCTAAGTATAAACTAAGTTGTGCACAACCTCTACATAGAGGAGTTACAACCCCACCATCAAGGAGTCCCCTGAAGCATTAAATGTTGTCAAAGACATTTAATAAGGCTAGTGGAATACTTAGTGAAGGATTAAATGCAACAGAAAGAATGTTCCAAGTCACTTGAAGAAGTGACAGTGGACTTCAAGAGAGCCGTTTAACTTGTCTGAGAACATTCAGACAATAAACCAATGAGAAGCTGTCACCTATGTACGGACCTGACATAAAGGTGACTGACCAGATACTACAAAAGTCAAAAGCAACCAACAACCTAGGATAGCACAAACTTCATAGGCGGCTGCATTAATTCCAAGCAAGCATTTAATGAGATATCACTAATTAATCTTCATAGGCGGCTGCATGAAGATTTGAAGAACGTTGGTTTACCAAAATAGCATGATTTGAAAGCCTTCTCTCCAACAAATTTTTTTTCAAATTATATCTATAAATACAGAGTTTGAAGAAGAATAGAGGTACAGGAAACACTCAAGCTCTCAAGAACTAAGCAATCAACTCTCAAAGCACACAAGAAAACACTCAGAAAATTTATAGTATTCCAAGTGTTTTCAACCACTTAGAGTTCTACTCTATATATTTGGCTTACACTGTAATATCCTTAGAAGCCTATTGAGATTGTTCAAGCCCATAAAATTCTTATTCATTGTCAAGGGCTATCTCAAACTAGTTGGAACTCACTCAAAGCCAAAGTTGAGAAATTTAGGTAGAGAGTAGTATGAAAGTAAGTTGAGAATTGTACTCAGTCTGAAATATGAAGAGGACTAGGACTCAGGCTAATCCTAAGGATTAAGACTAAGTTGTGTTCTTGATCAGTGTACCTCGGCACTATAAATCAAGGAATTCCAAGAGAAGGAATTCTCCTGTTAAATCAGAAAAAGTGGATATAGGAGAGTTTAACTCCGAACCACTATAAATATCCTATGTCATTTACTGTTTTATTCATTTTGTGTGTGTTACTGTGAAAATCTTTTCAAGGGTGTAAAATCTATTTGAACCTTTATCCGCTGCTAACAGACTAGAATTGATAATTACTCAACTCACAGGTTACCTAACCTTGCAGTTGGAAAGGTATCAATCACTAGTCTCTCTGAAGTTTTAACAGACTACTTCTAAGTCCCCTGTTGAGATAACACAGACTACCTGTGTCAGTTTTTCAGTCCACTGTGTCTGTTAATTGTTGAGTTTGCAAAAGTTTTTAAGTATGGGTGTATGATTAGGGTAATAATTGCATCATATTTGGTATATTCTAGCATGATATTGAGTGATTTGTATGCATTATTGACCCTAATATGCTATATATTGTGTTATTCACCCTTTTGTGTAAGTAAGTTGATTTGATAGATTAAAATGGACAAAATCGAGGAAATAACGATTAGGAAGGCGAATCAACGTGATCCGATAATTTGAGGAAGCTTAGATGATCAAGAGGAAGACCCTAGGAAGCTTGAACGAGCAATATGACCGAAATGAAAAAAGTCAGAAATGAACGTCAGAGACAAAGCGTTGACCAAGCATTGACCAAGCCATGTTCGAGTGCCCGTGAGCTGGTGACCGAGCGAATTCCAGCTGCACCTTGTTCAAGCTCACGTGTTTGCCAAAATCGTGATGATTTCCACGCAAGTGAACGAGCTCGTTGTTGTCGCGGCAAGTTAACCAAGTTAAATATCGAACACAGGGAAACGATGCGATATCAAGCTAGTATTGAATGTTCACAAAGATAGATAGCTAGGAAAGCAAGAAAACAATCATGGATTCTATCTACTAATCAAGCAAGAATAGTAAATCCTAACTATCACCTCAAAGAAGTGAGCAAGTGTGAAGTGTACATGGAAGTAATCCTACTATGGTTCCTCTAGAATCCTATACAACCTAGCATGCAAAAGGTCTCTTGGTGTCTTAGTCAAGCCAACTAGTGTCTAGATCTCTCTACAACACAAGGTAAAGCTCTATTAGGTGTCTAGATCTCTCTACAACTCCTAACACTCCAATTAAGAGGTCTTAGGCTAATATGCAATTCTCATTGGTCATACAAGCCAAATATCAAACACTTGGTATGCATAAGGTTCTTATAGCTCAATTCTCATTTCATTGCTAAAACATATAAGCCATGCAATCCAATTAAACATCCCAAGCATTCATACAAGTAATTAATAAGAGAACTAATCCAACAAGCTCACTAATTCATGCATAGGATTAATAAGAGACTAAATTCACCATAGTATTCATACAACCATGCAACAAGGATATTAGCCCATGGCTAATTGGAAATGAAAATCAACAATGAACAATGTAAACATCATGAATATTAACTAATACAAGAGAATTAAAGAAAATCTTACCATAAGTGGATGAATTGAAATACAAGCTACAAACCTCCAATTTGCTAAGTCTTGATCCAAAGCTCAAAATATAAAATTGAACTGCAGGAATAAAGCTCTAATCACTACGAGTATGTAGGAACAAACGGATCTAAAATCCGACGGACGGATCAAAAGTTATGGAAAAAAGAAGATTGAATCTAACTAAGAACCTACTAAGTAACTACCTAATTCTCTCTCTAAACTAATCTAAGAACTTGGAATAATGATCATCCTTGGAAATCTGATCCTTGAAGTATTTATAGTGCCCACAATGCTTGGTCCAAAATGCCCTTCATTAAACGCGCGAATCAAATGATAAGTCCACTACATCTAACCTATACTATCAACACCATCCACACAATCATAAACATATCTATTGCCAAACTACTCTAAACTAGCAACAATATGGCAATCAATCAACAAGCAAAACAAGGCACTCACATAAGCATAAGGTCACAAGACATAAAAAAGCACTAGAAATCAATAAAAAGCATAGCATTGCAATGAGATTTACGAAACGAACACACCCCCCAAACTTTTTTGGACCAAGGGTCTAAAATTTTTGGCAAAGAGTGAAGAAAAGATCATGCAATGCCAATCAAAGCACAATACCACAAGAATCAACACTTAAGCTCAAAATAGCAATCTAAAAACAAGAAAACTAAACTTAGGAATGAAAGCACATATAGAGATAAGTGTAGAGACATAACTTGAGTTGGGATTAAGAATAGGAGAGTGACATGCCACTTACATGAAAATGTCTTTCTTGGCCAAGTGAGAGAGAATTCTCCTCATCAAACCTTTCTCAAGCTCACAAATGTCATTGCAAATCTACAATTTGAAGAACGAACACCCCCCCAAACTTTTTCGGATCAAGGATCCTAAAAGTTTGGAAAAGAGTGATGAAAATAGGATTTGCCATGAATCAATGACCAATAAAGCATATATAAGCTCAAGTAAGCCAAGAAATTACCATATATACAAGAGGCAACACCCCCAAACTAGGATAAATCACATGCACCAACAAAGGTAATAGAATACACTACCTCATATCAATGTTCAATAAATCCAAAACATCATAAGCTTCAAATTCCTTCATGAAAACAATGAGCAAATAACATATCTAACTACCAAGCAAACAACAAAGTACGCAACATTTTTTAAGGATGGGTTGCCTCCCATCTAGCGCTTGTATTTAACGTCCCCTAGCCGGACGCACCAATGTTAGCTAAATGGCCAAGGATAATTGTTATCCATACCATCCCACTCTAATCTCATAGCATCATGATCAAGGAAACAAGTAGGATTTCTTCCCCAAACACCTACTTTCCTTTTCAATTTGAACATGTAAGCACAAGCAATTTTCTCCTCATCTCTTCTCAACCTAATCCACCCCCATTTCTCACTATTAAACATATTCAAGAGGATTTTCAATTCAATTTTATCATCAATCAATTCAAGAGGCAAGAAGAAATCAATATAAACAACATTATCAAAATAAGCATAAGTAGAAGAGTCCAAGGGTTTAGAAATGCTCATTTCAATTGTAGGCTCCTTCTCTACTTCATTTTGTTGTTCTTTTTCCATAAAGCTCATGTCCATAGGTGGACATTCATCTTCCTCTTTTTTGACGAGTTGAATGACCTCTATCCTCTTCACCACAATTTGGTCCTTTTTATCATCCTCCCTTTCTTTTTCTCCTTCATCTTCTCCTTGATTCCTATCAAGTCTAACACAAAAAGTAGAATCATAAATGTCCATATTAAGATATATATAATGAATAGTGAAAGAAGAAGGATCATAAGATCCTTTATCATTATAGTGCAAGATTATCTTGAAGTCGTCATCATTCAAATCTTTATTTTCTTCAAGAAATCGATCAATTTGATCATATACGTCTTCTTTCGGTTCATCTTTCTCTTTCTCTTCTTTTTCTACCTCTTTTTCCTTACTTTTGGAAGTAGGAGAAGGATATGAGTAAGGATATGGATAGGGAGAATAATAAGGATAGGGATAATGGTATGGATGGTGGTAGGATTGTTGAGGTGGAGATTGATATGAGTATGGTGAATATGGATAAGGTTGATATGTGTATGGTTGAGGAGGGTATCTGTATTGTGGAGGATACGAGTAATGGTTGTATCCGTCCATCTTCAAATAAGTTCACTCCTACAAAAATAAGCAAGTATCAACACTCACCAAGAATAGTCAAGACAACAAAGAAACAAAATTAAAAAAAGAAATGTAAACAATCAACACCAACTTAACAACGAAATCATTTCCCCGGCAACGGCGCTAAAAACTTGTTTGCCAAAATCGTGATGATTTCCACGCAAGTGAACATGGTCGTTGTTATCGCGGCAAGTTAACCAAGTTAAATATCGAACACAGGGAAACGATGCGATATCAAGCTAGTATTGAATGTTCACAAAGATGGATAGCTAGGAAAGCAAGAAAACAATCATGGATTCTATCTACTAATCAAGCAAGAATAGTAAATCCTAACTATCACCTCAAAGAAGTGAGCAAGTGTGAAGTGTACATGGAAGTAATCCTACTATGGTTCCTCTAGAATCCTATCCATCCTAGCATGCAAAAGGTCTCTTGGTGTCTTAGTCAAGCCAACTAGTGTCTAGATCTCTCTACAACACAAGGTAAAGCTCTATTAGGTGTCTAGATCTCTCTACAACTCCTAACACTCCAATTAAGAGGTCTTAGGCTAATATGCAACTCTCATTGGTCATACAAGCCAAATATCAAACACTTGGTATGCGTAAGGTTCTTATAGCTCAATTCTCATTTCATTGCTAAAACATATAAGCCATGCAATCCAATTAAACATCCCAAGCATTCATACAAGTCATTAATAAGAGAACTAATCCAACAAGATCACTAATTCATGCATAGGATTAATAAGAGACTAAATTCACCATAGTATTCATACAACCATGCAACAAGGATATTAGCCCATGCTAATTGGAAATGAAAATCAACAATGAACAATGTAAACATCATGAATATTAACTAATACAAGAGAATTAAAGAAAATCTTACCATAAGTGGATGAATTGAAATACAAGCTACAAACCTCCACTTTGCTAAGTCTTGATCCAAAGCTCAAAATACAAAATTGAACCGCAGGAATAAAGCTCTAATCACTATGAGTATGTAGGAACAAACGGATCTAAAATCCGACAGGACGGATCAAAAGTTATGGAAGAAAGAAGATTGAATCTAACTAAGAACCTACTAAGTAACTACCTAATTCTCTCTCTAAACTAATCTAAGAACTTGGAATAATGATCATCCTTGGAAATTTGATCCTTGAAGTATTTATAGTGCCCACAATGCTTGGTCCAAAATGCCCTTCATTAAACGCGCGAAAAGACGAAACAACCCTCGAAATTAGGCCTGTTCGGGGCATCACACGAGTGTATACAGTCGCCGCACGAGTCCAGCTCGTGTGATCACTCGTGTGACACAACCTCACACGAACCAGAGCCTCCTCGCACGAGTGTGTGCCTGTGGTCGCTCGAGCGAGGCTTGGTCGACCCTCGATTTCTTATTTTCTTCATATCTTGAGTTCTAGAGCTCCAATTGACTCGATTCTTCTTGCGTTGCGACCCTCTCTTCAAAATCTTCGACCTGGTATATCATTTGCCTCTATTGGATCAACTCACATTTTCTGAACTTTTACGAACTCGCTCGTCTTTTGCCTATTTTTGCTCATTTTCACTACAAAACACATTTTCTTGCCATAAAATGGTTAATAGCACAATTTATACCAAATTAGGATCAAATATGAACATAAGCACATCAAAACCATATAGAAATGGATGCAAAAACTTGCAATTATGACCCTAATCATCACGCTCGAGCCTGAGTCCGAATTTGGGCTAAGTTGAGGGCAATTTCATCTTTTCGTGCATGTAATGAGGGTCAAATAAGTCTTAATGGTTGGAGAACTATATATACCAAAAGGATCAGATTTTTGAGGCATCATTCATTAGAATTAGATTCATTTTCATATTTTTAGATTAGAGAGAGATTAGGGAAGTTACTAAGTTAGTTTGTAGTTAATTTTCAATCTTCATTTGTTAATTACTTTTGATCCAACCATTGGATTTACAATCCATTCGTTGCTTTAGATTGCTCTCTTCGGTAGCTACGTTTTACTGTAGGATTTATCTTTTGGAGAACCGGATTAGAAGATAGTTATTGAAGGTTAGTGGATTGTATTTCTATTTCATATACAATTGGTAAGTTTCCTTGTAATTCTCTTGTTTTAGTGTTAATCATTATTGTAATTAGCTTAATTGTAGTTTGTACTTGCCAATTAGCAATGGGCTAATACCTTTGTTGCATTGGTGTATGGAGATTATGGTGTAGTTTAATTGCTTATTAATCCCATGCATGCATGAGCTAGCTTGATGCATTAATTGTGTGCACCAAGTGTTTGTTTTATTGCTACTATGTCAATGAGGATTGCTTAGGAGCTAAGAACTTCACAATTAGAGTATTAAGTGTTCTAGATAGATGTAAGCATTTGATTGAGTCTATTGACTTGATTAGTACCTCAAGTGATACTTATGCATGCTAGGATTGATAATTGATTAGATAAACCCATAATTGAAATACTCCAATGCACACACCTCCAACACTTGCTCATCTTATCAAAGGTGATAGATAGATATTTTGATTCTTGTTGAAAGTAGATAGAACCCAAGACCATTTCTTTACTTCTTTTAGTTAATCACCTTTGTTGAACATTCAATACTTGATTTTCAAGCCTCATTTCCCTGAGTTCGATATTATAACTTGGTCAATTGCTGAATACGACAACGTCCACGTACACTTGCGTGATTGCATACACATATTAGGCAAACAAGTTTTTAGCGCCGGTACCGGGGAAACGATTTCTTTGTAAGCTTGGTTTGATGTCTACATTTTCTTTTCTTTGTTTCCTTTATTTGTTCTTAATTATTTTTTGTGAGTGTTGATACTTGCTAATTTTTGTATGAGTGAACGTAATTGAAAATGGACGGATACAAGCAATACACGTATTCTCCACAATACATATATCCTCCTCAATCATACACATATCAACCTCATCCACATTCACTATCTCCATATCCACAAGAAGATCCTTATCCTCCTAAATCATATTCATATCAAGATCCATACTCTCATTATTATCCTTATCAAGATACATGGTCCTACACTCGACCTCCTCCTATGTCATTTCATCAAGAAAAAACTTCTCCGAGCTGTGTGGAGGAGACTCTAGCTCACATTATCAAACAATTGGAAGAGATAAGTATGGAGGATGCGAGGAAGCATGAGGAGATAAATCAGAAATTTGATGAAGTTTGCAAGTCTCATGCTCATCAAATCAAGAGCTTGGAGATCCAAATGGGTCAATTGGCTAAATCATTTAGCCAACAAGCCATAAAGGAGAAGGTTGAAGAGGAAAATTGTGATAATGTAGATGATGGAGTTGGTATGGAAGTTGATGTTTCAATAGATGGTACAAGACAAGAAGAAGTAAAAAGGGAGGAGAGTGAAAAGGAAGAGGATGAAGATGATTATGAGGAGTTCAAAGCTCTTATGATTATTTCGATTTTGATATGAATCCTCTTTATGATGATATTGAGTATGACACTTCTCTTTTTGAAATTGATAGAAATCAAGAAAAATGAGAGGAGATAGAACAAGAAGGAGTGGAAAAGGATAAAGAGGATTCAAGAGATGAAAGTAAGATGAAGATTCTACTATCGAAAAAGAGGTAGAGAAAGGTCTACTCATGGACATGAGCAAAATTGAGGAAGAACATCAAAGGGAAATGGAAGATGAGCTAAAAGTTGAAATAAGCATTTCTAAACCCTTAAATTCTTCTACTTGTACTTTAATTGATATTGATGTTTCTTATGATTTTATTATGCCTCTTGAAAGAATTGACCATAAAATAGAATTGTGGATTCTCTTAGGTATTTTTGATAGTAGGAAAGGGGGGTGGATAATAATGAGGAGAAAAGAAGAGGAAAATGGGTGTGCGTACAAGTTAAAATGTAAGAGAAAAGTTGGAGTTTGACCTAGAAATCCTACGAGTTTCCTTGATCATGAAGCTATGAGATTAAAATATGATGGCAAGGATGACAAATATCCTTAGCCATTTCGATGAGCTATAGGTGTCGTCCGGCTAAGGAATGTTAACCTAAGCGCTAGATGGGAGGCAACCCATCATTAAAAAAATTTCTTGCTTATTTTGTTTGATTTGTGGTGTAGATAGTTTTAATTGAGTTGATTTGCTTTTTGCAGGTATTTGGAAGTAAAGGGATGTGCTTTGGATTTCATGACCACTTATATGAGGTAGTGCGTTCTCTTACCTTGGTTGGTGCACTTGATTTATCATAGTTTGTGGGAGTTGCATCTTGGTATATATGGTTGTTTCTTGGTTAAGTTGAGCTTGAATATGCATTAGTTGATTCATTGATTCATTTCAAATCCATTTTCATCACTTTTTGCCAAACTTTAAGGATACTCGATCCGAAAAAGTTTGGGGGTGTATTCATTCTTCAAATTTTAGATTTGCAATGACAATTGACGTGAATTGTGAGCTTTAGAAATGTGTTTTGAGGAGAATTCTCTTCCACTCGGCCAAGAAGAAAGAGTAAGGAGAAGTTTTTTGCACTCTCCCATTCAAAAATCCAATTTAAGGTATGACTTTACACTCTCTTATCCCTATGGCTTACGATTTTTGAGATTCTTGTGGTATGCTCTACTTTGATAGATGATAACTTAGATGTTATATTGATTGATGATTCGATTTTTACCTATATCTTGTTGTTGTATTTGATTGCTTTTGTTGCAACTTTGGGAAGTGAATGCATTGAGATAGGTTGGTGATTGTTTTAGTGGTGTAGTTACTGCATAGTTAGATGTAATGTATATATTGCTTAATTCATGTTTTGCCTATTGTGTAGTTGATTCTTTGAGACTTGATATATGAATGAGATGTGCATGCTTATTAGGATATGAGTCATGATCACATTAACCCGTGAGATTTGAGCCTATTTTCCCATTTTCACTATAAATGGATGATATTTCTTTGATGAGATCCACGTGGTGCATGATCACTTTAGAACTTGGCTTGAGTCTTGTTTGAGGTCACACATGATGATTAGTTTGCAAAGCATGATATGAGGCCATCTTTGATCTTATTTAGTCACTTTGCCAAAATGCCTACTAATGACATCATTTCCATTGTTTACCATTTTGTGCCTTTAAGACTTTTCCTTTGGCTAACCATATTTGAAGCCATACTTCCTTCCTTTTTGAACTCTCTTGTCCCTATGATTAGTAGAGTGAAAAGAAGGAAGGAAGGTGGTGAGATGATGACAGAATGGTTGCTAAAAGTGAAAAAATATTCAAGATGCATGGAATTCAAAAGTGCAAGTGCAAAACAAACCATGAAAGGTTGATTCTTGTGTTGTGATGATCACAAGTTGAGAAAAAGGGAAGCAATTTACTTAAAAAAAGAGTGATGAATGTGATAATTGCATGAAGAAGCAAGTGCTTATAGCAAGAAGAATGTGAATGATCTCATATGTTCCTTCTATGCTTTACTAATCATATGTAGTCACTTTTATCCAAATTTCCCTACCCTACCAAAGAGCCGAAACTACAACCTATGAAGGTCCTCATTGACTTGTGAACGAGTTGTCGAATCAAGTAATGGAGAACTTGAGACTCTTGCAAAGCCTATGGTAGTGAATGTACTTTGTGTGATGATAGATTGAACCTCATACACTTGAGAGATGCGTTATACACTTCCTTGTGAGGATCTTGACTCATTGACTTGATCATGTGTGCATTGAGTTTGTGTAGATAGTTGATTAGATGATATTGCATGGATAGATTTGCAAGATATTAGGTGATGTATGTGTGGCATTTAATTGTGTATTAGTTGCTCATTGATACAATTATTCCCCTTATCTTATCGCTTCATTGCCCGAGGTCGTGCAACGATCAAGTTTGGGGGTGTGATTAAGGTAATAATTGCATCATATTTGGTATAATATAGCATGATATTGAGTGATTTGTATGCATTACTGACCCTAATATGCTATATATTGTGATATTCACCCTTTTGTGGAAGAAAGTTGATTTGATAGGTTAAAATGGGCAAAATCGAGAAAATCATGATTAGGAAGGCGAGAAAACATGATCCGAGCATTTGAGGAAGCTTAGATGATCAAGAGGAAGACCCTAGGAAGCTTGGACGAGCCATAGGATCGAAATAGAAAAAGTCAGAAACGAACGTCAGAGAAAAAACTTTGACCGAGCGTTGACCAAACCATGTCCGAGCGCCCGTGAGCTGGTGACCGAGAGAATTCCACATGCACCTTGTTCAAGCTCACGCTCGAGCTGTAGTTGAGGAGCGCTCGATCAGCCATGATCGAGCGCCATTGCACTGATGATCGAGCCTGAGTCAGGATTTTGGCTAAGTTGGGGGCAACTTCATCTTTTCGTGCATTTAATGAGCGGTAAATGAGTCTTAATGATTAGAGCACTATATATAGAATAAGGATAAAATTTTGGAGGTATCTTTCATTAGAATTAGATTCATTTTCATATTTACTAGATTAGAGAGAGAATAGGAAAGTTACTAAGTGGGTTTGTAGTTAGTTTTCCATCTTCATTTGTCAATTACTTTTGATCTAACCATTGGATTTACGATCCGTTCATAGCTTTAGATTCCTCTCGTCATTAGCTACGTTTCTACGGTAGGATTTATCTTTTGGAGTTCCGAATTAGAAGATAGCTATTGAATATTAGTGGATTGTATTTCTATTTCATATACAATTGGTAAGTTTCCTTGTAATTCTCTTATTTTAGTGTTAATCATGATTGTAATTATCTTAATTGTAGTTTGTACTTGCCAATTAGCCATGGGTTTATACCTTTGTTGCATTGGTGTATGGAGATTATGGTCGGTGTAGTTTAAATGCTTATTAATCACATGCATTTATGAGCTAGCTTGATGTATTAATTCTCTAAATTGTTGATTGATTGAACTTTTGGTGAAAGCATTTGGATGTTTTGAGCCTATGTGAGTTAGCAACATATAAGAATTGAGTTAATTCATAAAAGTTAATGATTGATAATTGTGCACACCAAGTGTTTGTGTTATTGCTACTATGTCAATGAAGATTGCTTAGGAGCTAAGAACTTCACAATTAGAGTATTAAGTGTTCTACAGATATCTAAGCATTTGATAAAGTCTATTGGCTTGATTAGTACCTCAAGTGATACTTATGCATGCTATGATTGATAAGTGATTAGATGAACCCATAATTGAAATACTCTAATGCACACACCTCCAACACTTGCTCATCTTATCAAAGGTGATAAATAGATATTTTGATTCTTGTTGAAAGTAGATAGAACTCAAGACCATTTCTTTTACTTCTTTTAGTTAATAACCGTTGTTGAACATTTAATACTTACTTTTCAAGCCTCGTTTCTCTGAGTTTGATATTATAACTTGGTCAATTACCAAATACGACAATGTCCACATACACTTGTGTGATTGCATACACATATTAGGCAAACAGTGTATCCCTCCATACACCTGTTTGCTATATCTGGGACCAGCAGATACACCATCGTAACCCACTGATACACCAACAAAACCCTCTGAAACAACCAAAACTCCATGGTTGGCTCTGTAGAACTCGACCTTGTAAAGTACATTGTGGAGAACACACCTCTCTACGTACACCTACAAACCCTACTACTGAGAACCTAACTTCTGACCAAAACCCTCACACTGAAGTACACAATGATGATGTGGAAATGGCTGAGAAGGAATACTCATCTGAGTCTGAGAAGGTTGAGGAATCACCCAAGAAAAGAAAAACAAGAGGAAGAGGAGTCCCGTAAATAAGAAAGGTACTAGACGATTATTTCGCAATGTGTCTAGGAAACACTATTTTGAAACATCAAAGAAAGGAAATGTGAATGAAGAAGGAAGAGCATCCGAACCCATTTCTGTGGATGACTCAATTGATTCAAGTGAAAGTGATGAAGGAGACATAACCCCTGCTCCTGTTGATGATCAAGCACCTGGTGATGGATGAAAGGAGGACCAAGAAAAGATATGATCCAACTAGAATAGTGGTGGACACTTCTCTTGAAAGGAAGAAAACCTCAAAGCGTGTTCCAAGTGATCTTGATTCAAGCTCTACATCAAGTTCTGATGACAGTGAGAAAGGTGCATCTCAAGATTCTAATAATAGCACCTCTACCGATGATGATAATGATGTTGTTTATCATGGTATTGGTAGTGCTAAGTTTGAGAAGCTTAGTAGGAGACTAATCTTGTCTGAATGAAGGATTAGAGAAGCTAATTTACATAAACAAAACTTAATAAGTTTTCTAGTCTAGAAACTTATTAGAAGGTGTTAATTATGCTCATCCTTACATTGAATCTTGGATTGTTGAGTTTTACTGTAATTTGAAGAAGTGTACTAGAAGGAGAAACAGTAAGAGGTATGGAACTATGACATTTAACGGTGAGGAAATAACTATTAATCTTGGGGTGATTAATGCTTTCCTAGGAACCTTATATGTTGAGGATGGTGAAGTTCCATCTATGGATAAGATCATTTGTGTTCCTACTGGTGGGAAAGTTACGACATGGTCCAAAAATATGTTGTCCTCTGTGTTAACAAGACTTTTCTATGTTATGCATAAGCTGATAGTTTACAATTGGTTACCTACCACTAATACCACTGTTGAATGAGTTCTATCTAGGGCAAGCTATCTTTAGTCACATGATGAGGTTTGCTGCCAATATTGGTGAAAGATGTATTCTACCATTTCCCTCCTTGATCTTTGAGTACTTAATGCATGTTCATTTCAAGATCAGAAAAGGTGAGATGTTTAATGGAAAGGTTTAACCTCTTGGGATATCAAAGGTTCTGCTAACTGGATCTAGGATTTTGGTTCTGCCATGGGAAGGTTGTTGGGGAATTAAATGCGGATCTATTCGGGATTTACGCTAAACACAAATTTAAGCCCACAATTAATATCATTATTTAAACATAATTAAATAAAATAATTGTATACCCAACAACAGGCTTTGCATGCAAAACCTATGATCAAATAATATCATGTAAAGCCCTAAACATGCGGAACTAAGGGATTTAGTGAATTATACCTCTTGATGAAAAGGCAGTTTCTGAGACAAAAGGCATCCTTTGTTTCCTTGGTGAAAGGCACTTTCTGAGACAAAGGGCGTATTTGGTTGAGCTGCTTTCGCAAGGCTGTTGGGATCAAAGGCGTCCTTTGAGATCCTCTATAGGCAGATAGTGTCAACAATGGACTTGAAGGCGTCCTTCTTGAGACCCTCAATTTGACAACCCAAAAGCCTTCTCAAGTATTCCCTCGTCCTTGTTCATACACCCGGTGGGAGGCCACACGAACAATCACAACACAAGGAAAGAAAAAATATTTGCTACCCAAGATTACTGGTAATTTTCAAAAATTACCTCCTCATAATAATTATGAAGTCTTGTATCATCTCATATTTATAATGAGAATACAAGATCTTGAATATCTTGAATATCTAATATTTCAAATCTTGATTATCATGAATATCAAATATTCTAATCTTGATAATCTTGAATACTAAATATTCAATTCTAGATATCTCTTTTTTCATTATTTTAAAAAAAATACAATATATATATAATTCCATGAGATCTTGATTTTATTAGATATTCTTGTATCCAAGATACATATCTATTTTTCATAAAATCTATCACTAATTTATTATATAATTTTTTCGAAAATTAATGATTATTTGGGCCCCAAAATTATTTCTTTAATTTAATCACCTTATTCATTGTTGGACATTTAATTGGGCTACTTGAGGGGCCTTTAGGAGAATTAAGATTGGACCTCCTAATGGGCCTTGAATTCTAACATTGAGCCCAATGTCATTCAACCCATTAACATTAATCTCACTCCACTGTAGGATTAATGTTGCACTATCCTTCTTAACCCATATTACAATCATATGGCTCCCGGTCATTATTTCCCGTGTTTAAGATTCGCTTGTCCGTTAATTAATCAAGCCACTGAACGCTTTAATTAATTTAACATCTTAACCTTGGAGTAAGGACAACTCTTCTTTATCATCATACCGGAAACAAATTCCACTTGCAAGATTTAGTATGACGAACGTTTAGAGCCCACCAAGTGGACTAATCATGCAAGACTCTCCAAGCACACGTTCCTCTGTATTAAATCTTAGCAACTGTCATGTTCTCAATGGCGTCACCCAAGATGCAAAGTATTGAGTCTTATTGACTCTCTACCCATAATAAAATAAAGTGCCACACATGGATCACACACAGTCCTATTTAAGGGAGAGGGGTTTAGAAACAAACGACCACTGAGGTCTAATTCTTCATCCCATAAATCAGTCCTGAAGAATTACCTCTCTGTAGGTCCTCTTCAATGCATCATCATGCACTAGTGCAATCCCTTGGTCAAGATAAGCCAATCTGGGATCTACACATCAATCGTTTACTAACGGGGTGTTCAAATCCCATCTAGGTTGTGAATTTAGTACTTGTTACAAGAAACTGATAATGTGATCTTGTTGTGAGTTATCCGGGGATCACCACATTTATCTATAGTGTAACTTGTACTATTATATGAACGGATTGCAATAAATAAATAACATTCATATTTATCTAAAGCACAGTGATAAAAGATTTATTTAAGATAAAGCTCAAAGATTCAGTTTAGTTATACAAAGTAAAAGTATACTTTCTAGTATAACCCTAACAAAGGTAATCCGGTGGAAAGGCCAACTGAGGAAGCTGCAACTACTGAAGCATTATCTGCTCCTACTCCTGCTCCTGCTCCTGATGTTGAGAATCAGAATGAGAACATTCCTGGCAACACTACTGAGGCAGAGGAGATGAATATCCCTATGATTACCAATAAGTTATTTGTTATGAGACATATTGAATTGCTACAATATTAGATAAATGAGTTGCAGGTAATACAAACATTTTGGAGAAACCTATTTTCTGCTCCACCAGGGGGAGATTAAGGTGATGTGCAAAGGAGAATGCCTAACACTGGTGTTAGGATTGAAAGATGAATGTTGTACCACCACCTCCACCTGAAGTTGTACCTGATGCTCCTGAATCTCATGTTGCTGAGACTGTTGCTGCAGATATGTCACTACCAGATTAAGAACCAGTTGTTGTTGACCCTGATACTATTGCTGATGCTACAGATGTTGTTGTTACTGATCATAATGCTCCCACTGTTGATGAGGAAGAAATTGTTGCTGCTGTTGTTAATGATGTAAGTCACTGCTGATGATAAAGCTCAGACCAAGGAGCTTTATGATGATCTTCCTATACCTTGATAGAGGGAGCCTGAACTGAAGCTGGAATTTTTTTTAAGTTGTTTGAAGTTGATCAATAGTACATGCGGAGAAAATTCAGAATTAGTGCTTTGATTTATAAACTGAGTTATTACACCAGTAATAATGATTGAGGACTTCTTTTTATTTCTTGTATTTGTTTATGTTTAATTCTTGTTGATACTATCATAAGACAATGTGTTATGTCTAGGTTATGATTTATGGATTTGCATTGGAGTATTTTTCAAGAGTTTGAACATGTGGTTGGTTCAAATTTCTGTAGTTTGATCTTATATTTGATATTCTTCCCTACACTATGTGCTTTAATTGGTTAGAAATGTATCTATTGATATTCAATAACATATTTCGTTTGCTGATGTTTTTGATGACTTCATGTTTGTTGTAGCAGAAAGGTCAAATTGGGGGGAGATTATTGATGTGGTGTTACCACCAATGTTACTTTGAGTGACATAACATCAATTATTTAACCTTTTTTTTAAAGTGTTACTATTTTTATTCTCATGTTGCACTTAATGTTACTCTCAATATTATTGATTGTAGGTTTGACGATCAAGATCATTCTCCAATATTCCAGAAGAATTCCAGAATGATCTTCCACATTGAAGAACAAAGACGAGAATTCTAGATCATACGGTTACAGATCATGGGAGAGAGAACAACTGCCACTTTGGCCGAATTTTGATATTGCATCCAATGTTGGAACACTTGCGGTTAACAAAAGAACAACACTAACGATTATTTGGCAGTTACTTGAATATATTCTAGATCATTCTCAAAGGATCTAAGAATAGAGATTTCACGTCTACAACCATCTATAAATAGAGACTGCACTTCAACCACCAAATGACTGATTCAATCGAGTACTAGTTGTTCAGTGTTTAGTGCATCCAGAATAATAGGTCATTATTTCTCAAGGTCTATCCAAGATGCTAGTAGATAGGGTTTCTTTAGCATTCCTCGATAGATCATTTTAGGCAAGTGTATTTTACATTTTGTCACTTTAGATTCAGATAAGGTCAAGCTATTTCTTGTTTGTATTCATTATCTTATTAGTGAATTGTTTCGCCCTGACGGCATCATAGACTATTATATAGTCTATGAAAAAATTAACTTCATTTGCAAAATATAGTCAGAGTCTTCCACTGTTCTTATTTGTTCTTTAACTGATTAAGTGTTACACTGAATGTGTCAACATTCTGAGTAACATCACTCTGGTAAAAAAATTTCTAACTCTATTTTTCTCCCAAAATCAAAATCATTATTCGTTTATATCAGAATTAATCTAATATATTATTCATTTGTTTTTATTTCTTTCTTTTTAACAACTTGACACAAAGGGAAATCTGTTTTCTCAAAACCAATAGCAAGAACAAACTGTTGGTCCCGAAACGAGTACAATCAGTGTATGGGGGGGAATACACTGATGTTGGATTTTCTGAAAGACTCAGAAAAATGCTCTTACACTCTCAGTCAGGATTTCCTGAATTACTCAGTATGCTGAAGGTCCACAGGGACAATTCAGTAACGAGTCAGATAAACTGAGTGTGAGTGAAGTGCCTGGAAGCTCAGCAGAGATAACAAACATACTGA
>JAPKLY010000449.1:324682-367763 GCA_026898435.1 Prunella vulgaris | reverse complement strand
CATCTCTTATTTCCATATTTTTGGGTGTAAGTGTTTCATCCTGAACAATGGGAAAGACCAGCTGAAAGCCTTTGATAGCAAATCTGATGAGGGAGTTTTCTTAGGATACTCCTCAGTCAGCAAAGCTTTCAGGGTGTATAACTGTCGGACCCTTTGTGTGGAGGAAACACCTCATGTTGTGTTTGATGAGACTGCATCAGTGCATAGGAAACAGGTTCCAAGTCCTGATACTGAGGGAATTACCAAAAGGGTAACAAGGCTGAGTCTGAAGAATCCTGAATTCAAGATCAAACTTGTCAGTGCTCCCAAGGGATGGGATGATGATGATGAAGATCAGGATGGACTTCAGGCCAACCCTCAGCAAGCCCCTGCCTCGGAAAATGTTGAGTCTCAGACGGAGGGACAGACTCAACCTGAGGTACGTACTGTCGGTGATGATGCTTCTGCACCTGAGACAGTTACTGAGTCCAACACTGTAGGGGGAAACAATTTCTCTGATATTGGTCAACCCTCAGGAAATGACTCAGTATCCCCTGTTCTTGCTCGTTCTGCTTCTTTGCCTATTATTATTGAGACTAATGTTTCAGGATCAGGCAATGGAACATCAGTAGCTCCCAGTGCTCCAGTCAGCAGGAGGCGATGGCTAGATGATCACTCATTGGCTGATATCATTGGAGATATCAATGAGGGGGTCAGGACGAGGTTGTCCTTTGGTGAAAGCGCTATGTTTTGTTGCTTCCTAAGTGATCAGGAACCTACAAGCATAGAAGAAGCTCTAGCTGATCCCAACTGGATCCTAGCCATGCAGGATGAGCTCAATCAGTTTGAGCGGAATCAGGTTTGGGAGTTAGTGGATAGACCTAGGCGTCAACATGTTATTGGCACCAAATGGGTTTTCAAGAACAAGAGGGATGAGAAGAATGTTGTTTTCAGAAATAAGGCCAGGCTTGTAGTAAAAGGTTACTGTCAAGCCGAAGGTATCGACTATGATGAGACCTTTACTCCAGTCGCAAGATTAGAAGCAATCAGGTTGTTTCTGGCTTATGCAACATTCAAGAAATTCAAAGTGTATCAGATGGACGTAAAGAGTGCTTTTCTGAATGGTGTACTGAATGAGGAGGTGTATGTTGAGCAACCTCCTGGATTCAAAGTTGGTAATAAAGCTTGGTATGATACATTATCCCAATTCCTGATAGACCACGGGTTCGTGAAAGGAACAGTGGACAGGACCCTCTTCCGGATCACCGAAGGGGAAGACATTCTCTTGGTTCAGATTTATGTGGATGACATAATATTTGGATCTCCTAATCTGAAGCTTTGGGAGAAATTTTCCAAGCTGATGACTGGGAAATTTGAGATGTCAATGATGGGAGAAATGAATTTCTTTCTGGGTCTCCAAGTCAGGCAAACTGACTCCGGAATTTTCATCAATCAGTCCAAGTATGCGAGGGACTTGATTCAGAAATTTGGAGTTCAGTCCAACAGAGTCTCACGCATTCCCATGAACACGAATGAGAAGCTGGATCCTGACAAAGAAGGAGCCTCAGTAAATCAGACTGAATATAGGGCACTAATTGGATCTTTATTATATCTGACTGCTAGTCGTCCTGACATCACTTATGCAGTTGGAGTTTGTGCAAGGTATCAGTCTGATCCAAAGAAGAGTCATTTAGAGAGTGCCAAAAAGATTCTGAAATACCTAAGAGATACAGTCAACTTAGGACTTTGGTATCCCTCTGATGACAACCTAGAACTGACTGGCTATTCAGATGCTGATTATGGAGGCTGTAGACTTGATAGGAAATCAACTACAGGCACATGTCAGTTTCTAGGGAGTAAACTGATCTCTTGGTTTTCTAAGAAGCAAACCAGTGTTGCAACGTCTACTACTGAGGCTGAGTATATGGCGGCAGGCAGTTGTTGCTCTCAGATTCTTTGGCTGAAACAACAACTGAGAGACTACCAAGTTGAGGCCACTGAAGTCCCAATGTATTGTGACAATAATAGTGCCATTGCCATATCCCAAAACCCAGTCTTACATACAAGTTGTAAGCATGTAGACATCAGGCATCACTTTATCAGAGATCATGTTGAGAAGAAGGACATCAGGATGGAGAGAGTCCCTACTGAAAAACAGAGAGCTGACATCCTGACTAAGGCTTTGCCTGAAACCAGGTTTGTTGAGTTATCAGTAGAGTTAGGACTCCTTGACCCAGGCTTAGGTGATTCAGTTTGAATCTCTGATAAGAATGCACAAGGTCAGGGGGAATAACTCATATGGACTCAGGATGAAGGGAACTCAGAGAGAATGTGAATGGTTGTAGGGGGAACATTCAGTACAAAATGGATGATCAGTATAGACTGACTAAGATTCAGGACACAGAGTTCAGGGCTTGTCACCCTGATAGGGCAATAAGTGGTATCAGTCAGAATACATATCTGACTGACTGGTATGTTTCCTGATTTTTGTCTAGTCATCTGATATTGCGTGCATTATCCTTTTTACTGTGCTGTATTGTCAAATCAATTTAATTTGTCAAATGATCCCAGCCGTTCGTTTTAATATTCGGTTATTATTTAATTCAATTTGTTTGAAATAAATACGGACATGCTCTAATGTGCATTTAATGCACTGTGGGCGGGAACAGTTATCAATAAAATTTTGACCAATTACCTTTGAAGAACCGAAAAGGCAAAATGCTTTTTACTGCTCAAATCTTGTCCATTGAATCCCATAGGTCACTATTTTCTAAACCGTCCGATTAAAACCGAATTTTTCTTTCTATAAATAAGAGAAGATCGTGTAGTTAAAACTTTTATGCACCCAATATTTTCTTAACTTATCTTCTCTAAAAACCGATTCTCTTCAAATCTCTCAAAATCTTCCATGGCTTCACCCTCTGCAGATACCTTTTTTGGAAACCTTTTCCATCTAAGAAATGAAATACATTACGAGCCTTATGGAGATTTTTCTTCTAATAACCCTGATATTATGCCTGTGCGAGACCTATTTGATAATGCAGGTCTTCTGCAGTTCGTCACTGCAAAGCCACAGAGGCTCCACCCCAGACTCATTGCTGCCTTCTACCTGAAGATGGCGAAGTACAAGGACTCCCAGGAGTGGGAAACTTGTATTCCCTTGACCACCTGTGAGAAAGGAAAGGGTGGTGAGGAGGAGATGGTCAGAAGGTGGGTCACCTTCAACGTTCGGGAGAAGATTAAGGAGGTTTTTAATCTTCCCAACAAAGGACGAAGCCCAGTGGAATATGGGTTTGGGAATGAGAAGGATTTTCTCCAGTCCCTGTGTGATGGAGATGTCGTGCTGAAGTCCGGCCTGAATAAATCAGTCTTGAGGACTGAAAGCCGTCACTTCTTCGACCTGACGAGTCAGGGAGTGATGGGCATTGCTGGAGGATTGGAGCAGATCTCCAGGCCGAAGCTGTTCACAATGATGGCTATTTCCGACGCCCCTCTGCATAATTTTGACTGGGAGGGTTACTTCCTCCAAATGCTGGTGGCTGAGACCAGCAAGATCAAGTACTCGTCACAGGGGCAGGCGACTTTTGAGGCCAAGATGCATTTTGGCACCAAGATCTCCATGCTCTTGGAGACTCTGGATCTCGGTGTTGTGGATCAGGCTCAATCACTCGAGATCCCAGCGAAAATCCATCTCTTCAGAGCATATTCCGATGATGCTGGCATAAGGAGAAGGCCTCGAACTCAGAAGAAGAAGGCCCAGGCGAGCAAGACTGGGAAAGTCCAGGCTCAGGCAGGCAAATCTTCAGAGTCTGATACAGCAAAGCCAGCGGAGGGTAAATCCAAGACCCTCAGACCCAAGCAACAAAAGCTGAAATTTCTCTACTCTGGGTCAGCTGGGCGACAGAAGAAGCTTATGGAGATGCAATCTGCTGAATCTGTTGAGAAGGAATCAGCTCAGGCGCAGGATTCTGCGGAAGCTGTTGAGAAGGAACCAGCTCAGGCGCAGGATTCTGCTGAAGCTGTTGAGAAGGAACCAGCTCAGGCGCAGGCTGTTCCTGAACTTGCCACGATTGCATCCCCTGAACCCAACCAGCTGATCCTTACTATTGCTGAATCCTATCAGAGTTTGGGTCAGGAAGAGCCTGCTCAGGAAGGAGGAGTTGAGCAAGAGGCTGCTGAACCAGTTCAGACTGAAGCACCATGGCCTTTCCCTGCGCCCGATGTAAACAGTTTATCAGCTTTTTGAAATAGTTGCAAGGGGAGAGGCTGCTGAGATGGTGGAAAGGAGATTCCCTGATCTTACTGAGGCTCAGAAGGAGGCAGTTGTGCAACTCCGCACTTTTGCCATGATCAGAAATGCTACTTGGTCTGAGCTCAGTCAGCTAGGAGAGTCCAGAGGATGGGACTGCATTGCAGATTTAGAAGCCGCCCTCTTTGATCATTTTGGTGTTAACTCTTTACATCATCTGATCAAAATGGTGGATTTTATGAGAACAGTTCGCAAAACATATCCTGAGCCCGAGACTCAGTTGGCTGAAGTGAAGGGAAAGGAGAAGGAAGCAGAAACGGAGGTGATTGTGATTGCTGATGACGATCAGCAAGGTGGCACTGAGGGAGTCAGTGCACCGGCCGATGATGCACCCCTTGGACCCGGGGCAGCGGAGGCTTCAGGAGAGGGTCGATCAGGTCTTATCCGAGTTCGAGGAAACTGGATCACCCCAGCGGCTATGTTCACTGAAAATTCCTCACGAGCTCTTTCGAATATGCACAGAAGGGTAATTCTCGTTGAGCGAAAGGCAATTAGGGTTGATAAAGATTCTAGAACTCTGAATAAGAAGATGAAAAGGCTGGATAGAGACCTGAATGATATGGCCACTGATGTGCATGCAACAATTGATTTCTTTGGCGAAGCTCGGACTGAAATCAATGTAGAACTAACTGCCATTTCAGAGCAAGCCAAGGATGCCATTCAGAACTGCAATCAGATGGTTTCAGATGTGCAGACTCAGCAGGAGACTAAACTTGCCAACTTTCTGGATCAACAACTGTCTGAAAAGGTTGATCAACTGGTTGATGAGAAATTGGTCAAGTTAAGAACTGAACTGAAGGAGGACCTGCTGAGGGAATTGTCTGCACAGGAGAAGGAGAAAATTGCATCTGCCCTAGACTCAAGGATGCAGAACTTCGAAGGTCGACTAAAGGCTGCACACAATTCAGCCGTTGATCAGCTCAGTATCGGCCTGAGAGGGATGGTGGGGCAGATTGGGCAATTGCAGGTAAAGCAGACTGAGATGGATAGTGTTGGTCCCGAAACGAGTTAGATCAGTGTATGGGGGGGGATACACTGATGTCAGATTTTTCTGAAAGACTCAGAAAAATGCTCCAACGTACTCAGTCAGGAATCCCTGAAGTACTCAGTATGCTGAATGTCCGCAGGGGCAGCAGGGACGGTTCAGTAACGAGTCAGATAAGCAGAGTAAGAGTAAAGTGCTCGGAGACTCAGTAGAGATAACAAACCTACTGATTGCCCGGAAGCGAGTCAGTTGGACAACTATCTCAGTGAGTCAAAGTACGTGCGGAAAGTGAGCCCTTAGATTCTACTCGTTTTAGTTTCTGAAAACGTTTTCTCTGAGTTGCTTAGTAAATAGGTGGTTAAGGCAGAGTGCACAGTATTCAGATTCAGGATGATTGATTCAGTCCTGAAGTTAAAGCCAATGCAGTATGTTCAGTTTAATATGATGACATTTATGATCCTGAACAAAACAGTAAATCAGCACACAGGGGACTTTTTAACGTGGTTCGGAGAAAACCAACTCCTACGTCCACGACCTGATTTAACAGGAAGCTATCCTCAAAACCCTGAGGATAGGTACTTGGGTTTTACGTGCCAAGGGACACGAATAGCCAACTTCCTCTCTTAGGAACTGACCCCTGGGCGTTTTACAAGTCCCAGTCCTTCTAACCAACCTATCTCACACTTTGAGAGGTTTGGTATTCTGGTTTCCAACTAAGATAGCTCTAGCAATACAAATCAGTGCTAAATAATAGAGCTATCGATCTAAGCAAATACAGAGTGAATCCTACTACAACACTAGGGAAATTTAATTGCAGAGTGTTGTTTATGATATGCTTTGTGTTCTTGGATTCTTGAGAGTTCTCTTGGAAATTTCCCGTTAACCTTGAATGGGTGCAAGGTTCTCCATATTTATAGGCAAGATTGAAAAATAGATCTGTTGAAGGAGATCAAATCAAATCTTTCCTATTTTAGGTAGATTGCAGGCTAGAAATACTGTTTGACCTACCCGCCATGCTTATTCTGGTAAGTTGTCACATCACCTGCAACCTTTTGAGACGCATTAAATGCCGCATTAAATGCTGTGCAGACTCCGTGCTTACGTGTCGAAAGATCATTGGCTCTCCGCTATAACGGCTAGTTGACCTTCAGACATTTATCCTTCCTCGTACATTCAATGCTCTGAGTCCCTTGTAATAACTCAGTCTGAACGTGTGCCTCAATGGAGTCTTACTGACATTCTTTTTGTCTCTTGTCCCATAGCATAAATAACCTTTTGCTTTGGACTGACATGATTCAGGTGATCTAAACCACAGCCTGAGTCAGGTCCTAGGTGCATTCTGCACAGCCTGATAGGTTATTCAGCACAGTATGTGTTACCTTTTTGCTTCGGACTTACAGGATTCAGGTGAACTGAACCAAGGCCTAAGTCAGGTCCTATGTGCATTCAGCACAGCCTGATAGGTAATACTTACTCTTCACTGACTGAGTTCTGTCCTGAACATGCTTAGTGTATTCAGTAGAAACATCAGACAATGGTACTTCAGGATTGACTTCAGGATGAATCAGCAGGCTTCGATCTTCAGCTTCAGAACAGACAATCTTCAGCGAGACTGACTGACTCGTTCAGAATGATTTACGCTTCAGACTTCAGTAAATTGGGTCGACTCCAATATTCTTCAGTCTTCAGCATGATCCTTCTGTACTGAATCTCTAACCTAACTATCCTAAACTATTTTATCCTGAACACTATACTTAGGCAAATTCATCAGGGGTTTTGGGATCTAATCAAAATACTCAGATTGTCCCAACACCTATTATGTTATACTTTGTGCATTTAACCCATTTTGGCTAGAAAGTTGTGATTATAGGTGAAAACGAGCAAAATGGGGAAGAAACGAGCAAGATCAAGAAAAGTCCTAAATTCTGGAGTTGAGCCAATGGAAGCAAATGATGAATGAGGTTAAATAGCTCGAAGAGAGGGTCACAACGAAAGAAGAATCGAGTCAATCGGAGCTCTAGAACTCAAAATATGAAGAAACAAGGAAAGTCGAGCATCGACCGAGCTAAGAACTCAAATCGACAGCAAGCCTACACAAATCGGCAGCTAGCAAGGCACAAATCGGCGTGCACGTTGAGTAACGACCAAGGTCGGCAGGCACCAAAGCGCAACTCGGCAGTGGCGGACTTCGCGCGACCTAGCTGTCGAGCTAGGTCGGCAGTCACTATGCCTCTGGTCGGCAGCCATGCAGAATTTCCATATTTTAGGGCTATTTTCGTATTTTCGCTTGTTTTAATGAAGGGCATCTTGGTAAATGATCTAAGGGTACTATATATACTTACATCTCAGATTTCCTAGGACCTTCTCTCATAATTCTTAGATTACACACATCATCATAATCTCTCTCTAGATTTTTAAAAGTTAGAGGTAGTTTCTAGTTGGGTTCCTTAGATTTCTTCTTGCGATTTCTTCGATAACTTTCGATCTACCGTTCGGATCTTCAATCTGTTTGTTCCTGCACTCTCGTCTCAACTAGGGCTACGTTTCTTCCATTTGAATTTCATTTTCCAATGACGGATCATTTTATAGCTTTTATAGGTAATTAGTATCTTTACAATTTCCATTATAATTGGTAAGATTTTGTATTCTTATTTCAATTTCAGCATTATGATGATTGTAGCTAGTTCAATTACTCTTTTGTTCTCCAAATTAGCCATGGGCTAATACTTTTATGTGTTAGTGTATGATTCCTATGGAGTAATATGGTGTTAATGTTGATCTTATGAATGCTATGAGATGTTGTATGATCAATTCTCTATATTGATGATTTGTATGAATGCTTCGAATGCATCTTTGATTGATTGGGCCATTAGGGAATTAGTCTCATATGAGAATTGAGCTCTTTTCCTAAATCTTCTTGTTATTAGGCCAATGCATGCTAGGTGTTTGATTAAATTCCTAGGATAGTGAGAATTATTCTAGAGAATAGGCACTACAATTGTAGCTTGATGTGTAATTAGTGAGACCTATGCATGTTAAGAAGGTTTTGCCAAATTGATTGTCCAATCATTCATAGCAAGACTAAGTGATACAACACCATGTGAAACATAGGATAGTACACTAATATATATCCCCTCCACTTGCTCACTTTGCACAAAAGTGATAGGTAGTTTACTTTCTCGACAAGTTAGTAGACATTAGAAACCTTCCCCACGTTATTGCTTTGTGTGATTTCGAATTTGAATAACAACATACCTTACAATCTCCCTTCTCCCTGTGTTCGATACATAATAAACTTGGTCATCTTGCCACGACGATAACGATCATGTGTATTTGCGTGTAGACACCATTTGGGCAAACATTGCAATTAATTGTTGAAAAAAAAATTAACAAGATTTACATTAGAAAACTGCAACTTTTGTTTAGTGGATATAAACTTACCCTGTGAGAATTTATGCCTAAATAGTATGTTGAGCATTCTTTTATCTGAAATACTCTGTCATGAATTATGTTCTTCAGAACTTGTTTTGAATATGTATCAGTCACTCTGTATGCATACATAAAAATGATGAAGGCAATTAAGACTTACCTTTCTTTTCCAATAAAACGTACCGAAATTTTCAATGTCTTAGTAAACCCCTTTGAGCCTAAATAAAATCTTTTCTTTTACCACAAAGTTATAATTATACGTTCTGAAGGAGTGCATAAGGTGAATTATTCTTGTGAAGGTGTAAAAAAAGAAGAAAAAAAAGGAGAAAGTAAAAAAAAAAGATATTTATCGAAATAATGATGAGGACGACGAAGGACAGTATTAAAGATATTTAAAGATGTGAATCAAGGTCTGAATGTAAATGTTCCCACAATTGATTGCAGACCACTTTGAGTCAAAATTCTGAGGCGATTTTATTCATAACTTTACCCTAAGCCTCATTACAACCAAATAAAGACCTTGTTGATGTTGAAAAAATGTTATGCAATGTGTTGCCATCATTTTAGACAACATCAGAATTCACCCTTTCTACTAACTTTCCTAATGATTTTTCCATGTTATATTACTTGTCTAGGCATGGAAGTTGAAGACGTGAAGGTCCCAGAAGGTTCTAGAATGTCAGGCGGTTCCATTTCTTGAGTAGAGAGATATCCACTAACTTGGAAGTTATCATTATGGGCGGTTATTTTGAAGCCCACTACTTGGCTTCATTATGGAGTGGAGAGCTCATTATCTACGTCTATAAATAGAGCACCACTTCATCATTTCAAAGGATGACCGAAAAGTATAATTCAGAGTTGAACGGATCATGTGTCATTCACTAGATTCTAGGTTATACACGGTTCATCAGAATGTTGGGAACATTAGTCTCGGCATTGTTCACAACATTCATTGTTTGATCTAACAATCCGTTCGGCTGAACGTAGACGTGTTAGGTTTTGTTTAGGTCTATTCTTATAGGTCTTGTTTAGATCCTTGTGTGATCTTGTGTAGGTCTTGCGCGGCCTTGAATTTTGGTTTCTTGTGTAAACCTTGTATTTGTGTCACTACAAGTTATAGTGAAGTTTCTCTGCTAGTGAGATAGCATAGTCTATACATTTTTGTATAACCTATGAAAATTTTGATATCCCTTTGCAAAAGTGTGCGTTTAAGTCTTCCGCTATGTAGTGTTGTCATTTATGTTGTCGACATTTTTAACAACACTTCTCTAAAACTTTTTCAATCACACGCACCAGCACCATCAAGTGGCATCAGAGCCACAAACTAGACACATTTAGTTTAAGATCCTTTGTTTGTGTATTTTTGCAATGGAATATCCTTTAACTCCCGCACTAAAACCTCCTATCTTAGATGGCTCCAATTATTCATATTGGAAACCAAAGATGAGGATGTATATTAAGTCTCTTGATGAAAGAGCATTGAGGAGTGTACTATATGGTTGGTCTCAGCCTCTACTTCCAGCCGATGATGATAATGAAGCCCGTATCAAATGAGAAATCGATTGGACAAATGATGAGGTAACGTTTGCTAACTACAATTCAAAAGCCCTTAATGCAATATTTACAGCAACTGATGTATCTATGTTTAAGATCATTTCGAATTGTGTGTCAGCAAAAGATGCTTGGGACCGTTTGCAAGAACATTGTGAAGGTTCTGAGAGTGTTCGTAGAACTAAGCTTAGAATGTTAGGTACAAAATTTAAAAATCTTAAAATGAAAGATGATGAGGATATATCTTCGTATAGTGAAAGGATCACTGATTTTTCTAATGAATCACATTCATTAGGTGAACTGATCTCTAATACAAGATTAGTCCATAAGGTTTTAAGAATCGTACCAAAATGTTTTGATGCAAAAATTTGTGCTATTGAAGAAGCCAAAAACACTGATCTTATAAGTCTTAATGAATTGATTAGTATTTTAAAAACTTATGAGATGAATTTTGAGCAAAGAGATGAAGTTAATTCTGATAAAAAGGTTGTTTCTTTGAAAATGATGCTTCTAGTTCTAAAAAAATTTCTTTTGTTACTGAAGTTGATTCGGATGATGAATGTTGTGAAATATGTTCCAACACTTCCGACAACATTTCCTTGTTAACCAAGCAGTTCAATTCATTTTTGAAAAATAGAGCTAATAGGTTAAAAGCAAATGTTCAGAATAGGAATCAAGGTACTTTTACTACTAAAATGTTTGAAAAGAAAGAAAGTTTTGATAGATCAAAACAGTTTAATAGGAGTAATAAACCTAAATTCGATCCTGGGTATAGAAAGAATGTTAGGTGTGATGCATGTACTGGATATGGTCATTATGCTAATGAATGTGCTAACACCTTGATTAGAAAGAAATTGAATTTTAATACTACCTTGAGTGATGATTCTGATAATGAACCTGACATTGAGAAAAATGATGAATTTACTTTCTCTGCTAGAATTCTTTTTGATGATACAAATGATGATTTACTGGACGATTTTGAGTCTGATGTTGAAACAAATGTGCCAACATTTGTGACAACATCAAACAAAATCAGTCCAGATTAAAGTTGTCTAATGAGTTCTTTTTCAGAGATGAATATTTCAGGTGATGAACAGGTTGATATTCAACAAATTATCAAAGAGAATGATGACTTAAAGCATTCAGTAGCAAAATTGGAAGTATTGCTTACTAAAAAAGATCTAGAAATATGCAACTTGAAAAAACAACTAGAAAGCACAACCTTAAGCTTCAAAAAGTTTACCAAAGGTGTAGAAAAATTACGAGATGCATTGATAATTTCGAATGTAGGTAAAGAAGGTATTGGGTATGATTCTAACTCTACAAAAATCGTGCAAAATGATATGCCCATAAAATTTGTTAAGGCAAGAGATACTAAATTTGTTATTTCTCATTCTAGAGATTTTGTATGTCATTTTTGTCATGAGAAGGGTCATATTCGTCCTTACTGTTTTAAATATAAGGAATCTAAAATGTCTTGTAATATGTTGCCTGGTAAAGCACAACATATTCAACAACATGATCATGAAAAGGTCAGTGAGTCTGATATGAAATGTAATGTTGTTTATACCTCCTTAAAAGCATGCATTCCTGGTTTATGGTATTTTGATAGTGGATGTTCTAGACATATGACTGGTGATATTAAATTTCTTACAAATTATAAAATGCATGATGGTGGAAATGTTACCTATGGAGGTGGTTCAAAAGGAAAAATAATTGGTAAAGGTACCTTGAATGTTTATGGTTTTCCAAAGTTAACCAATGTGTTGCATGTTGATGGTTTACGTGCTAATTTGATTAGTATAAGTCAATTATGTGATGATGATTTGCATGTTAAATTTGATAAAAATTCATGCTATGTGCTCAATAATGATGATGAGTGTCTTATGATTGGTAATAGGTCTGTAGACAATTGTTATTTGATTGAATCGAATGAAACGTGCAATAGTGTGAAATTAGATGAAAATACTCTTTGACATCAAAAACTTGGTCATGCTAATTATAGATGCATTCATGATTTGATTAGACTTGATGCTGTTAAAGGTCTCCCTTCTTTAAAGTTAGACAAAACCACGGTTTGTGAAGCATGTCAAAAGGGTAAGCAAATCAAAGTGTCACATAAAATATTGGCACACTGTTCGACTACACATTGTTTTGAACTTTTACATATGGACTTGATGGGTCCTATGGAAACTGAGAGTATTGGTGGGAAAAAGTATTCTTTTGTTATTGTTGATGATTACTCTAGATACACTTGGGTAGAATTTTTAAAAGACAAATCAGAAACTTTTAATGCTTTTAAAATTCTTTATAAAAGATTCAAGACTGTTTTCAATACTAAAGTAAAGAGAATTAGGTCTGATCATGGTAGGGAATTTCAAAATGCTTTGTTTACTGAAATTTGTGAAAATAAGGGTATCATGCAAGAGTTTTCTTCACCAAAAACCCCACAACAAAATGGAATTGCGGAAAGAAAGAATAGGACTTTGCAAGAAATGGCTTGGGTTTTGCTTTTATCAAAACATTTATCTAAAAAGTTTTGGGCTGAAGCTTTAAATACTTCTTGTCATATTACTAATAGAGTCTATCTTAGAACTAATTCCAAAATAACCCCATATGAGATCCTTAACAATAAGAAACCAAATATGAAGTATTTTCA
The DNA here is from genome assembly GCA_026898435.1 of Prunella vulgaris. NCBI lineage: Eukaryota > Viridiplantae > Streptophyta > Magnoliopsida > Lamiales > Lamiaceae > Prunella > Prunella vulgaris. Next base: position 354,851 of record JAPKLY010000449.1, on the reverse strand, counting down.
TGTTTTTGGTTATGTTTGCTACATTTTGAATGATAGGGATCAATTGCAAAAGTTTGATTCAAAAAGTGATAAAGGGTTCTTCTTAGGCTATTCTAGAAATAGTAAAGCCTATAGAATCTACAATTTGAAAACTAACACTGTGTAAGAATCAGTTAATGTTGTGTTTGATGATGATTCTAGTCTTGCAGAAACAAATTTTGAAGAGGATATTACTGATTTGGTTGAAATTTCAAAGCCTATAGATTCTGACCAAAATAGAAATGTTGCTCAAAATGCGCCAACATTCGATACAACATCAACTAAAAAGTCAGAACCTATAGAATATCCAAATATTTTTTATAAAATTCCGTCTTCACGCATACTGAAAAATCATCCATCAAATCAAATCATTGGAGAACAATACTCTGGAGTTCAAACAAGAGGGAAGATGAGCGTAAGTAATGTGGTAAGATCCATATGCATGTCTTCTAAATGCAATCTTGTGAACCATGAATGTTACCATTCTTTAGTTGAGCCTAAAAATGTTGATGAAGCATTAAAAGATGAGAATTGGATAAATGTCATGCTTGAGAAATTAAATCAATTTGAGCGTAATGAAGTATGGACTTTAGTTCCTAGACCCGAAAATATTAATGTGATTGGAACTAAATGGATATACAAGAATAAAACTGATGAATCTGGCAATATTGTTAGGAATAAGGCTAGATTAGTTGCTCAAGGCTATACTCAAATTGAGGGAATTGACTTTGATGAAACATTTGCACCCGTAGTTAGAATTGAGTCTATAAGATTATTACTTGCAATTGCATGTTTCATTAATATTAAATTCCATCAAATGGATGTTAAAACTGCTTTCTTAAATGGCATTTTAAATGAAGAAGCATATGTTGAGCAACCTAAAGGATTTGAAAATTCAGATTTTCCTAACCATGTTTTTAAATTACAAAAGGCTTTATATGGTCTTAAACAAGCTCCTAAAGCTTGGTATGGTAGGTTAACTGATTTTCTTATTCAAATTGGTTTTGTAAGAGGAGAAGCTGATAGAACTTTATTCATCAAGCATGTTAATTCTAAAATTTTGATTGCACAAATATATGTTGATGACATTATTTTTGGTTCTACATGTGATTATATGTTGAAAGACTTTGTGAATGAAATGACATCAACATTTGAAATATCCATGGTTGGTGATTTGAATTACTTTCTAGGTCTTCAAATCAAACAACTTAAAGATGGAATTTTCTTTTCACAAAGTAAATATGCAAAGAATTTGGTTAAAAGATTTGGTTTAGAAAGTGCTAAACACATGAAAACTTCTATTGGATCATCTAAAAAATTGTCTAAAGATAATGTTGGCAAAAATGTTGACCGAACATTAAATAGATCGATGATAGGAAGTCTTTTATACCTAACTGCTAGTAGACCGGACATTATGTTTAGTGTATGTTTATGTGCAAGATACCAAGCTAATCCAAAAGAGTTACGTTTAAATGTCGTCAAAAGGATTATCAAATATGTTGCCGGCACATGTGATCTTGGTATTTGGTATAGCAAAGATACTAACAATTCCTTGCTAGGTTATAGTGATGTTGATTGGGCAGGTGATAGTGATGATAGAAAGAGCACGAGTGGAAGTTGTTTCTTCATGGGAAACAACTTAATCTCTTGGCATAGCAAGAAGCAAAATTATGTTTCTCTATCCACTGCTGAGTCAGAATATATTGCAACAGGGAGTTGTTGTACTTAATTACTTTGGTTAAGAAAAATGTTTGATGATTATGGTTTAAATTGTGAAATGCTCACTGTTATGTGTGATAACACTAGTGCAATTAATATCTCAAAAAATCATGTGCAACATTCATTAACTAAGCATATTAGTATAAGGCATCATTTTATTCGAGATCTTGTAGAGAAAGAAATTGTGAAGTTAGAATATATTTCTACTGAAAAACAACTTGCGGACATTTTTACAAAAGCCCTTGATGACCAAAGATTTTCATCTCTTAAGAAATCTCTTGGTCTATGCACTATTAATTAAATTTATGACGAGTGTTGTAGCAAATGGTGACAGCATTTGTGACAACATATTTTAGTTCTCATAATTTTGACTAAGTATTTTTATATTTCAGTTACTTTATAACTTGATTAGATTTGTTATTATTTTCGTGCATACATGTTGGAACATTTTGAAAGTCCTGGACACACATCTCTAAAATGTCTTTAAAAATATTCACTAAAAGATGCTAAATCACTGAGTAAATATGGAACATGGAGCTCGCGACTACGATGCTCTCTTTTAAAAGGTGATGAAAATTGCATCAATTTGTTCATAATCCATTGAGTAAATATGGGACACGGAGTTGACTACTACGATGCTCTCTTTTGAAAAGATGGATCAATATGAACTAAAATAGTGTTTTGTAAAAAAATTGGGGCAACACTAATGAAGCAAATTCATGTAAAATCCGTGTTGAGATGTGTGTGTGCCGACATATTTGACAACATTTGTTAGGGCACGAAAATTTTGACTAAGTCTTTGATAGTTATTTATTTTCTGAATTTTTTATTTTATTAAGTCTTAATTATGTGAATTAATTCTCTGAATTTATTTAATTAATTATGTGTAGTGTAATGAGTAGTTATTTAATTTCCAAAACTTCTCACTTCCTTATTTTTCGAAATAATGGGTGGTTTTACACCACCACATCATAATTATGGGTAGTGCTCTTCAAGCTGATAAATTCGAAAATAACTTCCAATTCACATCTCTATAAATTAGATCTCATTTTGCATATCATTTGTGCCTTATATCAAATATTGTCTTAGTTAATCAAAGTGTTTGCATTATTTAAGAAAAGGTATTATTTGTTCTCTTGTGTAGTATCACTTCTTCTTCCTCATTATATTTAAGTTTAAAATTTATTATATTTTGATTATTCACTATGCCAGAAAAGGGCTACGACAAAGGGGATTCCCCGTTGTCGTAAGTGTTTTTCCACCGTTGTGGATCGACTCGTTGTGGTAGGTCCAGACTTTTGACAACGGCTTTCTCATCGTTGTCTTAAGTATTTATGACAACGGTGAATACTCGTTGTCGTTACTGTTTATTAGCCGTTATCTTAAGCATATGACAACAGATAACTATCTTTGCGTTTACCTTTTATACCCGTTGTCTTAAGTATTTAAGACAACGGTGTATAACCGTTGTTATAGAGTTTTAAAACTGTTGTGGTAAATACCTACGACAACGTGTTTTGTCCATAATTTTTACTTTTTATACCCGTTGTCTTAAGTATTTACGACAACGGTGTATAACAGTTGTTATAGAGTATTAAAACCGTTGTGGTAAATACCTACGACAACGAATTTTGTCCATAATTTTTACTTTTTATACCCGTTGTCTTAAATATTTACGACAACGGTGTATACCTGTTGTCTTAAATATAATCCGTTGTCAAAACTATATTTTACTCTTTTTTTTATTTCTGTTGTCGTAGCTTATTAATATTATACATAGATATTTTTCATGCCATAAATTAAAACCAATAGGAATGTAATCATCATAAAATATCTCCACAATTCAAAAACCACATTAATTCATACATAGTTTTCGAACGACAATCGACAAATCTTCCAATTTTAATAACATGTTGCTAATCTTCCAACTTCAACATGTTAAAAATAATAAAAAAGCAATCGATCAACTTCAACTTCTGACCACTTCTAGTAAATTAGTTGTCCATGTATTCAGAAACACAGATAGCCCATTCCTCCCGCACATCATCAATTTCTTTTCTAGAGTAGTTCTTCTGTGGAAACTGTTAAAATACAAACAATAAAATGAGTAAATGATGGTTAAAATCAACTGATGATGAATAATGATACACTTAACAAGTAGAACATCATTTGCTGTAAAATTCATAAAGCTATGCTCATTCACAGGAAGCACATTACTTGCTGTAAAATTCATAAATAGATCACACGCAACTCAATCACAAGATAGTAAAAGCTTTTAATAAATGTCTAAGATATATCTTTCTATAGGTAGACAAGAGAATGCAGAATTACAGATTGAACAGATTTTTAAATGTTCTCCTGTAAGACCAATCATACAAAAATCTAAAACTAACAACTCCTTCATAGAAAGCACTTGTGACGTATATAAACATATACCACATAACTCAATAATCAGACAAATTCTAAAGACCAAAACATAACAATATAGATCTTCAACATAAACTATTCTTACCACTAATTGCATCGAATACGCTTCCACAACTCCGTCGCACTCAATTATATCTTTCATGTAACGCATCACATAGTAACCACATTGCTCCCCGTCGGGCTGCTTAGTTGTCTAGGTTAGTAAAAAACTCGTTGAACACATTTTGATCATAATTATGAGAATACGAAATACGTATAATTTTACATATCTTGATTATTTTCCATGCATTATTTTTCTTTGTTCTCTTACTTGCGACACCCGTATTAAAGATTTTTAAGGCCCTATAACAGTAGATTAACGAAAGATATCTTATAAAGGCTTCTCCGCTTCCTCAAGTAACTCTATGAATTTATTTGGACTTTTTGAATCTTTGTACGCCGCATGCACCATATCATCTAAGGGTTCCCATGGGAAATTACTATCCGAGTCTTGCTCTTCTTCGTCATTATCATGCATTTAAGACCTATTTTTACATCTCTACCATGAAAAATCCATATATGAAAGACTAAATTGCGATAATATATTATTTAGATATTTACATTTAGAGAGGTTTTATATTTTTAAAGTAAATCATGGCATGCAGTATTTCTACCAAATAGTATGTAAATAGTACAATGGAAATGTAAATAAAACACAAGGCCTGCTTGTGGAGAATGTGACAACAGGATATAATTGTAGGTTTAAGATACTCCCTCCACGAGAATTTATATATTTTTTATTTAAATATTCTATATAAATTTATATATTATAAAAAAATTAATATATATAAATACATATTTACATAATTATACACATATTTATTTATATGTTACTATTTATTTAAAAATATAAATTTTTAAAACGTAAAATTTCAAGTTTGCAAATTTTCAATATAGTAAAGGTTTTTATTTTTAAATGATGCATCATTTTGATACATTTGTTTAAGAAGAGAATGAAGTAAACAAACTAAAATTTTGCATCAAATTAAAAGACCTTACGTGGATGAATTTAATCATTTATTTTACACTGCATGGCTCTGCATGCGTATTAAGCAAGTTGTTTATAAAAGATCAATTATTCAAAATAATATTATGTATATATTAATTAATTTTATTTAAAGCATATAGTTAATAAATACAAATATTATATAAGTATTGAAGTTTATAAAAAAGTTCAGATATGTATAAATATATATAATTTGTTTAAAAGATTCAACCTTTTAAAATCAAATATCTTCCACATAAGAAACAGGCTAAATTTTCCATTCATGTATCGAAACAAAACTTTTAAGCAAAATATGATTTTCTACTTATAAGCAAAAACAGAAGAGTGATAATAGCAAATATATAACATAGTTCCAACTTACATCCATGAATAAAATTCTCAAAGAGCTATAATAATTGCTTGTTACAATGTACTAAAATACCATCTAGATATAAACTATAAAGGTGAATTAACAATAAGAATACTAAATAGATGAAAGCCCTTCAAATCAAATCATGTTAAATAAAAAAGATCACAATGTATGATGAGATGAATTGATGTCAGTTTATTAATATCACGATTCTTTCCAAATTTAAGCCAAAAAAAAAACAGAGAGAATAAGGAAGAAATGAAAATAAGCAAAAGCTTCAGAACTTACGTGAATAATAAGAACTGGGCAGTTAATTGCACCAACTCTGTAATTAACAAAGAAACAACTGAGTGCCAATAGTATTAATGTCCACTAGCAATGTAAGAGAAAAGACAATACATGAGCCATAAGATCAATGATCACCTTGTAAATGTCAAACAGACTGCCCTTGTAAAATAACACCTCTCAAGTTTGGTATACGTGATGTAAGATCAATTGTAGGACCACCGCCAACAGACTGCCCATACACAATTAGTTGTTCATCTTTAACCCCATACTTCTCCTTGAGGCATTTATATACAGCATCGATGTCTGCACAGCTAAAGATCTACAACAACCAAAGAAGCTGTCAAAATACTTGAACATGCACATGCAAACCTCAATCCATCAATAAAATTCAAACTCAAAAATAAGTTATGATAAAACAGCAAGTCTAAATGAGACACACCTAACTCAGGTTAACTACTTTCAAAATCATATTAGATTCTTAGTTTTAAGGTGAAAAAACATTACACATGGAAAAATAAAATTGAACCGAAGATGTTTACAGCTCAATAAAAGAGGACGACCAACATTACAGTAGGAGTTTTGTAATCTCATTAATTCAAGGGTTGATTACCAGAAATGACAGCTCCTATTTAGCCCTGAGACAAATCTGTTAATTAGTGATGTGCATGCTAATATAATAATATGTACAAGTCTGAAATTCTTAATTTTCATTTAAAGTTGTAAGTCTCTATTTCAAAATTTCCTATCCCCATTTCAACCCATTTCGAACAGGAAGATGTGCAATGGGCCCAGTAGACTACATTAGCTATAATTGGTTGTTCTCATGATGATTTTGTCATTTCACTGTAAGAAACTCGGACAAGTTACTATAAATAGACTTCCACAATTTGTACTGAAATAGGTAGGCATTGCACAATCTTGCAGAGCTATTCCAAGCCAGAGTCTGTCAGGAACTATATCTCGTAGTATTGGGAATTTGAAAAATCTGACAACTGTGTGAGCAATTGAGCATCTCAAACTATAAAGCTACGAAGATTAACAATTTTATTTTCTTTGTGGCTCGTGTTTGGTTCAAGGACTGACTATGTGTTTCGTAATTTGCAGGCTGTTACAAGATAATAACATATCAGGGACTATACCTGCTGAATTAGGGAGGCTGCCAAAGCTTCAAGAACTTGATCTTTCTGATAATACGATAACAGGGGAAATACCTTCTTCTTTATCTCAACTCAGAAGCCTTCAGTATCTGTAAGCATACTTACCTTGTATCAGAAGCTAAATGGTATTTTTTTTTTAAAAATCATCTTCTTAAAATTATTTTATAATTTTATTTTCTGGGGTTTGATGGAAACAGGAGATTGAACAACAATAGTCTTACAGGAGCTATTCCTATGGGTTTGGGCAACATGACTCAGCTGACATTTCTGTAAGTTAGTTTTTTTACCCTCTTCTGCGTGGAGTTAAATCCGGTTTTTAGTGCATGCTAATATAATAATATGTACAAGTCTGAAACTCTTAATTTTCATTTAAAGTTGTAAGTCTCTATTTCAAAATTTCCTATCCCAATTTCAACCCATAACCCATTTCGAACAGGAAGATGTGCAGTGTACCCAGTAGACTACATTGATGTGCAGTTCAAACATACAACTCACTATTGTTGAATTACATTAGTCAGCTTATGTGCTTTTCAGTAAAAGTAACCTCTGCACCCTGCTAAACACATTGTCTTTAAGCAGCGAAAAAATAAACTTTGGTCCATGACATATGCTTTTGTTCATTAAAACAAGACGTTTCGTTGCACAAGACCAGCTCTGGCCTTAGTCCAGATGAGGACAGCTTCGGACACATAACTAAAATTCTGTTACTACTACTCTTCAGCGTTGTCGACCATCTCATCTCATCATCGACTTCTTTATTAAAGCAGTGGCTATAAGTGAACAACCAAACATCACCACTTCCTCGCATGAAACCACTAATATATAAAACCAATTTCTTAGAATATCACCGACATATATCACACAGCAAGCATCTTTAACCAACAAAATAAATGAGGACACACACAAGGTTATCTTCACTTAGGCTGAAGAACCCACAGCGGTAGTCATGTGCAGGATCAGGTTTGCCATTATACCAATCTTTTATTATCCAAGCATAAGAAGTGCGCATATTTTTAACAACATATAGCATATATACACCAACATAAATACACATATATATAAACATACAACAACAGCAACAAAACTAATTGTATATACACACAACAGCAGCATATATATACACACAACAGCAGCATATATATACACACAGCAACAGAAACGTCAAACTCCAAAGCCCAACTCAGACTATAAATGGGTTTACCCAAAATTTCAGTGGACTTGTATTAAACAGTTTCAAAGAAGGAATAGCTTTCCTAATCATGGTTACCATATCAAGCACTCTGATCACTCCCTCATCATTCTATCCCATTAATGCTGTAAAATTTACACCATCTCACGCAAGAGTTAAAATATGTTGTTGATCCAAGAGTCTTAAATACATGTCACAGGAAGAAAAATCAGCTTAAGCAACTGTCCTAGAACACTGTACTAAGAAACAACTATGTACTGACAAACTCAACCACTCAAATCTAGAAAGAAGTGTTTCTCCCTGCTAACTATTCTTACAACTCAAGAGTAAATATGATATTACTCACAGAGCAACCAAAACCACCGTATTGAAGAATTTAAATTTAATTTCCTTCGTTCTCAATATACAGAAAACCAAAAATCAAGGAATAAAAAAGGATATTATCGATTATATTCATTTCCTTCGTAAGTTTCCATCATCATTCCTAAATTTATCAACAATTTCTCACAAAATCATACAATTACTGCAGTAAATAAATTTCTTCCGATAACACCTTCTCCAAAAAAGCTAATGGCGTCACTTAAACACCTACAATGAAAACCTACATAACTAAAACCTATCTAAATCTTACAGAATAATAATCGGTACAAAAGATGATGGGTAATTTAATTAACTAAATCTGAAAATAGAGAAACATTAAGAAAAAGGCAGAGAAGTTGACCTTTATGGGAAATAGCAATTTGGTGGAGGAATAGAAAAAGCCTTGAAGAAAGAGACGATTCGCGGCGGTAGATGATTAGGCGACCATGACTGCAAAGGAAGGAGACGATTCACGGCGGTAGACACAGGCGTTTCCGTACGATTCGGTGGCCCTAGGTGAAGGTCTTGGCTAGGGCACGACAATGCCGGATGTTTACAATGGCGCGCGGGTGGAAGTCGGCTAGGGCACAACATACGATGGGTGGCCAGATGGTGGCGCAGGTGGAAGTCGTCTAGGGCACGACGTACGATGGGTGGCCTGACGGTGGCGCGCGGTTGGAGGTCTGGCTAGGGCACGACACTGAGTAGAGATCGAAGAAGGGAAAAATGAATTTTTTTTTCTAAGTGTTGGTATTTATACCCCTGTTAATTCGTTAAAGAAAAAAAAAACCTACCACAACGGGCAAAGACAACGGGGGATTAAACCCGTTGTCTTTCAGCGCATTTCTGAATTTAACTCAAAGGGCACTTATAATACAACCTGATTTTAACTTAAGACAACGGGTAGAACCAATACCCGTTGTCTTTTCCCTGTTGTCTTAACCTATTTTTGGCATAGTGATTTTAATATTTTTTTTCCCTCTCTGAATTTGATTAGATGGCTGCGAATGAAAGCTCTGCATCTTCACAATCATCACACTCGAAACCAACAATCCAAGAAAACCCTCTGCAAATCCTTGCTTCCATAACTACCTCACCTAAAACCCATAATACGGCCGAAAATGCTCAGGCATCGACACCAACATCGCCGTCGATTACCATTGGCTCGATGGAGGTTCCCATACCTAGTGCTCCTCAACCACTTACCTTCACAAATCCACTCTCAATCCAAGCCGAAATAGCTCCTTCTTCTTCCATTACACCTATTATTGCCGAATCGTCCAAACCCACACCAAAAGAGCTTGAAACTTGTCCGATTGAAATCAAGCTTCCGGCAGACGCTACAATGGATGACATAGTTGCTGCTTACAATCAACTCTGCCTTCAAATGACTACCCCTGTAATCGTTATGGGGGAGAGTGTGATTGACTTAGACCCGGTGAAAAGAATGGCGCACCCTGAAGATTATGTCGATGAAAGAGCTACAGAGGAAGAAACTGACTCGGACATTGGGTCTGGCGACTCTAAAGGCTCCAGCGAATCTTTGCAACTGGGAGAATGGCTCAAAAGTGTTCGCAATCGTGGGCGTGGGAACACTACCTATCGTGGTGGTAAACGTAGGGTTTCCTACAGAACAATGGGGAAAAGAGTGAACTATTCTGAGAAGAGGAGAAAGGTACTTGAAGATGGGATTGCTTCTAACCCCATCAAGGTCTTTGGCGAGAATGAAGAAAAGGAAGCCTCCCCTGCTCCAACTGGAAACAAAGAAAGCTCAGAGGAGACTGATTCAAGTATGAACATTCCTTTGAATCAGTACATAGCAATGAAAAGATCATCAAGAAAGGAGACAGAGAAAGAAAAGGTTGTTCTGCACGATGTTCCCGTAAATATTGCTGAAGATGTTGCCTCTCCGATGGCAACATCAAGGTCTAAAAACTCAGAAGATGATGAGCAACATACTGAACAACACTCAGATTCATCTTATCAAGATGAGGAGATTCAGGTACATTCTGGTAATGATGATGATGATGCTAGGTCTGATAAGGATGAGGAGTACCATAATGTTGAAAGCAAGAGATTTAAGGAGATTTGATCTAGGCTGTTGATTACTGAGAAGTTGATAAAAGTTTCTAATTTTGAAAAACTTGGATTGGTCAATTACTTGGAGGATAGGATGCTGTTATACTCTGTGACATGTGCTAAACCATATTTTGTTCAATGGATTTATGAGTTTTATGCTAACTTGCATGCACATACTGGAAGGGAAAACTCTAAGTTCTATGGCACCACTTGGTTTAGGAATGTGAAAATAATGTTGAATCCCAGGGTAATTAATGGTGTTCTGAAATCTGGAAATTGTGTTGAACCTGTAATTGAAGATATGAATGTTGTCATTTCTGTGCTAACTGGTGGTTTGGTATCTACTTGGGTGAATAGGATTAGTGCTTCCAAACTGACAAGTTTGTTCTCTATCCTGCATAAGTTGGTTGTATATAATTGGTTGCCTTCAACTAATACTACAATTTTGACAAAAGAGCAAGCTGTCCTTTTGTACAAAATTCATATTAAACAGTTCGATTTGGGGCAAACAATATTCAGAAATATGATGAGCTATACTGGTACTATCTCTGGGAAAGGGTTGCTACCCTACCTATGTTTGATCTCATTGTTGCTATGAGATAAAGAATTTGATAGGCCAGAGACTGAAACAATCAGCAGTTTCCAAGCAAGCTTCAGAATCTCTCACACCTTGCTCAGTGGACCATGGGTGATTGATGTTCCTTTATCCAGTGTAATTCCAACCAACTCAGCTCATAATCGACCTTCTACCTCAAATGCTGCTGAATATGTTGGCAACATTAATGCCAATATTTCACCTGGAGGATCCATTCTTTCTGTCCAACAAACTCCCTCTTATATTCTTGATCAATTTTCCTCTTTGCAGACCACAATTGATAATTTTCTGGCAAATGTGGAAGATTTGAAAATTAGAAAAGCATTTTGGGAGAATCTCATTTCCACTCCAACAGGGGGAGTAGCTCCTGATGTTGATGCACGCACAAATTCTGGGGGAGTGCAGTTACAAGATATGGAGGTTGATGTAGATCCAGAAGAACCAGGAAATGAAGTTGTTGCTGACAGTGCTGTTCAAGATGATGCCAACATATTAAGTCAGGCTGTTGCAGACACTGTTGCTGAGGTGGTTGCTGATGAGATTGGGGTTACACAACCTATTCCTGATGATATCCTGAGTCCAGTCAATGAAAGATTTAAGGATGTTGTTGAACATCAAGATGATGTTCAGAGTTGAGCTTGTGTGATGATGAAGTTCGAAGTATGGGGGAGTTTGTGCCGGTCCTTGTGGATGCAGCTGTTGATCTCTATCTTCAGCCCTTCTCCTCTCCTTTACTTCATTTGAATTTTCATTATTATGCTTAGACTCTGTTTTTATTTTAAAGTTGTAATAGTTGATAGCCTAAAAAATAGTTCTTAGATTAGGTTATTCTATTTCTTGTTTTGCTAGGTCTAAAGCATTGTTTGTATGCTTTATGAACCTTCTCTATTAGTTTTTAATATGCTTATAATTTTGTTTTGGTTTATGGTTATCCTTTTGGTCTATAAGCACCTTATGTTGTGCTTTATGTCCGGAAAACTTGTTTTGGCTGATAGTTAACCTTTTGGTCCATAAGCACCTTATGTTGTGCTTTATGTCCACAAAACTATCTTTTTACTTGCTTTATTTTATTTGTTTCGAATAAAATTTTTCATCACTTCGTTTGATGAAAATTTTATCATTTCGTCTACATAACTCTGATCAACTCTAATCAAATTTATTTGATTATGATCAACATCAATGTGTTGTAGTAGAAAGGCCAAATTGGGGGAGATTGTTGATGTTGAAAAAATGTTATGCAATGTGTTGCAATCATTTTAGACAACATCAGAATTCGCACTTTCTACTAACTTGCCTAATTATTTTTCCATGTTATATTATTTTTCTAGGCATGGAGGTTGAAGACGTGAAGGTCCCAGAAGGTTCTAAAACGTCAGGCGATTTCATTGCTTGAGTAGAGAGATATCCACTAACTTGGAAGTTATCATTATGAGCGGTTATTTTGAAGTCCACTACTTGGCTTCATTATGGAGTGGAGAGCTCATTATCTATGTCTATAAATAGAGCACCACTTCATCATTTCAAAGGATGACCGAAAAGTATAATTCAGAGTTGAACGGATCATGTGTCATTCACTAGATTCTAGGTTATACACGGTTCATCAGAATGTTGGGAACATTAGTCTCGGCATTGTTCACAACATTCATTGTTTGATCTAACAATCCATTCGGCTGAACGTAGACGTGTTAGGTTTTGTTTAGGTCTATTCTCAGTGTTCTAAAAAATGGCCTAGTCGGCCGACGGCTGACCCGATTAACCCCAAATCGGCAAGAAAAAACATTCGGGTCTTTAGTCGGCGCCTAGATGCCGACTAGTCGGGTCTAGGTGCCAAGTCGGTGACTTACACGTTCAGAAACAGGGCAAGACGGCAAAATATTAGTGTCTGATGTAGCGGCGGCGCACAGGCGTGGGAGGAGGCGGCGGTTGAGGAGCCCACACTTGCTCAAAATAATTTTGAAACCCTAATAAAATATAATCAGATTCAATTATACCTTCAATTGACAACGTGGCGTGCCCGTGGAAGTCAGTGGGTGCGTCGCGTGTGGCAGCGCGGAGGCGAGGCTGCGACTTGTCTGATGTACCGCACAGGCGTGGGTGGCGCCGGCGTGGGAGGAGGCGGCGGTTGAGGTGGAGGAGGCAGCCGCTGAAAATCCGTGGTAATGGCCGAGGAAGAGAACAAGAGTATAATAGATGGTACAACGTGGATAAGTGGGTTTCTGAAATTTAAAATTTTAGGTTTAGATATAGGTCTCATAGGCTTTTGGCCTAACTTTCCCATTTATTTATTAGTAAGGTCCAGGTTATAATTTTATTAATTAACAAAAATATTAAAAAAAAAGTTTATTATTATTTTATACATAATATATTATTAATTTATTAAATAATTAATTATATTTACCGTTTAGGAGTTTCTGACTAGTCCCTAACTAGTCCCCGACTAGTCCCTCTAGTCGCTAGACCCTAGTGGTCCGACCGACTAGCGACTTTCAGAACATTGTCTATTCTTATAGGTCTTATTTAGATCCTTGTGTGATCTTGTGTAGGTCTTGCGCGGCCTTGAATTTTGGTTTCTTGTGTAAACCTTGTATTTGTGTCACTACAAGTTATAGTGAAGTTTCTCTGCTAGTGAGGCAGCATAGTCTATACATTTTGTATAGCCTATGAAAATTTTGATATCCCTTTGCAAAAGTGTGAGTTTAAGTCTTCCGCTGTGTAGTGTTGTCATTTATGTTGTCGACGTTTTTAACAACACTTCTCTAAAAAAAATTCAATCACACGCACCAACACTGTCAGACATTTTAACTTATGTTGCATGCATTGTTGATTGAATGACGGATGTATAACCAAGCTTATGATAGAAATATTCAGGATATAGAGTCTGAGCGTAAACACTAAACACATTGAGAGATGTAAGGAGTGTGAAATCCACTAGCAAAAGTTGTTTATTCTAATAACTATCTTGTTTAAAAAAATAAAAAATTCATCAAGAAAGTTGTTAACCTTAGTAAAATATCAAGATAATAGAATTATGACGTGAACTCCATACCTTTTGGTCACTTAACTTGAGCACAACAGAGGATGACTATCAAACAGTCTATTTAGATTGTATTGAACATAAAATAGTTTTAAAATGCAATAGTTTGTTAATATAGATATATTATAACAAAGAATTGGTAAGATGCAAATAAAAGCATCTTCACAAGATTATGTTACGCTTTCATTACTAGGGACTAGTAATGAGCTGGTTGGGGAGTGTGATTAGCGTTTAAATATGCATATATTTTATTTATTTTGTGTATTATTTGGTGTACTATAGTATATTGTTTAGCTTATTTATATATAATTTCACATTTTCTAATTAGTTATAAGTATTTATGTTTTCTATATAAATAAGAGACGTATGTATAATTCAACATGATCATTACGTCTATTGCTTATTGTTGAGGTCATAAGTGGAGTTATACTTATCCAAATTTTATGATATTGAACACCTAAGAGAATGTACTAAATACTTAAGACTTTTTAGTGATCCAATTTTACAAGTTTGGAATGTAATTGTACTCAAAAGTGAAGACTCTATTTATGTCCAAACATTGGACTCAAAACATAATTTTGTATTTGCACAATATCTGGAGCCTCAATAATCAAATTAAACCAATTCCAGTAGTATTTGATCAAAAATTCTTTTCTCTACAACTTGTCTTCAGGGCTAAAGTGTCAAAAGTTCCAGCTTCAATGGTCAAAATGACAATCAATACAAGGGCTCCAGAATTCCGCCATCACAGGACACATGTTGGGAAATTATTCACCATAATTCACAAAAAAGTCCAAATTACACAAGACTAAAGCCATTGGTTAGCCAAGTAATTCATCAAGACACGGTAAAAATATTAAAGGCGTTGATTTTGTGTAGGTTGAGATATCTGCTTTTCAAGATACCACCATAAATACGCGGAGAAAAACAATCCAGTTTGATCAACTTCACTATTCTGGTCATAACTCTCAATCCAGAGATTCGATTTTTGAAATCTTAGACTCCTTGGAAAGATAATCCAATGGCCTACAACTTTCATTCAAAAGTCAAGATGAAATTCAGACAGAAAGGGCAATTAAATTATTGATGTTTACATGCCACGTGAATTGCTTGCTAGAGTCCTCATCATTCACTATTTGGAGGTCTATATAAAGAGCCCTTTAGTAACCTTTGCAGGCATCCCATTTTCCTTGTAATCCTTCTATCTTTAATCTAGTATCTCTCTTAGAAATATGAGTTCTTATTTGTATTAGTATGAGTAGCTAAATATTTTACTAGAGCTTGGGATGAAGCTTTAGTAAGGTATTAGTGATGTTCTTGGTTATTCAATAAAGATTTTCAAAGTTTCAATTCTTTAGCCATTTGATGACTTTTTAAGAAAGGTTTTGATTTGTTATTATTTTGATTTTTTGTAGACTTATTGGCACAACAAATGCTTAGTTTTACATATTAACTATTGATTTTATAAACTTGTTAGAACAACTAAAGGAACTTTTCAAAGTATTATACGTGCTCAATGTTATATCTTCCGATTGAAATCACTTGATTGTTAGATTACGATTGAGTTATCAAAGAAAACCAAGAATAACTCTAGTATTTTCAATTAAAGTGGAATCCCAAAGCTCTAGTATTTTGTTACTCTATTGAAACCTCTCGACTAGTTTATATCTTTTTCTTCCAAATTTCCCTGTGGTTCGACACTCGGTCTCTCGAGAAATTTTATTACTTGAAATCAACCTACACTTGGGTACGTACCTCTCAAGTGTAGGTTGATTTCAAGTAATAAAATTTCTCGGAAGACCGAGTGTCGAACAGGGAGATTTGGAAGAAAAAGATATAAACTAGTTGAGATGTTTCAATAGAGTAACAAAATACTAGAGTTTCGGGATTCCACTTTAACTGAAAATACTAGAGTTATTCTTGGTTATCTTTGATAACTCAATCGAAATCTAACATTCAAGTGATTTCAATCGGAAGATATATTGAGCATGTATAACACTTTGAAAAGTTCCTTTAGTTGTTCTAACAAGTTTATAAAATCAATAGTTGATATGTAAAACTAAGCATTTGTTGTGCCAATAAGTCTACAACAATCAAAATAATAACAAAACAAAACCTTTCTTAAAAAGTCATCAAATGACTAAAGAATTGAAACTTTGAAAATCTTTATTGAATAACCAAGAACATTACTAATACCTTACTAAAGCTTTATCCCTAGCTCTAGTAAAATATTTAGCTACTCATACTAATACAATAAGAACTCATATTTCTAAAAGAGATACTAGACTAAAGAGAGAAGGATTACAAGGAAAATGGAATGCCTTCAAAGGTTTCTAAAGGGCTCTTTATATAGACCTCTAAATAGTGAATGATGAGGACTCTAGCAAACAATTCACGTGGCATGTAAACATTAGTAATTTAATTTCTCTTGCCATCCGAATTTTATCTTTACTTCTGAATGAAAGTTGTAGGCCGTTGGATTAGCTTTCCAAGGAGTCTAAGATTTCAAAAATCGGATCTCTGGATTGTGAGTTATGACCAGAATAGTGAAGTTGATCAAACTGGATTGTTTTTCTCCGCGTATTTATGGTGGTATCTTGAAAAGCAGACATCTCAACTTGCACAATATCAACACCTTTAATATTTTTACTGTGTCTTAATGAGTTACTTGGCTACCAATGGCTTTGGTCTTGTGTAAATTGAACTTTTGTGTGAATTATGGTGAATTATTTCCCAACATGTGTCCTGTGATGGCGGAATTCTGGAGCCCCTGCATTGATTGTTATTTTGACCATTGAAGCCGGAACTTTTGACACTTTAGCCCTGAAGACAAGTTGTTGAGCAACGAATTAGTGATCAAATACAACTGGAATTGGTTCAATTGGATTAGTGAGGCTCCATATATTGTGCAAATACGAAAATGTATTTTGAGTCCAATATTTGGACAGAAATGGAGTCTTCACTTTTGAGTACAATTACATTCCAAACATGTAAAATTGGATCACTAAAAAGTCTCAAGTATTTAGTACATTGTCTTAGGTATTCAATATCATAAAATTTGGATAAGTATAACTCCACTTATGACCTCAGCAATAAACAATAGTCATAATGGTCATGTTGAATTATACATACGTCTCTTATTTATATAGAAAACATAAATACTTATAAGTAATTAGAAAATGTGAAATTATATATAAATACACTAAAAAATATATTATAATACACAAAATAATACATAAAATAAATAAAATATATGCCTATTTAAGCGCTAATCAGTTTTCCGTTATTGACTTAATTGGCAACTTTATCATCTAACTACTCAGGCTTCTCTCATTTCTTCTTCATTTTCTGCCCTATGAGTGACAGATATTTCCCCCGATCTGCTAAAATGCCAACAATTACCCAATGAATAATAATAACACCTCAATATTTACATAACACCATAGAAAAGCTTGAATTGTTTTCAAAAATTGACAAAAATTTGTCAATAATATATATTAGTGATTTATTTTTAGGGTATTGAGATTTTTTTTGGAGTATTAGTGAATTATTTTCTTTATATTAGTGATATGTTTTTAGGATAATAGTGATTTATATTTTGGGTATTAGTGATTTGTTTTTTGGTTATTAGTGATTTATTTTTGTCGAATTACTGATTTGTTCTTTAAGTATCAGTGAATTATACTCTCGGTATTAGTTATTTATTTACGGGGCATTACTGAATTATTTTTAATGCATTATTGACTTGTTCTAATAATATTTTTAGTTTCTCATATTATGTTAGATTAAAAATACATTTACAATCACTGTCAGTGTATTTTATAAAAAAAAATCTTTTTTTTTTGTGTGCTTATTATTTACTCCCTCCGTTCCCCAACTTTATTTTCACTTTCTATTTTTCGTCTGTCCCCCAAATTTATTCTAATTCTTCTTTTAAAAAATATTATTTTATTATTACATTCACAAACAATTATTTTATTTTCTAGTGGACCCCATAATTATCCCACAAGTTAGTAATATCCAAAGAACAATTCACTTATACCCAAAAAATAAGTCGGTAATACCCAAAGAGCGACTCGTTAATACCCCAAGGATAAGTCAATAATAATTCAAGAACAACTCACTAATACTTGAAGAATAAGTCAGTAATACCTCAAAAACAAGTTTAAATAATACCCGAAGAACAATTCAGTATTACCCTAAAAAATAAATATAAGTATTACCCAAGAAAACAAGTCAATAAGAAAAATAACTCTGTAATAACCGGAAAATAAGATAATAATACCTGAAAAATAAGTCAACAATACCCCAAAAATAAGTCAATAATACCCCAAAAACAACTTACTAATACTCCAAGAAAAAGTCGGTAATATCCCACGAGCAAGTCATTAATACCTCATGAATCACTAATACCCCAAGAATAAGTCGATTTATATCAAAAGAAGTAAAAAATATCTCTTGATTATATGATTATACTCGAATTTATAATGTTTTAAATAATTTATTAAAGATCCAACATCAAAAGACTATAAATCAGCTCAAATAAACGATATTCTTTCTAAATTTCTAATAAATTTTAACTATGAGTGCGCTAATAAAAAAATAAGTAGCAAGTATTGTGATCCTAATACTCATACCAAACACACATTTAAAAGTCTATATGTATACCTAAATCTATTAAGTAAATATAACATTTACAATTTACTTAAGAAATTAAGTACTAGCAAGGAAAATAATTTTAACATTCACACCAAGAACAAATCAGTAATATCTCAAAAGAAAAATTTAAGTAATACCTGAATAATAAGTCTAATTAATACTCCAAAAATAATATTCGAAAAACAAATCTGTAATATCTAAAAAATAAGTATATCAAAAAAAACAAGTTAATAATTATCCAACAAACCAGTTTCACTAACATTCAAAAAATAAATCAGTAATATTCCAATTAAAAAAAATAACTATGTACTTTTATAAAAAAAATTAATTCATTTTCAACTTCCAAATTTTAATCTAATTCATCACTTAAACTTAAATCAAAATTGTATTTGTACAAAAAAACAAAAAAAAGTCTCAAGTAAAAAGGAAGAAGACAGTGCGGGTCCACTTTTTAATTATTTTAACAATATGGTTCACTTATAAATAATGACAAACAAAAAGAACGATGTTGATAAGGTCGATCTTATCCGTAGGTCCACGTCCTTGTCATTCACGCCTAACATAAACACACCCATTATATATATATATATATATACATCTCCATTTCCTGAGTGAGAGAGAGAGATGTCTGAAGAAAAATGAAGAAAGGTTCAAAAAGCAGTAGCAGCAAACCCAACGCCGTAGATCTGAAGAAGGATCGGAAATCGGGTTCGGGCCTGATCGGGTCGCCCAAGAAAGGTGGCCATGGCGGAAAGTTCACCTGGGCTGGCGATGGGTACTCGCCGGTCGAGCTGAACCGGGTCGAGATGGAGCCCCTTGACCCCAGAGATCCCAACTTCGAAGATCCCAACGATGCAATTATTGCACAGTGATCTCATCTCTCATGCCCTTTCATTTTTCGTTTAAATCTTGTGAGATGTAAATATGTATTCCCTTTGACTGTGGATCACTCACCCTTTGAATGGATATGGCAATAAGAAATCCGTTTTCATGCGATTGATACTCACTATCATAATGTGCTCCTTTTGTTTTATAATATTAGTTAGCTTTTGACATTTTGGATAATTATGTGAGGTATTACATGAGATAGAGAAGAGGAATCAGTGCAAAATTATCCAGAAATTTTGGGAATGAATATCTTAAAATAAAATGACAAAAATTTGTATTGTAGAAATTAATAAAAATAAATTAAAAAAAAAACCTCCCAGAAAAAAAAACTTAATTCTCGCTCACTTCACTTGTGAGCCGAATTAATGTGTCAGGCAAAAAAATGAAGTAATATTATATCATAAGGCCATGTTTGGTAGGTAATATAAGATAAATAATATGGTTTTTTATCTTAACTCGTTCTGTTTGGTAGGCAATACAAAAAAGGGTGGAACCCAGATTTAATATGACCCACCCGGTAAAAACTAAACCCTTATTACGTTCAATTCACTGTAGTCTTCACTATTAGTTATTCGCCCCTTCCCCTCATACAATTAATATGTGTTCTACAGTGGCCATGGAAGTGAGAAGCCGCTGAAATTGAAATCCTCGTCCCCCCAATTTGAAGCGGCTGAAATTTGCGCATCTCCAATTTCGTCCTAGTCGTAGGAGCCTTTGTTGGTGTCCGGAGAAGCTACTGGAGGCGATCTCAACTACGGTGGTTCTTAACCGGAACCCTAGGTTACGAAAAAGGTACACACAAAATCCCCAAAAAAATCAACACCTACTCGCTTCCTATAACTAATAGTTGATTCCTTTCTCCCAAACTAAAAATGCACAATTCTTTGATTTGTTTGAGGTTTGTCGCACTCTCCTGATGCTGTCGTTGGGGTTGCGTTCACCGCCGCCAACACTAGGTTATAAAAAAAAGGTACACTGACATTTGTGTAATTTATTTGAAACGTTTGATTCGATATTTAGGCAGATTCGTTACTATGGTTGCATATTTTGATTACAAAAGTTTTAGTGATAGTGAAAACCTTCAAGTTCTTAGGGTCAACTTTTCTAATATACTAGTGAAATTTCAATCTTATTTTTTGGTTGGAGAAGAAGGAATGGAGTGTTCTTTGGTGAATTTTTAAACTTGTAGATCTCACTAGTGATTTTTTTTATTAATTTGTTGGGATCTGGGAGGAATGTCTTTGAAAGAGTTGCCCTGTTGTTTCTTCATTTCACTTCTTTAACTGTGCTCTGTAAAATCAGGGGTTCTTGAAAAGAAAAGGGGGTTGCAGGGGCACTATCATGTCGTTGCTCCATTGTTTGATCATTTAAAATTTTGTTAAATTGTGCAATATGGACTCAATTGTGTTTGAATTTTACCTAGTTGCTGCAGTTGCTTATTTGAAATTGGGATTCAGATGGTTTATTTTTCCCTTTTTTGTCAAGATTGCTTGAGAAGGGATGCATATGATTTCTGTGGGAGAAGGAAAAAAGTTAAAAGCAATGCACAATTACACTTGTTGTTCAGTATCCCATCATATTTTTCCCATTTTCTTTCCATCATCTTTGTGGCACATGTTGGCAGAATTTTTAGCAGCTTGTTGTTTTTACTTAGTTATGGTTGGTATGATTTGTATATATGTATGTATATCTAAGAGGGAAAGTTAGCGAGACGTGAACAATACAACACATATGACAAATTTAGCTACACAAATTCTGAGGTAGGGCTCCATATATGTTACAATTTACTATTACTTGTCAGTATCATTTACCTAACAAGCTTTCACTTGCTAGCTAGCAGCTGGCAATAAATGTAGTAGCAGTGTTTTGTACAAAAATTAATCCACATATGTGTTTTCTTGTTTCCTGTTAACATAATAATATAGATGAAATGTGGCGCTTCGTTCTGCAGTCATTTATTTTTGTTAAAGTAGTCTTGTGAACTTATGAAAGTTATATTTTGATTAAATTAAATCAAATCATTTTAGGAATTTCACATCCCATAAGATAGAGCTGGTCCACGGATCAGTCTCATATCAATTTATAATGTTACATTTTCATGGTCTGTAGCACTCTTAGATCTTCTGTTTGCTTTTCACTTAATCGAGTTTCAGATAAAAGAAATGTTGTTCTTGAAGTCTATATATTCTCTTGTTCACTAAATTTCTAAGTGCCTCTTTCTGGATGTAGCTGAAGATGTGCAAAATATGCACACTTGTATATCTGCATTCTAATTGTGCTCGTTGATTTTTTTTTTTTTTTGCAGACACTTTTCTTTTTATGGTTTGCTTTGTCAGGATGGCTTTTCCGAATTCTGATATTTGCTACATGGGTACTGCCATTTGCTGGTCCTCTCTTGATTGGAGCTGTGGCAAAGAATCTTGTCATTAAGGTAATGTTGCCGTAGTTTGTTTGTTCCTGTTTTCCTCTAAAACAACCTAAATTACTTCAGTTCCATATTCTTTAGGTCTGATCATTATTTGATAAAGGTTACATTTGATAATTGAGTTATTGCTAAATCTTTTAACACAACCTAAAAATTAACTTTGGTTCTATATTCCCTTGGCTTAAAGTGTTTATTCATGCTGTCAGCAGTTAACACTGTGAACTATCTCGACTAATTGGACCACTGCTTGAAGCTATGATAGACTAATGTGTGTTAAGATTGTGAGATACTGAAGTTCTGTAGATCAACTTGCTATAGTTTGGACTTAGGGAGGTTTCTTAATTTCTTTCTGAAGTCAAGGTTTTCCTTCCCCTTTCTTCTTAAGGGATGAACACATCGGCATTTTGGAAGCATAATGTGTCCAGGCAAACTGTCATAAGAGCTCCGTCTGTTATGGGGGCTCTGTGTTCTCCCTTGCTATTCTTATCCTTTAAAAACTTCAGACTTTCCCTTATTTTCCTTTTGCTCTCTTTTTGTTATATAGTCTTATGTTTTTGTTTGCCTAACAAGCTTTGACTTGCTAGCTAGCAACTGGCTATAAATGTAGTAGCAGTGTTTTGTACAAAAAAACATGAAACTATTAATCATAAAATCATGAAACTATTAATTAATGTTAATACAAAAAAACACTCAGCTAGCTACCTATAACAATTCTTCAGAAATTTAAATAGGATAATCATGATGCTCACTACAGTTGGTGGCCTTGGCATGCAAATTTTACTTGCTGAAGATGAATGAATAATATATTTTATTTGATGTTGGCTTATGTTTTATTTTGATTATAATGAATAAAAGATATTCCTTCCTCTCTCTCTTTTTCATAGAATTTGTTACACTTAAAAGTTCGTACCTTTTGTAAACTTTGAAAATATGAAGTAAATAAATAATTTTTTTTTGTGTATCAGTTGAGCTCAAGTTATTTTTGGTTGTGTGGAGATAATACTACTGATATCAAAATATTCCATAGAGTTTCAGCCCAGCTACGAGTATAAAGTTATTATTACAATATTTTGTTTTTATTGTGTCTTTGCAGAAATCATTCCGAGCTTTGATTTAGAAGAATATATGACAATGATGTCATTGCAGAAGAGGAAGCTAATTTTGTTTTTGCTTGTAGAACGTATAATACGCAGGAAAAAAATTCTTTGTTTTATCTTAACACATTTTTTACTTAGAAAACCTACAGGTTTAGTTGGACAACGTAGGTCGTATACCATGGTAGATAAAATTCCCAGTCAACAAGAAAAATTGAATAGGTTGTACGTGCTTCAGGATCCTTCATGCATATCAAATCTAAGAATGAATCGCAATACTTTTGCCCGATTATGCTACTTACTACGGGAATTAGGAGGCTTAACTAATCAAAAGTATGTATCTGTGGAAGAACAAGTGTCTATGTTCTTAGCTGTTTTGGCTCATCATAAAAAGCAACGTATTGTGGGTCACGATTATGAACGATCAATTCATACAGTCCACCGTTATGTTCATCTTGTCTTGAAAGCTATTTTAAAACTTCACAACCTCTTCTTGGTGAATCCCGTTCCTGTTCCTAAAGATTCTGTGAACCCGAGATGGAAATGGTTCAAGGTAAATAATTCATTATGTTTTGGCTCACCATAAAATAACACATGCAATAACCCTTTGTTACTATTTCGTACTAATGCAGGGTTGTCTAGGTGCCTTAGACGGAACATATATTGACCTCCAAGTTGGTCCAAAGGATAAAGCTCGATATAGAACTCGGAAAGGGCGAATATCCACAAATGTGCTTGGAGTGTGTGACACTGAGATGCGATTTGTATACCTTCTTCCCGGATGGGAAGGGTCCGCATCTGATTCCAGAGTTCTTTGAGATGCTGTTTCTCGACCGAATGGGCTTAAGGTCCCAAAGGTTATGCACTCTAAACTCTAATCAGTTTCATAAATATTTTGACAACTGTTGATTTTTATTTGGTTTGTTTATTCTGTTTAAGGGCACTATTATCTTTGTGACAATGGATATGCCAATTCAGAGGGGTTTCTTACACCATATAGGGGATGTCGGTATCATTTGAAAGAATGGGGTCCTAACACCAATCGTCCTACAGACGCACACGAACACTTCAACATGAGACACACTAGGGCACGTAACGTAATTGAGCGTGCCTTCGGTGTCCTAAAGAACAGATTTGGTATCCTTAAAAGCCCCTCATATTATCCTATCAAGATACAAGTTAGGCTAATAATGGCATGTTTTTTGATGCACAATTTCATACGATCTGTTCAACCTGTGGATGAAATTGAGCAAATAGCCGAACAAAATCCACTCGATGAGAGCGAATCACAGCCGGCTGATATTATCGACACTGTTGAATCATCTACAGGGTTTAATAATTGGCGAGAAGAGTTAGCAAACTCAATGTACCAAATTTGGAGAAGTCGTGGGTGAATTATCGAAGATTTTATTAATATTTCTTAATTTGTGGTGCGTATTAGTATAATGAGTCACTGTGATTGTAATTGAAAACACAATTTATTTTTCTTATTTTTTGGATTTATATCAAACTATTATGTAATAGTGATGTGGAAATTTTCCCAGTTTATGTACCTGTAATTGTGAGTTGTACACCTTCAGGATTTCAATAAAATATATGCTATATGTTCACTTATTTGTTGGTTGGAAAAGTCAAATTCAATTATTGTGATGTCCAAATTGGTACACCTTCAGGAGCATACTGCAAGAATCTATGGACCATACTGCAAGAATCTTTGTTACTATTTCCTCGTGAATGGTTTTCCATATTTTTAGTCATGATGCATATATGTAAGAGATTATTTTATTTTGTCCACTTGTGTGACTAGGGTGGATATTGTATAAGCATTACTATTTCCTCGTGAATGTCTTGTAAAAGCATATTGCCTATTTATACTAGCTGTCTGAAAAATGACCACCATAACTGCTGCCTAATATTTTACAATTCACTTTTCATGCTAACTTCATTTCTTATCTGAAAAATCACCACCATAATGGTGCTAAAACATGTTCCACCACAATCCAAAATCTTATACTCACCAAAATGGGACAAGCAATTGGATAGTTTTCTTGTCCAACGTCTAGTAGAACATCATCGCGATGGCAAAGGGGTTCGAGGATCGGACCACAACTACCATGCAATTGCAACTGCAATTGGCATGCTGAATGAGACATTTGGAGTGAATTTCTCATTTGAGGATGTTGTGGCTAGGCTCAATCAACTTCAAGAACGGTACGTTTGTTTCAGTGAAATCTTACTTACACCAAATGTGTATTGGGATGCCAATTTCAACTCCATGCATGCTGATGACACAACATGGAAGTTTCTATTTAAGGTATGTGTTACTTAATCACTTAAATTTAAATCCACATAGTATTTTCTCATATAAGAAATACCATTGATAGTTATTTTACACGATATTTTAGCATTACCTTCTTGCCAAAGCTTATTACTACTGTGGGGAGCCTGAGTATCAAGGTTTGAACATATTATTCAAAAAGCAAGAGACAGAACCTTGTCCACCAAGCCCGCTTCCACAGACTCCAAGTCAGGAAAATTTTCATCCACCCATACCCAATGTGATTGAGATTAGTGATGACACAACTCGATCTACAGTTCGTACTAGGCCACCGACCATATTGGTGTCTGATGATAGTGAAGAAGTGATTTCTCCTATCATTGATCCCCAATATGCAGTTGCAAGAAGACTGTTCGATGAGGCTTACGAACACTCATATGAACCTTCAGGAAATGAGTACCGTACTAGAGTAGCTCCGAATCAACACCTTCCAAGTGCGTTTGTTCCACCTGTAAATAGACAACCATCTAACTCAAGCATGCCGGCATCACCTAGTTCACAAGGATCTCGTTCAGATATATCACCTATAAAATGGTTTTGGTTCCAAGGCAGACGTGGCTAATGTGGTGCATTGGGTACTGTATCCAGAGGTCGAATTGTTGTTTCGTATTTACTATGCACTATCCTAGTGTTCCTATATTTTAATTTTGGATGTTGGTTATATTTATTTTACATATTTTCTGCACTGTATTATGTACTACAACCCCTTCGTGCAATTAATAAATTCGACCTTTATCTATAAAAAAATTATTGTGTCATCTGAATATTAATAAATTCAACATTTATAAGAGCTTCTTAAGCATGCATAGAGTTATGGGATTGCAAACTCGATATAAATAGAGTTAAAAGTTGCCAAAAAAATTAACAAATAAACATGAATGATCTAAGAAGTTGAAACACTTTTGAAGGATCAATGGCACAAAGTTTATTTGATCAATAGAAGTTTCATAAGCAGCTATTAATATTGGTCTTTTCAGCACAATATATTTTGTGTGTTGGAATTTACTTTGCAGATAACACAATAAGCACTAATTCTTGCAAAGAACACAATAAGCACCACTCTGTACTGTATTATCATTTTATCAAATACTAAATTAACCTTATTTCACATTAAAACTCATATATAGTGGAAATATATCTTCATTTATAACAAAATGCAGTAGCCCACAGTGCAATAGAACAATTCTATAGAACAAAATATAACAAAATACAGTAGCCCAAAATGCAGTAGCCCAAAATATTAACATAGGTTACAGTTATGGTTCTAGCAACAAGACCAAATATCCATGCATACATAAAAACACAAGCAGAGTTTCACCATCAGTTAAGTCTTATCAAAATCTCCATTTAGCAACCGACGA
Source organism: Prunella vulgaris (assembly GCA_026898435.1). Classification (NCBI taxonomy): domain Eukaryota; kingdom Viridiplantae; phylum Streptophyta; class Magnoliopsida; order Lamiales; family Lamiaceae; genus Prunella; species Prunella vulgaris. The sequence goes on along the minus strand of JAPKLY010000449.1, from coordinate 327,826 downwards.
ACGTAACGTGGACGATCATTTTCTGAAATGCCCATGAACATTTCAAGACGAAAAGGGTTTCTCGAAAGATTTTCAGCAACATCAAGACGCTCATCCAATGACAGCTCTGGAATTTTTTCCAGCACCCCATACAGATTTGTTCTTGATTGAGATATTTGAGAATCGCTGCCAATTTGTTTTACCGTGTCTATTAGTTTGTCATTAGATTCTTGAAAGAGGTCAGATAGTCCTTCAAATAATTCCTTGTTATTGCTTGACTGGGACTGGGATGGCCTTTTTCTCTTCAAAGATGATGTTGTCTTATTACCTGTTTCGATTGTCGGAGTTTGGCTTCGACGTCCATGTCACATGTAACAAATTCGTCATCTAGAAATTCTTGAACTGTTGGAACACTTTCAGCACATGTGGCCTGAGCATCATCCTGAACGAGCTCGTTGACAGCATCAATTACATCCTCGACTTTCTTTCTGTTTGCTCCATCACACCCAAACACCTCTATCCAATCGTAGTAGAATGGCCAAGGCTTGTATGGCATTCCCACAACAGTAGGTTCTTTCTGTTACAAAAAAATTCAAGTATCAAATCACAAGCATAGATCTAGAGCAAAAAGGTCAAAGATAATTAAAGCACTCGTACCTGAACAGCTTTTGCCCAAGAAGTGTCTGATACATCAATCACCTTAGTGATAGAGTTGAAACCACTTCCAGTACCATCTAAAGCAATTTGAAGACAGGCGTGATGTCTCTTCCAAATAGTTACCCTCGAATTTATGTGTGGAGATGCCTGAATATCTGTGCCAGGTATTTTTTTCACGTATCATTTGTTCTAGCTTTTGCAAGTAACCCGGCCTAAAACCATTTTCTGTCTTCCAATGACCATTTGCAACGAGTTCCTTCAATGAATCCATTAATATTTTCTCTTCAAATTGATTCCACGTCCTTCTCGTTGAAGAAGCCTTTTTCCCCTTCTTAGAAACCACAGAGCTACCACCACACTCCATACCTACGTGAAACTAATATATTTCAGTCCATCATTAGCACAATTATTAACACAAATCAACAATAATCCAACATAAAAAGGAAATAATGATTCTTGCAAGGAAGTATTCCATAGAAAATCAAGATCAAACTTTCCTAGTGCATGAAAATTTTGAAGGCAGAAAAGGGTAATAATGGACTAATGGAACATACTCATTTTTCCTACTACTACGGCACTAATAGAAGAAAACAATTAATCCTACTGCTAATCTCGCAAAGCTCGCATCCAGCTTTCCTGGCAAGGCGGTTGGAGTAAGGATTGGAGCTGGACATGCTATTGCAGAATCTGCTGCTGCTGCCAAGGCTGAGGCTGCGGCTGCGGCTGCCGATGATGATGACGATCTCGACCTCTTCGGTGATGAGACAGAGGAGGAAAAGAAGGCTGCAGAACAGAGGGATGCTGCAAAAGCATCAACTAAAAAGAAAGAGAGTGGAAAATCATCAGTTCTCATGGATGTAAAGCCATGGGATGATGAAACAGACATGAAGAAGATGGAAGAAGCTGTTCGCAGTGTTCAAATGCCAGGCCTACTTTGGGGAGCATCTAAACTGGTCGCAGTTGGTAATGGAATTAAGAAGCTACAGATCATGCTTACCATTGTTGATGATCTTGTCTCTGTTGATACTATGATTGAGGAGGTCCTAACAGTCGAGCCTATCAATGAATATGTGCAGAGTTGCGATATTGTTGCCTTCAACAAAATTTGAGGCCACCTTACTACCTTGCCTTATGGCTATAATTTTGTTAAGTTCATTTTCTTTGTTTTTGGTTTTACGACCTTTTTTTGCTAAGAGATGTGTACTCTACGATATCAAGAGGTAACAATGGATATTCGAAACTACTCCTTTGGCAGATTTTAGTGTGATCATATTTAATTTTTGGCGTTAAAAAAAACAAAAAAAACAATAAGAACATGTGAGACACAGGTAAAAGCTCTTCCTATTTCTCATATTTCCATAACACCATTAAGAAAACCCAAATTATGAACCAAAAATTACTAAGAAAAACGCAGAACACTGCATTTCTAAGGAATAGAAAATAAGCCTCGATTAGTGATTAATACCCCATATGAAGACTGCATTTCTAGACGCAAAATTTAGAAGAGTTCAGAAAATAATCGAAGAGTTTAGAAACATTAATACCCCATATGAACAATAAAATAATCTAAGAGTTTAGAAAGATAACAGGTTAAATTGAAATACCTCGATGAAATTAGGCTTTTCCGGCGATGGAAAGAACTAGAGAGGGCCGCGACGACGATGTGCGGACCTCCGATAATGAAGCGCCGATTAGGGTTGTGTACACTTCTCACCCCGGGAAACAAATGAGAGAAAGAGATTATATGCATTGGGAATTTGAAAGGTTTAAGGGTATTTTAGTCATTTTATTGTTTCCTCATACTAAAATTATATTGTCTACCAAACAACATAATAAAAATTATACTGATTTTTTTATTACCTACCAAACAATAATAAGTAAATAATATCAAATATTTATCTCCCCTACCAAATAAAAATATTATTGAAATCAGTATAAATAACCACATTATATTATAATCGATTCAATTTTATTACATCCTACCAGTCACCACCTAAATTTAAAAGTTCTCTTTCAAATTGTAATATTATACAGACACATGTGTATTATTTAAAGATCATGTGTCTTACTAAAAGATAAAATTTATGTTACTATCATATTAAATGTTGTTATTTTATATATATTTATTTATTTTTATAAAATAAATAATGTTTTATATAATATAAGAGCAAAATATGTGTTATTATAAAAGTTATTATTTTTTCACAAATATTTATTTATTATTATAGAAATAATTATTTTTTATATAATAACACATATAAACATTTATTTGTCCATATAGTAACACACATTTGTTTATGTAGTAACACAAAATGAGAAGCAAATGTGTGTTACAATTAAGACAAATGTATGTTACTATCATATAAAATATTATTCGTTTTACATATATTTATTTATTTTTATAAAATAAATATTTTTATATAATATAAAGAGTAAACTATGTTTTACTATATGAATAAATATTAGTTTTTCACAAATATATTATTTATTTTTATAGAAATAATTTTT